>VCCP01000007.1:0-632500 GCA_005765155.1 Zelopaecilomyces penicillatus
TTCATCAAAATAATGACAGGCCCAGCATTCTGTCCATGTGAACATACATCTCAATCATTAGCCAAGCCTACCTTCAGCTTTAGCATCTAGGTGGCTATTAGTTCTTTGCTTTAAGAATCAACTCAGATAAGATCGTTTATGAAGAACTCACCTCTAACTTGCTCAAATACTTTGAGCATCTTACGGCGGGCTCCCAGAGCGTTAACGCCTCGTTCTTCTAACGCCTTATCATCTAGCTCAACGAGATCGATCCATTGTATGTCCTTTAGATTATCTGTGTACTTGTGCAATCGAAGGCTGCGAAGCCAACTCGGAATGTCCTGGAGCAATGTCGGATCTGTAGGATCCTCAGGAGGTTTCGAACTCCCCCTTCGTCCCCTAGGTGAACGGCCTCTTGCCATGTCTGAATGATCAGACAGATAGCCCTCGTGTCCACTGAGTCCAAGCTGTCCCATATTAATAGCTGAAATGCCATTATTCATCAGAGCCGAGGAACTATCGTATGCACTGAGAAAGCCGTTGTGTTGAGGAGATGTAAATTGTGGGACGGATCCGAACCCCGTTTGCATTGAAACACCTGGTGAGCTTGGACGGGACCGCTGGCCAACTAAGCCTAACGTTTGCTGAGCCTGAATTGCCATGATTTGATCTCGATTCAGGACCTGCCCATGTTCGTTGATCATAACCACATTGGTGCTTGGAAGATTTATATTTTGTGATGGAGGCGACATATGACCATGACCGGTCCCCGCAGCATCATTAGATCGTGCTCGTCGATACTTTCGAACATCGTCTAATGCAAATCGATTGTTAACAGTCGATAGCGCGGCGAGTTTCATTGCAGTGGCATTGGCGACCATATCGGCCTGTGTGCCACTAGAGTTGCCGGTGTTGAACGTAGATGTCATAGGAGTGTTAACCATTGAAGCCCAGTTGCCACTGCTGGGATTGTAGGGAGAAAGGAGGGGAAGATCCATTGAATTCTTTTCTCGTGTAAGTGTCGTATTTAGAATTGTCGAGCTACTAGTTATTTGTGGCCGCGGTGATCTGAGGCCGCCTGCCGGGGGAGGTTGAACAAACTGCCCCATTGGCGTCTGAGCACCCACAGTCTTGGACGAAGATCCTTGGTCGCCACCGCTACTGCTCCCCCAGGGTGATGCTGATGTAGTAGCGCCGGTCTCACGAGATTCCTGGTGCCCTGTTAATCCAGAGCCCCCATTGAAGTACGAGGATCAATAGCAACGCTATTGCGATTTGATGAAGGCGGATTCCCTGTTTGCTGAGTAAATTTTGCCTTTTCAGTAGCAATCGCGGCAGCCGCGTCGGGAAACATAGCATTAATTGTGGAGGGATCGAGTCCCGAAAGCCGCTTGGACGTGGTTACAATAGAGTTGCGGTTAAAGGAACTTCTGGCTGGGTCCACGTTGAGCTTGTTCATAGCATCGTTGAGGCGACTAGACATAGGATCTGCGGCCAAAACTGAGTAATTGGCCTTCACACATCCCCCTCTAGTTGACTTACCTTTGTCGAACGTTGCGGGCGAAAGGACGCCGGACAAGGGATGATTCTTGCCCATCTGCTGGAGAACTTGAATAAAGAAACGTATCTGAACTTGGGTGGTTTGCTGCAGTAGAGCATACAAAGCGGCAGTACGCTCAGCCTCGCTGAGAACACGAAACCACTGTTCTATTGCGCTGAGCTCATCTTTGAAATCTTGGTCTAAGGTGGCAGCAGCCATCTCCTCCAGCGTTGTCTCATATTGATCGATGTCCGCAATCCACTGCTGAGCAATTTTGTCTTGAGTATCAGTATCCAAACTAGCCGTGCCATGACTTTGCTGAGATTGCCCATAAAAGTCCGACGAAGGTCGAATGCGATTGGGAGATGGGCCCGATATGGAGGTCATATCAGCAGAAGCACGAAGTGAACTTCCTGAGCCGATAGCTCGGGAAGAAGGCGGCCTAAGAGACGAGGCGACATTTGCTTCGGGGGTGCTATTGCGATTTCCGACAGCGTGGCTGCCAGACATATTGAGCATTATTTTGACCGGTGGAGAAGTTGGAGATGAAAGATGGTTGGATTTTGGTACGGGCCCAAACGTAGTAATGCAAATATGGCAAGGGGTGAGTGAAGACTGTCACAACAAATGATGGCGAACTCCTGCAGCAACCAGCTGACCTCAAAGGAGTTGGGGTAAGAACAGGAGTAGGGCGGTAAAGCTATAGCATGTTCTCCAGGGTGGGCTGAGGTTGAACCTAAAGAAGCATCAGTTCAAGTCTTGCAGTAAACTGCTTACTTCCAGATTTCTGAACGTACTTTTAAGGCTCCTAAGATAACGTTAGATGGCATTCGATGCAGGTACCTTTCAGCGCAGAACAGGGCAAACTCTCGCGAGGAAGAAGTGGCATCTGCCTCCGGGCAGGCAAAATGAGTGTGGAGCGTTTCTGCCTCTGTTGATTCGGACCTGGGTCTCAACGAACAGCTACGAGAAATAAAGCGTTTGGCACCAACGGATGGAAACTTAATATGGTGGAATACGAAGTCATTGGAATAAACTGCTACCTGGTCTTAGGTCAGGATATTCTCAAGGATCGTATTACCTAAGGGTGGCATGTACTCTGGGGATGCCTACCTGCAGCTACCTGGGTGTGCACAGCCGCACGTGACTTTTGGCACCGGTGCACGCTGTGAAAAGCGTGTGTGGTTGCTGCATAGGTACCTACACACGTTGCTCAATACCAGGGCTCATCTGGTACTTAGGTACCTCAAGATAGCTTCACCCAGCGTGTTGATAATGAACTATATTCATTCAACTGACAGTTACATGGCGGCAAGGTCAAGATTAGAAGTCAAACATGTTCGAGATGCATTAAGACATTTATTGATTCTATATCTTTATATAATTATAGTATATTAATAATAAAAATTCTTTCTTTAAAAGATATATTAATTTTTTTTTTTATAATCTTTAAATATTAATTTATTTAATTTATATACTTTATAATAATTTTAAATAATTATAATTTAATTTATAATTATTAAAATTAAGATTTTAAAAATATTATAAAAGGTTTTATATTATAAAATAATATTATAATAATATTATTTATATAATAATTTATAACACTTTAAATAATATTTTAATTTAATTTATATAATTTATAAATATTATAAATAATTATTATAAAATAAAAAAAAATTTATGAATTATTAAAATTAATATTTATAATTAATTTATATTATTAATTATAATTTTTAATATTATTTATAATATATTTAAAAAAGCTTATATTTTTTTAAATAATCTTTTAAAAATAAAATCTTTTAATTAATCTATTAATTATAAAATAATTATTATATAAATTATTATATAAATTATTATTTAATTTAAAATTTTAATTATTTTAATTAAAATTATATTATATTTTTAATAAATATAATTATTAAAATTATTAAAGATTTATTTATAATAATTTAAATTATATTATAAGCTTTTAAATTAAAATATATTATTTTAAAAAAATATAAATATTTATTCTTTTTTAATTCTTTATTTTAAATATCTTTATAAATTATAATAATAATTAATAATAATAAAATCTTAATAATAGCTTTAATTTTAATTAATTAATTAATAAAATTAATAAATATATATTATATATTATTTAATATAATATATATTTATTAATAATATCTGCCTGTATTACTAATAAGCACCACCTTAACGTGCCCCACAAGTAGCCCTTGACCAACGGGTAGATGGGTATTAGTTCGGATATTATATAATCACAGATCTGCGGTCATCGTATTTGTCCTAGGGCTTAGAGGAGAGTACACGCACAAATCTCTGATACTCTCAGCACTTGGTTGGATTCTTCTTTTCTCATCAACAGCTACCCCTAAGTAGCCATGGCGAGTGAGTCGCGTCACATTCCTATTAATATTTCAAGCTTTGATGCTCATATACACCTGCACAGAATCAAAGAACTCGTCCCAGCACAACCAGTCCGCGAAAGCGCACCGTAATGGGTCAGTTTCCACCTATAGTTTCATCCAATTTATCCGCATCTCTGACACCCAGACAGAATCAAAAAGCCCAAGACTTCGAGATATCCTTCGCTGAAAGGCACCGATCCGAAGTTTCGACGGAACCACAGACATGCTCTCCACGGAAACCAGAAAGCTCTTGTAGGTTTATTCTTTAGTCACACATGAGCTCCAAGCATGCTGGTGCTAATATATGATGCAGAAAGAGCTCAAGGAGGGTAAGCGTGAGACTGCTTGATTCTAAACCGGCTGGTTCCTTCTTGGAAGTGGAACGTCCTGCTCCATAACCAGGATTGTGAATGCTTTGCACTGGACTCCAGAGCCTGGCAAGGCTATCTCTTTAGATGAGGGATTCCTCAGTGAAGAAATTCGCAGCCCAGATAGACTGCATGGCAGATAGACAGGCGGTGCTATTGGCAGCATTAAATCATTGATTGCTTAACATTACGCCTGAGGATAATAAATTGTGAACTGAAGCAAATTCAACCGTGTGTTAAACGCCTTCCCATTGCCAGAAACATCAGCTGTGTTCAATACAACAGTTACACTGTCTCATTAAGCACAATTGAAGTATTGATATTTTCATCAGTACTCATAAGGACCTCGGATCCAAGCATCTATCAGCTAATAATAAATTAGAAGACTGGGATCGTTAAACTATTAATTACCTTTTTAATATAATTAAATGTTTTTATTATATTATAAATAAATATAAAATAACTTTATAAAATATTCAAGATTAATATATTATCTTTTATTATTTTATA
The DNA here is from genome assembly GCA_005765155.1 of Zelopaecilomyces penicillatus. NCBI lineage: Eukaryota > Fungi > Ascomycota > Sordariomycetes > Hypocreales > Pseudodiploosporaceae > Zelopaecilomyces > Zelopaecilomyces penicillatus. The sequence goes on from VCCP01000007.1 coordinate 4,815, forward strand.
TTATTATTATATATAATTTATTTTATTTTTATATATATTTTTGTAATTTAATATATATTTTTTTAATTTAATATATTTTTTTTAATTTAATATATAATAATATTATATAAAATTATTATAAAACCTTAATAAATTAAGTTTAAATTAAATAGATTATATATAAATAATAAGCCTTATTTTATATTTTTATATTTTTATATTTTATTATTAAATAAATAGAATTTATATAATTAAATATATATTAAAAATAATACTATAAAAAAGAATTAAATCTGATATTAATTATTATTTATATCTTATATTAGCTTTATTATTATTAATAAGATAATAAAAAGGAAATATATTATCTTTATATATAGTTTATTTAATTTAAATTTAATTTATTAAGTATAATATTTAATAAATTCTTAAGGAATAAACCTAATAAAAAGGGTTTATATTAATAGATAAATCAGGGTATTTTAAGTAATATAGTTTATTATATTAATAATAGATTATAAAGTATTATAATTAAAGATTAAGTATTAATATAATAAATAATAATAAATAATATAATAATATTAAAACTATATTAATTATTAATTAAGATTAAATTAAAAGAATAAAAATTAAAGGTATATATATATATTATAAATTATAATTTAAATTATAATCCTTATTAATAGATTATACTTAATATTATAAATCTATTTATTAAATTATAATATAATATCTCTTTTTTAAAAGATCTTATTAAGGCCTATAAATATATCTTTCTTTTTCTTTCTCTATATTTATAAATTATAATACTTATATTATATTAAATTATTTCTTATAATATTAAATTTTATTAAAAAACTATAATTTTTTTTTAAAAAGATTATTAAATATATTACTTTTATTAATAGTATTACATATTTTATATTAATTAAGGATATAGATTTTAATAATAAAATAATAAATATATTATATTCTTATTATTTTAAATAAAAAAGTCTTATTATATAATAAAATATAATAGCTATTATATAAAATATATAAAATAAGATTACTTTTATAATAATATTTTAATAATATCTTTATATATATAATTTCATTATATAAAAATATTTAATTTTTATTAATTTTATTAATAATAAGTTTTTAAAATAATATTATTAATTAAACTTAAAAGAAAAGGAAACTAAAAAAAATATCTTTAATATCTAGGATTAATTATTTAAATTATAATTATAGCTTTTTTTAGCTTTAAACTATCTATCTTATATTTATAAACTTAAAAAGAAAATTAAAGAATAAAGGCTTTAAATTAATTTATTAGGATTTAAAAAAGTTAGATATTAAAAACAAAATTAATCTAGTTTTTATCTTAAAGATATATAAATATTATATAATATTAGATTTATAGTTTTAGATATTTTAAATAAAATAGATTAATTCTTTTCAAGTTTAAATAATAAATTTATTAATTTAGATTTTTTAATTAAATTAATTAATTTTAAAGAAATTATTATAATATTAAATAATAATAATTTAAATAATTAATAGGCTTTTATATATTATTTTTAGATTTAAAACCTTTATATTTAATAAAATATTTATTTTATTTATTCTTTTATTTAATATTTAATATTATTTCTATTTTTATTCTTTTTTAATTATTTTTATTTATATTATTATATATTCTTTTATATTATTAAATATTTTATTTTATATAAAAATAATAAAAATAAGATGTAATTACATATTTTTTAATAATAATAGTTTATAATTAATATTAAAAATAGCTTTTTAAATTTTAAATGATTTAAGTTTTTTAAAATCTAATTTATTATTTAATTATATTATTATAATATTTAAAGAAGTTTTATTTAATATATAATATAAAAGATATAATATATCTCTTTCTTTAAAAGTTAATCCCTTTAATCTTTATTAATCTATATTATATTTTATTTTATAATAAATAATTTATAATTTTATATAGAGTTTTTTATATAATTATTATATTTATATAATATTAAATATAGCTTTTTTCTATTTGAATCCTTTTAAATATAATAAATAAAATACTTTTAATATAAATCTATAATTAATATATATTAATATTAATTATATTAATTTAGAAATAAATATATTATAAATTAATTATATAATTAAGAGATGTTTTATTTAATTATTTTAATAATAATTAATATAAATATAGAAGTATTCTTTAATTATTTAATTAATTAATTTATTATATTTATTTATTTATTTATAAATAATAGATAGTATTATATTTATATTTGATCCTAAAATATCTAATTAAGTCTTATAAAAATTTAAAGATAAAGATTATTTCTTTATTAAAGATAATTTCTTTTAATAAATTATATAAGTTTATTATTATTCTATTTAAACTATAAATAAGATCTTTAATTAAGCTTATTTTAAAATAAAATATAAAATATAAAAACTTTATTAATCTTTTTATAATAATTTATATTAAATTATAAAAGATTTTATAAAAGATTTTATTAATAAAGATAATTTAATAATAAAATTTAATAATATTAATTTTTATAATTATATAAATATTAATAATAATTATAACTTTTTATATAATTTATATCTTATTAATTTAATTTATTTATAAATAATATAATTATTTATTATTTTTTAAATTATTTATTATAATCCTTTAAATCTATAATATTTTCATACTTATTTTATAATCTTTATAATTCCTTAATAATTATAAATAAGAGATTTATATAATTCTTATATAATAGTTTCTTAAAGTTTTTTAAATATTTAGAGTTTTTTATTATATTTATAATATTTATCTTTTTATTTTATATCTTTAAATACTTTTAATATATCTTTTAAAAAGTATATTTATTTAATTTATTTTAAGATAAGATTAATTAAAATAATTTAATATATTATATTTTATTTTATTTATAATATATTTAATTTAGATATTTAAAAGATTTATCCCTTATAGTAAGGCTTTTTATTATTATAATTACTTTATTAACTTAAAGTATTTATTTTATTATTCTTAAATGCTTTATAATAAATAACTTTATAATTATAATCTATAAAGATTTTTATATAATAGATTTATTATATATTTAACTTTTTTATAATAATAAAATAAAAGATATTCTTATAATTAATAAAAACCTTTATTTAATAATTATTTTTTTATAAATAATATAAGAATTTATTAAAAGCTTTAATAATAATTATAAACTCTTTATTATAGATTAAATAGTAGTTAAATTCTATTTTATAAAGTTTTTTAAAATAAAAGATAATAGATTATAATCTATCTTTATTATTTTTATTATTTAATCTATACTTTCATAATATAATTTAAGATATTAATTTTAAGTTTAATAGATTTATTTAGATTATATATTATTAATATAGATTCTTTATAAATTTATTTCTTAAATCCTTTAAATATAATATTTATATTAGATTTTTATAAAGATTTATAATCTTTTTTAATATATATAATAAATAATATAATTATTTTATTATAATTATAAATAGATATTTAATAATAATTAATAAAGCCTAAAAACTTTTATATATTTATAATATTTTATAATATTAGCTAGTTATATATTATAATAATTTTTATTAATTTTATTTAAATTCTATTTAATAAAAAGATATATCTTAAAAAGATATTTATTTATTTATAAAATTTATATTTTTTTAATTTAATAAAAAGATTATTATATTAAAATAATTATAATATCTTATAAATATATTCTTTATACTTTTCTTTTATTTAAAAAAAGATTAAAATATTATTTAAATAGATTATTATAAAGATATTTAAATATTCTTAAAGAATATTATTAATTATATATTAAAATATTATAAAGATATTATTAAATACTTAAAGAATTTAATTTTAATTTTAAAAATAATATTTTATTTATTATCTTTTTTTATTTAAATTAAATTATAAGCTTTTATAAGGTTTAGAATAATAAATTAATTTATTTAATATAATTAATTATAAAATTTATTAATTAATAATAAAAGTATTTAATCTTTAATTATAATTATATTTAATTATTTATAATTTATAATTAATTATAATTTATTATTCTTTTTTAATATAAATATAATAAAGTATTCTATTTTAAATATAAATATTTTAAATATATCTTTTTTTAAATATTTTATTAAAATACTCTTATAATATTTTAAATTCCTTAATATTAAATATATAAATCTTAATAAAAATAGGCTTTGTTTTATATATAATCTAGATTTTATAATCTTATTAATTATATAAAAGAAGATTTATTTTAAAATCTTTATAAAATAATTTAATATACTTATAATATTCTTTTAATATAAATATAAGTTATTTTCTTTATATTTAAAAATGATTTATTTTTAAAATATTCTTATAAGTATTATATTATTATTTTAAAAATAATACTAATCTATTAGATTTATTATTATTAATTATTATATTATTTTCTTATATAAACGTTTAATAAAATACCTTTTTTAATAATTATAAAATATATTTTTCTATTTTATCTATTATCATTTAATCTTTATAATCTTTTAAGAATAATATAATATTATTTTATTATATTTAATCTATTTTTTAATTAATCTATAAATTGTTCTTAAATAATTAAGGATAGCTTAATATAAGTTTATATTCTTTAATATTTATTATATTAAATATAATATTATCTTAATATCCTAAAACTTTAAATTAAAGATAATTAATCTTTTTATTAATTTATTCTTTATTATAAAAGAAAATATTTTCTTTTAAATTATATAAGAGATATAATTCTTTTTTATTTTATTATAATAATTATATATAGATTATAGCTATTAATAATATAAAATTATTTATTATTTTATTATCTATTAAAATATAAAAATAATATTTTATAATTTATATTTTTATTATTAATTTAAGCTTATATATATTTATAATTAAAGAATCTTTTTTAAAGGGTTATATTATAACTCTTTTATAAATAGTATTATTTATTTTTTATTATTCTAGATTCTTTAATTTTAATATATTCTTATAAGTTTTTTAATTATTTATAAGTATTTCTTTAATTATATAATAATATATAATAATTTCTTTTAAGGGTTTTTTATATCTTTTAAAGTTAAATCCTTATTTTATAAAATCTATAAAGATAATATATATTTATTATCCTTTAAAATAATTTCTAATATTTTATAAGATTATAATCTTATTTCTTAGTATTTTCTTTATTATAGATTTTATATTATAAAAGGATTTTATTATTACTATAAGTTATATATAATATTTATTAATATCTTTAGATATTTTCTATTAAATATATCTTTTAATATTTAACTTTATATTATTTAATACGTGTTTCTTATAAATATATATTATAATTAAATTCCTTATAATTATATAATTTTTATTTATTTATAATTAATAGCTTAAGGTTTATTATAATCTAATTTAATTTTTTTTTATAGATTTTATATTAGATTAATTTATAATTCTTATTTATAGCTCTTTATTAGTATTCTTTTAGTATTCTTAGATATAGTTTAAATATTATAATTTTAAAAGATATAAAGTATTTAACTTATATCTATTTAAAGAATTAGCTTTTTATATATAGATTTTATTAATATCTTATACTTCTATATATTATAAAAAGAATCTATTTTCTATTTTATCTTTTTAATATTTTAAATAAAAGAAATTAATATATAATAATTATTTTATTATATTATATATTAAATATTTAAGGTTTAAGAATATATAGTTATTTATATAATTAATATAATTAGTTTTTATTATTAAGGCCTTTTTAAGATAGGTTTTAAGAATAAGAACTTTTTATTCTTTTTTTATTCTTTTTTTATTCTTTTTTTATTCTTTTTTTATTCTTTTTTAATTATTTATTTTTAAATATATTTAATAATTATAATTTAAATATTAATTCTATTTAAATTCTATAATATTTATATAACTTTAATTATAGTTTCTTTAAAATATTTATATATAATACTTTTAAATAATAAATATAGTATTATATAATATTATATTATATTAAAGGGTTTATTACCCTTAGATTTTATTAAAATAGAATCTAAACTTTTATTAATAGTTTTTTTAATTAATATATTTTTATTATTTATAATAAAGATTATTTATTTATTAAGAATTTATTTAAATTCTTTTGTTTTATAAATATTTATATTTAATTATTAATCTTATTATATAATATTAAATTAAATTAATATAGTTTATAATATTAATAATTATTAAGGTATAAGGTATTTATAATTTCTAGATTATTCTTATTCTTATTTTTTTTATTTTATTATGATTAGGATTTATTTATTTATAATTATAATATATATATTTTATTATATTTTTAAGATCAATCTTTAATTTTATTTTTATTTAAATTATTAATAATCTTTTATAATATATTCTTTTTTATTATAATTATAATATTTAATCTTAAATATATTATATTTTTAGATTATATTAAACTTTATTTTTTTAGAGTTTAAAATATATTTATAAATAATAAATTCTTTTTTATATTTATTTTAATTAAATTAATATTATAGTTTTTATTTAAAATTATTTTATTTTAATCTTTTAATTCTTTTTTATTTATATTATATAACCTATTTATTATTAATTTTAATAACTATTTTAATATATTTAATTAAGTTTTTAGGTTTATCTTTCTTAAAAGATTTATTCTTAATCTTTTTTATAAATCTATTATAAAAGTATTTTATTAATATATTATCTTTCTAAATAATTTATAAGATACTTTATTTAAATTTTAATAAATAATTTAAAATTAATTTATATTAATATAATTATTTAAGTATTTTACTTATAATTATTTATTTTTTTATTTATTTATTTTTTTATTTATTTATTTTTTTATTTATTTATTTTATTTTTAAAATTAAAATAATTTTAGAAAATATATTTAATCTTATTATTTTAATCTTTTTTTTAATTATTTATATAATCTATTATAATATATTTAAATTATTTAAAAATAGCTTTTTTTATATATTAAATAATATAAAGGACTTTTATAAATTCTTTTTATAATTAATAAAAATAAAATTAATAATAAATCTTAAATTAAATTAAATATATTAAAAGTAATCTAAAGTATTTAATAAAAGATCTTAATTTATAAAGTTTAATAACTTTATTAAGATTCTTTTATTTATTTTATAATTTAATTTTAAATTCTATATTTTTTTTATATAAGGCTTAAAGTTTAATAATAAATAAAATAAGAATTAATTAAATAATATTTATAATAATTAATAAAGTAATTAATAATATTATTTAAGATTATTTTAATAATCTATTAAATAAGAGTTATTAATATATAATATTTAATAAGTTCTTAAAAGATAAATCTAATAAAAAAGGATTTATATTAATAAATAAATTAAAATATTTTAAATAATATAATCTATTATATTAATAATAAATATATAATATTATAATTAAGGATTAAATATTATTATAATAGATAATAATAAATAATATAATAATATTGAATATATATTAATAATTAATTAAGATTAAATTAAAATAATAAAAATTAAAAGTATATATATATATATTATAAATTATAATTTAAATTATTATCTTTATTATTAAATTATATTTAATATTATAAATTTATTTATTATATACTTAAGCTTTTAAGCCTTAGTTTTAAATATAAAGATAAGGCAGGCCTAAATCAGGCCTTATTAATATAAGAAAAGAGATTCAAATAAAGATTTCTTTTTTTTTTAAGTTTATTAATATTATTCTTAATACCTATTTATAATAATTATAAGGCTAGCTTATTATATTTAATAAATTTCCTTTTTATACTTTTTTAAAAAAAAAGATATTTATTTAAAATAAAATAATAACTTTTATTATAAAACTAATAAAATTCTTAATTAATCTTAAAGAATATATTTTATTAATTTTAAGAATATAAAAAAGCTATTCTTTATATAAAAATATAAATTATTAATTAAGATTATAAAATATTTAATTTAAAAAAAAAGATTAAGAAATTTATTTACTTTAAATAGAAATCTTTCTTTTTATTTTAATTATTTAATAAGAATAAAAATATCTTTTTTTTATAATTAATAATAATTTATTATAAAATTATTATTAATATAGATTTGATTAATAATTATAAAAATTAATAAAAGATTATTTAAAATAATATATTAATATTCTTTTAAAGATATATTTAAGAATTTTATTTAATTAATAATCTTAATTAAATATATAATTTAAATAAGCTTTTTAAATATATAATATTAGTTTTTTATAACCCTTATTATAAAGATATAATATAGATTAAATTAGAATATATTAAATAATAATTAAAAAAATCCTTTTTATATTTTATATATATTTTAAATAAAAGCTTTTAATAATAAGTAGATTAATTTAATCTAATTTAATAAATTTAATAAAACTTTATTAAATATTAAGCTATTATATATATAATATTTATTTAAAATAAAATATCTTTTATATAAATTATATTATAATTATATTTTATTATTAATAGATTATTATAAAGCTTAAAATATTTAATTTAAAGTAAAAAATAAAATAAAAATAAAAATAATATCTTATTCTATATATAGTTATTCTTATTTAAATTAATAAGAATATTTTAATAATTAATATTAATATAATAATTATAATTTAATATTATATAAAAATAAAAAAGATTAAAAAAAGAATTATATTATTTTTATTAAGGATAATTATTAAATTATAAAATAGATTTTAATTAAAATATTAAAAAAAAGAAAAAAAAGAGTTTATGTTTATTATAAAAACAAAGAATATATATAAGATTAATACTATTTTATATAATTATAATACTTTATTAATATTAATATAATTAATTCTAAGATAATATTTAATTTAAATTTAAAGAATAAGAGAAATAATTTACTTTTAAATTAAATCTTATTTAAGAATAGATTAATTATATAATAGCTTTAAAGAAATATTAATATTAAATTATAATAAAAACGAAATAAGATATTAAAACTAGATTAAATAAATATTTAATTTTTATTTTTATTTTCTTAAGCTTTATTATATTTATTAATATATAAATTAATTTAAAATATAAATACTATAATATAATTAATAAATAAATAGCTTAATAATTAAAATTAGATTTAATTTATCTTTTAAGATTATATATATTTAATATTATTATAGGATTAAGTAAGAATTATAAGATATATTTTATAATTAAGATATAAATAAATATTAATAATTAGAATTTTATCTTAATTATATATATTTTAATAAAGGAAAAATAATATATATAATAATATACTATACCTAAGACTAATTAAATAATTTAAGATAGCTATATATATTTAAATATAAATATAAGACTTAAAATAATTAAAAAAAGCTATAAAGCTATAATAAATAAGAATAGATTTAAGGGATTAATTAATTATCTTATTCTTAATCTAGGAATTAATTAAAAAATATTTAATTAATTATTAGAAATTATCTAGGATTTTTAGGAAAATAAGAGAAAAGCTTTAGATTTAATAATAATACTTATAATCTAGGTATACCTTATTTACTTATATAAATTAACTATTTAATGCTATAATTAATATAGCTATCCTTTAATTATCTTTTATAAAAACAGATATATTTAATTTATTTATTAAAACTCTTTTAATAAATATTAAAGATATCCTTATTATTAATTATATTAATATTTATAATTATATTAAGCTAATCTAATTATATAGATATTTTATTATTAAATTATTAAATAAATTATTTTCTTTATTTAATCTATTTATAATTAAATATTCCTTTTATATTAAAACCTTTTAAATCCTTTAATATTCTTAAAATCTTTAATTTTAATATTATTTTAATTAAAGGTAATATTATAAGCTATATTTAAATTATATAATATTCTAATCTATTAAGCTAAATTATATTATTAATAAATACTTTAAAAGATCCTTTAATTATATCTTTAATTTATTATAAAATCCTTTTTAGAATTAATCTTATAAAATAAAATAAAATATAATTATTAAAATAATTAATAGAAGATATATATCCTTTAATAAAGAAAGTATTGTTAAGATATTTAATAATCTTAATAATTATTATTTATTTTATAATATTTAATTATTATAAAGATAGCTTTTTAATATATTTAATTATAAACTCCTTTTTATATTTAATTAATTAAATAAAAGAGATATAATATAAAGAAGTATTAGGCTATATTTTATATTTTTATATTTTTTTCTTTTTTAATAGATTTCTTTTTTTTTATTAAAAAAGTATTATCTTTTATTAAATAATTAATAATTATTTAATTAAGTATTATTTATAAGAATTAAAGCTTATTAATCTTTAATAAATATTATATTCTTATTATCTAAAAAACCTTATTATATAATATCTTTATTAATATTATATATTAGCTATTCTTTAAATATAAATTATTTTTTAAGCTTTTTAAATAGTTTTAATAAGCTAGATTTATTAATATATACTGGTTTTATATAAATAAAAATATCTAATTTTATAGTATTTCCTATAATAAAAGAAATAAATAAATTAAAAACCCTTAAAATAGATTTAATTAATTAAGATTTAAAGATTCTCTTTTTAAAAGCCTTTTATTTAAATATAATTATTAAATAATTAATAATAGATTTTAAATAATAATTTTAATATTCTATAAAAGATATTATTTTAATTTTATTAATAGATTTAAACTTTAATATAATAATCTTAATAATTAAATTAATAAATATATTAAAAATTAAATATAAAGTATTTTTATATTTAAATTTATTTATTAATCTTTAAATAATAACTTTAATAAATAATAATAGTTTTTATAATTTATTTATTTAAATAAAAGATAATACTTTAATTCTTTTAAATAATAGGATTAATTAATTAAATCCTAATATAAAAAAAACTTTAATATTCTTAAATATTATAAATATAATATAATTATTAATAAAAAAAAGTATAATAGCTTTTAAATAAATAAAATATAAAGCTTTATTAATAAATTAATTATAAATTAATTAATTATTAAGATTTTACAAAATATTTTAATAAAAACTCTTATAATATTTTAAAATTCTTAATTTATTAATAATAAGATATATTAAGATATTATATATCCTATTGATAAAAATCTTTATATTATAAATTAATATATTAAAAAGATATTAATCTTTTAATAATAAAATAAATAAGATATTAAAGAATATATTAAATATATTATTTTAGGATTATATAATCTTTTTAAATCTTTATTAATTTAATAATAATAAAATTAATATTCCATCTTTTAATTATAAAATAAATCTAGAATAATAATTAATATTTATATTTTTAATTATAAATTTATTTTATATTTAAAATTATAAAAAATAAGAAATTAAATAAAAGATTTAATTTATAAAATATTTATCTTTAGAAATAAAATAAAAACTTAATATAATTTTTTTAATTAATAATAAATAAATTAAAGATATAAAATATTTTTTAAACTAATCTTAAATAAAGAATCCTTATTATATTCTTATAATTAATAAATCTAATAAAAAAGTATTTTTTATATATATCTTTATAAAAGTTTATTAAGCTATTAAAATAATTATAAATATTAAAAATTAATTAAATATTAAATCTATATTTATATAATAAATTAAATAGATTTTTATATATCTAGAATTATTCTTTATTTTTAAATATATATATAATATTAGGATTTATAAAGATGTTGTTAATAATATCTTTTAATATAATTTAAAAAAAAATATAAACTTAATAATTTAATCTTTTATTTTTAATATATATAATAATTAATAAAGCTTAATTAAAGAATTATTTTAAGCTTAATCTTATAATTTGTTTAAAAAAGAATAAATTATAAATATAAATATAGCTATCTTTACTATTATTATCTTATAATTAAAGTTTTAAGAAAAAGATAATAATAAAATAAACTAATCCTTTTAAAAGATTATAAAACTAGATTATACTTAAAATCCTATATTTTAAATAAGCTTATTATTTTTAATCCTATAATTATAGAATAATCTATTTTTTTATAAATTATATATAATTAATTATAATAAGAAGATATAAGGATTTATTATCTATTTAAAAAAAGGATATTATAATCTTTAAATTTCTTTATTATTTTAATATCTTTTTTTTATATAATAAATAAAAAAGGATATAATTAAATAATAATAAAGATTAAAAGAGATAATATATAAGAGTATTTATATTAAAGAATAATAAATAAAGAAAAAAAAAGATATATATATAATATAAAAGAAGATTTTAAATAGAAATATAAAAGTTTATTTTAAGCTTCTTTTTATAAATATATATAATTATTTAATTAAAATTATCTTTTATTAAAGATAATTATTCTTTAAATATAGCTTTATATTATATTAATAATAATTTATAATTAATAAATAATATATATTTTCTATTTATAACTTATTTAATATAACTATTCTTTATTAAATTTTATATTTATTCTTTATCTTTTTTTAAAAATCTTTTTTTTTCTTTAGAAAAGACTTTTAATAGCTTTTCTTTTAATATTAATATAGATATTATTCAATTATAGATATTAATTATAATAATAATTATTTATAACTTTTAAATATTTCTTTTTTTATAAATATAATTATTCTTTAAAATATTATAATATATAAAATAGCTTTAATCTAAAATAATTATATTAAATTCTTTAATATTATTAAACTATTCTTATTTATAAAAATAATAATAGATAATTAGATTTATTTTAATTTAATATTATTTAATTCTTATAAGCTTATATTTTTAATATATTAGATTTAATTGATTTTTAAAGTATGGATTCTAGAAAAAGTAAATATACATTAAATAAATTATTTAATCTATTATAAAATAAGCTTTACTTTTAAATCCTTAAAGGATATTCTTAATATCCTTAAAAATCTAATAAAAAATAAACCTTTTAAAGCTTATTTTTAGGAATTAAATATAAAAGGTATTTATAAATAACATATATTTAATTATATTATATAGAATTAATTATATTATTTTATATTTAGTTTTATTAAAATAGATTATATTTATAAGTATTTCTTTAATATTTTAATAAAGTATTTTAATAGTATTTATATTATATTTATTAATTATTTTAGAATTATTAATCTAATCTTATATTCTTAATATATATAATTATTTTTAATTATTATTATAATTCTTAAAAAATACATTATTTAATTATATTATTTATATATATTAATTCTTAAAATATATAATAGATATTATTTAAATTATAAATAAAATAATTATAAAGATTAGAATTAAAAAGGATTTTATAATTATTAATTTAAATTAAAGAATTAAAAGAAATAAATAATATTCTTAAAAAAGGATTAAATTAAGGATATTATTAAGCCTATAATTCTTAATTTCTTAAATATTTCTATTATTTTATAATTTTAAAGATATTAATTAAATTTATTAAAAAAAGGATATATAATTAAAGAGGATATAAAAAAAAAAAAGAATCTTAATAGAATTTAATTAATATTATAGGATTAAATAGTATTAAATATTTTAAAAGATTAAATATAAATTAATATAATTAATTTAATAAATAATTTTTTTAAAAAAGGGATAATAATATATTATATAATAATTTTAAAAAAAGAATTATATATATATATATTAATTTAAAAAAGTATTAATAAATAATATTATTTAATAATTAAAATATTATATAATAAGATTTAAAGAAAAAGATATATAATTTAAATAGATATAATAAAATATATATATATTTATAATATAAATAAAAAGTAATATTATTAAATAAAAATAATTTTTAATCGCTTTTTTTTTAATAAAGATTTTAATTATTTTGAAATATTTAAAGAAAGTTTTTAAATATATTAATATGGGTTTTCTTTTATCTTTATATAAATAAGTTATTATATAGATTTATATTTATAGGTATAGATAGAAATAATTTATATATATTATTAAAATATAATAAAAGAAAATAATAATAAATAATTATTTAATTATAGGATTTAAAATCTAATTATTATTTTATATTAATCTTTAAGATATTAATTATTATTATAAATAATTTAATTATAATTTAGTTTATATATATATAAGGGATCTATATACTTAAAAAGAAATATTTATTATTATCTTTATTAAAAATACTTTTAATACCCTTTTATTAAGGATTTCTTTATATAAAAAAGATTTTTAAAAAAAGAAATAATATTAGGTTTAATAATATATATAAATTATATAAGTTTAATATAATTCCTTTTAAATTAATATTAAAATTAATATAATAATTTTAAATTAAGATTATTTAATTATTTATAAAATAAGAAAATAAAGATTATATAAAGGTTTATTATTATTATTATTATTATCTTTATTAAAGTTATATAATATTATTTAATTAAATAGAGAGCTATTTATATAAAGAAATAATAATATATTAAAAAGTATTTAAATTAATAGAAAAAGAAATTAAAAATATATATAAGAAAGATTTTTATTAATCTCTTAAAAAGCTTTTTAAAGTATAAGAGAAAGATTATTAAGAAAATATATTAATTAAAAATATTTTATATTTATATAAGGCTAGTATTATTTAAAAAACTTATAGCTATACTAAAACTATTTTATATTAAACCTAGATTTATTAAAAATATATTAATAAATCAGATATAATCCTATTTTTAAAAAGAAATACTTTATAAAAAGAAAAGATAATAGATTCTAAATAATAGCTTTAACTAGTATATATATATAAATATAATCTTTTTCATTTAATAGTATTTTTAATAGTAATTTTATTATTTATAGGTTTAGGCTTTTATATTATTAGGTATATTAGATTTAGATAATAAAACCCTCCTTAAAATAAATTAAAAGGCACTCTTATTAATATAAGCTATTTAATAAATAAAAACTCTAAAAGAAATAAAATATATATATATAAGAAATACTTTTAATTATTATTTTCTATTCTTTTTACATATTATTTAACCTTTTATTATATTTTCTATATTTAATAATATCTTTTTATTATTTAAGGATATATCTTTATTATTTTAAATAAAATCTTAATTTCTTTATTTAGTATTTTTTTCTTCTTATAATTATAAGATAATAAAATAATTTATATTATTATATTAATCTAGAATAATATTTATATATATTTTAAATCTAGGATTAATATAATTATATATATATAATACTTAAAATACTTTATATTATTCTTATAATTTAAATATTATTTTAATTACTTTATTAAATATATTATATAAAGACTTAATAAATTAATCTTAATTTATTTCTTTAATAATCTTATTAATTAAATATATTAATTATATTAAATAAAAGCTTTTATTTATAATAATATTCTTATAGTTTTTAATTAATTATTTAAGGTTAAGTAATATTAAAATAACTATCTTTAAAAGGAATACTTAAGGTTTAAATAATATTAATTCTTTTTTAAAGATAAAAGATATCTTATACTAGAAGATCTTTTTTATAATTATAATAGAATAATTTCTAGCTTTATTTTAATTATCTTTAATATCTTTATATTTTATAATAATTTAATTAGTTTAAATAGATAAATAATCTTATTTAGAATTATATTTTAATTCTTTAATATTAATAAAAGACTTTAATTTATACTTAAATAATAATATCCTTATATCTTTTATAATTAAATACTTAAATATAACTTTTAAGATAGATTTATTAATATTAGCTTTATTAATACCTTTATTAATATCTTCTTTTTTAATAGAATTAGATTCTTTAGAATTATACTTTTTAATAGGATTATTATAATTTATCTTAATATTTATATCTTTAATAGATTTAAATATAGGATTCTTTATATTATTAAAGTCTAGCTTATCCTTAGATATAAAATTAATCTATTATAATAATTAAAATACTTTAATTAAAGAAATCTTTTTAATATTAATCTTTTTAAAAGAAATTATTTATTAAAGATATTTTATTTTAATAAATAAATCTTTATTAAGGGTTTTTTATAAATACTTTTTATTTTAAAAGAGTTTTTAAATAATAAAATCTATTAAAGGTTAAGATTTAATTAAATAAGATTTAAATATTTCTAGATAAATAAAAATCCTTAAAAAACCTTATTATATATTTAATTCTTTATTAATTAAAATCTAAATTATATATAACTTTAAAATAGCTTTATAAATAAATATGTTTAAGATTAAATAATTAAACTTAAAAAAGATTTTAATAAATTCTTAAATTATAATAATTAAGATTTTAATATTAGGTATAATATAAGACTAAATATCATTTCCTTTAAATATTAAATTAATAAATAATAAAGATATAATTAAAATTAAAATAATTTTAAAAAGTATAAACCTTTTTTATAATAAAAAATCTTAATAAATATTATATAATTAAAGGATTTTTATTAATTATAAAAGGTTATTTTTTTAATATTATAATTTATAAATAATCTTTAATTATTAATTAAAATAAAAGTATAGAATTATATTTTAAGGCTAATAATACTTTCTATTTTTATCTTTATTAATAATAGCTTTTTTAATATAAAAAAGATTTATTAATTAAGATTATTTTAAATAATAAATTTAAAATAATAAAATAATATAATAAGCTTATCTTTATAATTAAGATTAATTATTAAATTTAGAATATATAAATTATAAAATCTAAAAGAATAATATTTTAAATAAATAAAAGTATTATTAATAATAATATTAATTAAATTAATTAATTTTTTATTATTTAATAATATAAACTCTTTAATAATTATAATTTTATTAATTATAAGATTAATTAATTTATATAATATAAGTTAATATTAATATAAATTAAGATATTTATACTCTTAAAGGTATTATTATTTAATATATAGAATAATAGTTTAAATAAATTTATTAATAAAATTTTATTCTATTAGTATTTATTTTTAAAGATATATAATTTAAAAAGAGCATTTTTAATAAAAGATTTAATATATATTATAAAGATATAAGATTACTTTATAATAATTCTATATATATTTAATATTATATATAATAATTCTTAAAATAATTAATAAGCTATAATTTAAGGCTAGCTAATAGATATATTAGGTTCTTAGAAATATTATTATATCTTTTAAATAGTCTAGTTAAGATATACTTAAATATAAATATATAAATAATTTAAGAATATCTTTAAATAATTATTTATTAATAAATTTATTATAATTAATTATTATAATATTTATTTAAATTAATAAATAATTAAATATATTAAGAATATATTTAGATTAGCTAGATTTTATAAATATTTTTAAATAATTATTTAAATATTTTTTATTTAATCTTTATTATTTTTAAAAATATATTATAAAATATTACTTTAAATAAGATTAGAAAAAGGATTTAAATCTTATTAATTAATTCCTAAAAGAAATAAAATAGATCTTTTAATTAAGTTTTAATAAGCTTTTTTAAGTATTTATTTAATATCTTTATTTAATAATAAGGATATATAATAATATAAATAAAGGCTTAGGAATAATATATAATTATATAAAAGAGGCTTTATATAAATAAAAAAGATAAAGATTTTTATAAAAAAAGAAAAAGAAAAAAGAGAGATAAAAGAAAAAGAGAAAATAAATAAAATAAAAGAAAGTAATAATCTAAGCTTTAATAATAATTATAAAGGTATTTAAATAAAACTTTTATTTATATTTATCTTTAATATATAAGATTATCTTTTAAAATTATATTTTTTAAATCTTTATCTTATATTAAATAATAATAAATAATTATAAAACTTTTATAATTTAATATATTTATTTTCTTTTAAATCCTTTTTAAAATCTTTTATTTTTTTAAATAAGTTTTTCTTTTTTTTATTATATTTCTTAAATTATTCTTTATTAATATCTCTTTTAAATTATTCTTTTTTAATAATCTTTTTTAATAAATATTATTAATTTCTTTTATTTAATATTTTAATAATAATACCTTATTCTAATCTTATTATTTTAATAATATAGTTTTTTTAAAAAGATTATTATATTTAAATTAATAATCTTTAATACCTTTATAATTAAATTTAAAAGATTATTAATTTAGATAATATAGTAAATATTATATCTTTCTTTATAAGTTTTTTTAATAAAAAGAATAATAGATATTTCTTATATTAAATATTTATTAATTTAAATCTATAATAATAATTTAGGTTTTAAATAATAAATAATAATATAATTAATTATTATTAAATCCTTATATATATTTATTACAATTTTGCAATATAGGCTATAGCTAAAGCTAGTAGTGATAGCAATGGAAGAAAGGCATAATAGTTATCCAGGTAAAAGTCTATAGAAAAGAAGAAAGAAGTGATTATATTGCCGATGTAGAAAAAGAAGAAGGATATAACTAAAAATCCTTCTATCTTTTATATCTATCTAATTCTAAGATAATTTAAAATTATTTAAGATATTCTAAATAACTATTTGGAATTATTAGGTATTCCAAATACTAAAACAGAAAGTAAGCACTAGTCTATCCCTTTATAGGTTAAGCTATAAGGGCTGTGTAAGCTTAGCTTACTGGGCTGTGCAGGTCTAGCTGCTAGGCTGTAGCAGGTTAAGCTGCTAGACTATAGCAGGTCAGGCTGCTATATATAGAAAAACCCACTTATTTTAACAATATTAAAATTAAAGTATTTATTAAAAGAGTAAAGCATTTTAATCCTATTCTATTAAAATCCTTTAAAGTATTTTATTTAAATAATTATAATAATTTCTTAGATTTTATCTAGATTTAATTATTTAATATTAAATATAAGAAATACTTTTATAAAAATCTTAATATAAGAGCTTAATAATTTATTTTAATTAATATAATAATTTTAAGAAATTATATTTATAAAGATTATTAGTTATAATAGATATTTTTTAAAGATATTATCTTTATATTAGATTTAAATTAGTTTTTGTATAGCTTTATATAGATAATAAACCCTTTTTTTTTATAATTATTATAAAAGAATCTAGAAAATAACTTTAATAAACTATTATAAATATATTATATTTCCTTTTTATAATTATATATCTTTAAAAAGAATTTTATATTAATACTATATAAATTATATTATTTAAAATTATAAATATATTTAAAAAGAATTTCTTAAATATATAAATATAATTAAATTTAAAGATAGAATTTATATAAATCTTATCTTAATAAGCTTAAAAGATATTAAAAGAAATACTATAAAAAAGATTTCTAATTATTTATATAATAAGATTATTCTTAAAGTAATAAAGTATTATATTATTAAAAAAGGAAATTAATATAGATATATTCTTAAAATATATAAAAGCTATAAATATATTTTAGGGTTTATATTTTTTAAAGTTATTAATTTCTTTTAAAATACCGTTTTATAATAATAATTTTAATTAAAAATATTATTAATAAAATTAATTATAGCTAGTATATATAATAAAATAAAAGATAGATTTAAAAAAAGTATTTCTATAATAATTTTAATAATAAATTTTAAAGAAAAAAAATAAAAAGAAAAATATAAATAAATATTAATTAAATAAATAAATAAATATAATTAAAAAGAATAATATTAATCTCTTTAATAAGATTTTAATATTAATATATATATTTTAATCCTAGGAATATTTTAATAAAAAAAGAGATTTATAATAAGGTTTTAATATAATTTTATTTTCTTTTATAAAATCTTTATTTTTATTATTTAATAAATCCTTTTTATAAAGATCTTTATCTTTAGATTTAAAAATAAGATTATTAAATTAGTTTTAAATAGATTATCTTAAATAGCTTTTAAAAGTTTATATAATTATAAGATTATAAGCCTTAATTAAAAAAAAGCTTAAAAATAGTTTAATAGTTTTTATTATACTAATTATTATCTTTTTATATTCTTAAACTATAAATATCTTTTTAATTAATTTCTTTAGATTTTATAAGAATTAAATATTTAAAGATAATTCTTATTATTTATTTAAATTAAAAATAATCTTTTTTAAATAATTATTTATAATAATTTTATTTAATAAGATCTTATTTATAGTTTAGATTTTATAAGCTTTAATTACTAATACTTTAATTATAATAATATATAGACTAGATTAATATATTTTTAATTTAATAATTATAGATATATTAATCTTTTATTTTATATTATAAAAAAGGATTAAATCTTTTATTTTAATAAAAAGCTTTTATAAAGAGAATATATTATTTTTATTAATCCTTATATTAAAGGTTTTATAAAATATTATAACTCTCTTTTTTATAGTTTTTATATTTAAAGCTGTTTTGAATAGGATATAAATTTAAACTTTAAATAAATCTATATTAAAGATAATTTTATTCTAGTTTAAAAGTTATTAAATAAAAAACTCTATCTTTAAAAAGAAAATAGATTTCTAATTATAAATTAAATAAAATAATAATTTATTATAAAAAGATTTAATTATAATTCTTTTAATTAAGAGAGCTTAATCTAATTATTTTATTTAATCTTTATATTCTATTATAAGCTATATTATTATATTTATAAAGCTTTAATAATTAACTTTAATTATAAAATTTATTTTTAAATTATATATTAATACTAGAATTATTTATATTTTAAGATTAATTAATATATTATTAAATTCTTCTTTAAATTCTTGATCTTTATTTATTATAATATAAATTATTAAGCTAAAATATATAATAATCTTTAAAATAAACCTTTATATTATCTTAATATTATATTTAATTACTAGATTAACTTTTATTTATTAAATTGAATTATAATAAGCTTTTAAAAGATATTTTAATCCCTTATAAAATAATATATATTAAATATTAAAATAAATTTCTATTATAAACTAATTAAATAAAATAGCAATAGTTTCTTTTTTATATTTTTAAGAGATATATTTTTAATAGATTATATATAAAGCTAAATAGATTATAATATTATTCTATATTATTTTCTATTAATAATAATCTTTTAAAAAGTTATAAATAACTTTTTTTTCTTTATAAATAATTATAAGATATATTTATTATATTAGCTTCTTTTATTCTTTTAAATTATTTATTATTAATATTAAGCTTTTTATAAATTTAATTAATTATAATTAAAGCTTTTAATCCTTAATAAAGAATTTCCTAATCTATATATAAAAGTAATACAAATATTTTCTTTTTATCTTAAATAGCTTAGAATATATCTTTAAAAAATTAATAATCTATTTTAACTCTTTAAAATAGTTTTTTTAAATTAATTAATAATAATAGTATTAAGATATATATTAATAAAGGCTTTAATATCTTTTTTTATTTTTATATTAAACTTATTAAAAGGCTTTTCTCTTTTTTAAGATAAATTATTTATAATATTATTATTCTTTTTTAATATATATTTAATAATAAAGTTAAAAAGCTAGATATAATTAATCTATCTAATAATTATAATATTAGAAATATTAATTATAGCTTTATTTAATTAATAAATTATAATTTAAATATTTATTTTTAATATAAATTCTTATTTATAAATATTAGAATAAAGCCTTTAAAATATATAAGGTATCTTATAATATTCTTTTTTTATAGTATTATACTTTAATTTAATTATATTTTAAATATTACTCTTATATTAAATTAGATATCCATTTTCTTTTTAGATTTAAAAAAGAATTATTTCTTAATTAATAATATTTATATTATATATTAAAATAATCTTTTTTCTTTTTTTATTAAAGTTTAGATTAATTAAAATAGATATCTTTATTATTCTTTTCTTTAAATTATTTATAATAGCTTATTTAATTTTATTTTAAGTTTAAGAAATAGTTTTTCTAAAAAGTTTAATAAATAATAAAGTTAATTAAATAAAGTATTTAATCTAGATTTTATAATATTTAATTATCTTTAAAAAAAGTATATTTATAAAATATCTTTATAAATCTTTTATTTAATAATCTTTAAGACTTTTATTTTTATAGATTTTCTTTTATTAATTCTATATATATATTTTATTATTTTTATTATCTTTTTATAAAATTAAGATTTAATAATAAAAATAATATATTTAACTAGCTTAATATTAAATAATACTTTATTAATATTTTTTAAATATTTTAATATAAATTTATAAATTTATAAATTTTTTTTTATTATAAATAATATAAGATTTTTAAATAATTATATTATTTAAAAAAGATTAATATATCTTAAGAATTAAATTAAATAAGATTTATATTATAATTCTTATAAAT
Source organism: Zelopaecilomyces penicillatus (assembly GCA_005765155.1). Taxonomy (NCBI): domain Eukaryota; kingdom Fungi; phylum Ascomycota; class Sordariomycetes; order Hypocreales; family Pseudodiploosporaceae; genus Zelopaecilomyces; species Zelopaecilomyces penicillatus. Next base: position 27,287 of record VCCP01000007.1, read on the forward strand.
TAAATAATAGAGTTTATTATATCTTATAAAAAAGTATATATTTATAATAATTAAATTAATATTAAAAAGGTCATTATATTTTTATTTTGAGGATTTAATAGGATTTAATTATAATTTAAAAGAAATCTAAAAGAAAAATAATTATATATATTAAAAAATCTTTATTAAAATAATATATATTAAAAGAGATAAATATATCTTTAATAATATATTTATTTATATATATAATAGAATTAATTAATTTTAAATTATTATTCTTTTTTGTTATAAAGAAATAAAGGTTTTAATATAAAATATAGAATTCTTTTAGAATATCTTTATTTAATTTATCTTTAAATAATTTAATAATTTTCTTTTTAAATCTTTTAAAGATAAATATTAAACCCTTTTATTATATATTATATTTTATTATTTTAATTATTATAAAAGGGCTAATTAAAGGGTTTATCCTTTTATATTTAAATTAATCCTAAATAAAAGCCTTCTTTTTATTATAAAGAAGCTATATAAAGATTTTTAATTCCTTTAATATTAAGATTTTATTAATTCTATTTAATAATCTTTTTAAATAAATATCTATTAACCTTAAATTATATTTTATATTAGAAAATCTTTTTATAAGATATTTTAAAAAAGGATTATCTTTTTTTAATTAATATTAAATTTAAGATAGTTTTATAGCTTTTTAATTTAAGCTTTTAAAAGAAATTAAATTATTAAAAATAACATTATTTATAAATTAAATCTTATTAGTTTTTTTCTTATATATTATATTAATATTAATATTTTTAGCCTTTATTAAATATTAAATCTATTAATATATTATTCTTTTTTCTTTTTCTTTCTTTTTAAAGATTTTCAAATATTTTATAGCCTTTATTTATAGCTTATTTTATCTCTTAAATTAAATAATAAAAGATATAAAAGATTATCTTTATATTTATTAATTTTAAAATAGAAAATATTAATATATTATCTTTTTTTATTAAATAAGAATTATTAAAAATAAAGAAATTAATTAAAGATTTAAATCTTTTAATAATTCTATAAATATCTACTTTAAATCTTTATAAAGATTTAATATAAACCTTATTAAAGATAAAGGCTTTTTTTAAGGGTTTAGATTTTTTTATAAATCTATAGATATACTTTTTAAATCTTAATAATAATTCTTAATAGAAAATAATAGAATTATTTTTTATTTTTTAATATATTTTATTAATAATAAATATTATAATTTAAGTATTCTTAAATTAATATCTAATATATAAATCTCTGTTTTTTAAAGAGTAATTAAAGATTAGCTTTAGAGCTTTTATAAAAAATATATTAAGAATAAATAATATTAAGATTTCATTTAATATTATATATCCTTATATCTATTTAAATATTAGCTATATAAAGTTAAGTTATAATCTTATTAAATAATTATATAGATTTATTAAAGTAAGATATTATTATTATAATATCTAAAATAATTATTAGATTATATTATTAGATTAAAGATTTATAAATTAGATTCTTTTTAAGCTAGTACTAATTAAGGTTTTTAATTATTTAAATTTAAAAGATCTTAATTATATTAAAATCTATAATAACTTTTAAATTAATTTTAAAAAGTAATTAAGAAAATAATTTATTATAATTATAAGTATTAAAAAGACTTTTATATAAAAACTTTTTTCTTTTATAATAGATTTAAATACCTTTATTATTTTTTAAAAGGTTTTATTAAGGCTTTTTTTATTTTAAAAAAAGTTCTTTTAATAATCTAGAAATTAGAATAATTTTTATATTCTTAATTAATGATATTTCTTATTTTAAATATAAAAAGACCTTTCTTTTTAATTATATTATTATAAAATATAACTTAAATCCTTTGAATATAAGATTAAAAATATTAAATATATTTCTATATTTTATAGGATTAATTATATATTTATTATATTATAAAAGAGCTATTTTAATAAAGCTTAAGAAAGCTTTTTTAAAATAAAGTATTATTAAAATAATATTTATATTAATTAAATAAATATTAATAATATATATTATTATTATTTTGAGTATATTTTTATTTATATTTAATATAGATATTTATAGATTTTAAAAATCTTTTAATATTAATACCTTTATTATTATATTTAATTCTTAATTATTTATATTATTAAATCATTATTTAATAGTTTATATATCTTTTATTTTTTAATTAAAGTTTTTTTAAATTATATTATTATGTTTAGAATTAAAATAATAAGATCTTTAAATATAATAATAACTCTTTTTTATATTATATCTTAATAAATCTATTTTTTAATTTTAAAAAGTATTTTTAGATATCTTTTTATATTTATTTCTTTAGGTTCTTATAATATAGTATCTTTAATAGATTTATTAAGTAAAGGGGTTTTTAAAGCTAGGGTTATAATACTCTTCTTAATATTTAATATATTAATAACCCTAACTTTCTTTTTCTTTTTAAGCTTATCTTTTATTTTAATCCTTTTATAAATAATTATATTAATAGCTATTATATTAATATTTATTTATAATAATTTATTTATTAATCTAATTTAATTCCTAAAAAAGATAATTAAATTATTATTTGTTAAAATAATTTTTTATTTATTTTTTAAGCTATTTATTATATATTCTTTAAAAACTTATTAATAATAAATAATTATACTTTTAATAGATTCTTTTTTATTAATTATATAATAATAGATTTAATTTTATAAGATAAATAATATTTAATTTAATATATAATTAAATATTAATAATTATTTTTATAATTAAGTTATTAATTTAAGAGAACTAAAGGAATTAAATCTTTATAATTAAAAAGCTTAATAAAAAGAGCTCTTATATATTAATTATATTTATTAAATCTTATTAATTTATCTTCTTTTATAATTTTATATTAATTAAAAACATAATTATCTTTTTTTTTATAATATTAATATCTATTTTTATAATACTTTTAATATTAATTAATATTAATTAAATATATTATAAATATATAAAAGCTTTTATTATCTATTAATAGATTAAATAAGTTATTAAAATCTTTATTTTAAAATAAAATAATATTTATTTTAATTTATAATATCTTATAATTATTTATTATTTTAAATACTTTTAGAATATTATATCTTTATAACTTAAAATTTATTTATTTTATTATAATATCTAAAGCCTTAATTATTTAATAAGGATTATTATTATTATTAATATTTAATAATTAAAAACTATTTATTAGCTTATTTGTTATATTATTTATAGATTCTTTATTTTTAAAGCTATATATTAATTAATTTGATCTTTTCTTTTTAAATTTAAGCTTTTTCTTTATTAAAAATACCTTTTAATAAATAAAATAGCTTAATAAATCTTTTTTTTTATATAATAAATCTTTTTTATATATTTCTTTTTTAATAGTATTTTATATATAATTAATAATTATCTTATAATTTAATATATAAAAGCTTTTTAGAAAAAGATTATAATCTTTAAATATTTATTTTATAATAAATAAAAAGAAAGCTCTTTATATATAATAACTTTATATAAAAGACTTTTTCTAGCTTAATATTAAAATTCTTTTTTATAAATATTTATATTAATTTAATTATTATAATATATTTTATAAGATTTTAGATTTGTTTTATTATATTCTTAAAATTATTTAAAAATATTAGATTATTAATCCTTATTCTAAGATTTATATTTTAAAAATAATACTTTTTTAACTTTTTTCTATTAAAGCTTATTTATCAAATAATTAATATTTTATTTTATAAACAATATAATCTTAGTTTATAAATAATAAATCTAGTTATTATTTTAAAAGAAATAATTATAAAGAATTTATTTATTAAATTAATAAATTCTATAATATTATATTTATTAAATAAATAATTAAGAAATAAGATTAATATAATAATTAATAATAAAATATTTAATATTATAATTAATTATCTTTTTTATATATTCTTAAAAATAATAATAAAACTATAGTTTAATATTATTAGATTTTTATAGTTTTAAGGAATTCTTTTTATAAAGAATCCTTTAAGATTAATCTTATTTTAATAAATATTTAAGAGAGAGTAATATTCTTATTCTTTTCTTTATATTAGTTTTAAGATCTAGCTTTTTAAATATTCTTAAAATTAAATTAATTATTATCTTTAAAATTAATAATTTAAGAGATTAATAATTAAAAATAAGGATTTTCTAATATAAAAATAAAAAGATTTTAATTATTTTTATCTTTTTTTTATTTATTTAATAATAAGATATAATAATTAAAAAAGCTAATTAATTTAAATATAATTCTATTTTATTAAATAATGTTATTTGTTTTATTTTTAAATATAATAAAAGAATCTTTAGTTTTATTTAAAATTAAAAAAGGGTTTTTAAAAAGATATAGAATTAAAATTGATTATTTTATTTATTAATTTATTAAATATTTTTATTATTTAATATAAAATTAAGATATTTATTTTAAGATTAATAAATATTTTAAAGTATTTTTTTTTATATCTTTTTTATATAGAAATAGTTTTTAATACCTTAAGAAAGTATTTTTAAAGTCCTTATTTAATTTTAAAATAGTTTAAAAAGATTTTTCTTAATAATATTATTTTTTAATAAGAAAAATAAACTTTAAAATAATCTTATATTAATAAAAGGTTTTCTTAAAAAAAGGTAATTCTTATAAAAGCTTTTATAGTTTTAATTAAGCTTAATAATATGAAATAAATCCTTTTTTATATAGTTAAATTATAATAAGAATATTTAGATCCTTTTAAGCTTTTTCTTATTATTTTTTTAAGGTTAATAATAATAACTTTAGGATAAGGTTTTATTTTAGGTTATTATTTTAAATAGGATTAAAAGCTATTCTTTTATATCTTAATTTCTTTTTATTATATAGATTTATTTAATTTAAATTAAATTTTATATTAAATCCTAATACTTATTCTTATATAGTTTTCTTTATAAATAAAGACTTATATAAATAAAATACTTTTTTTTAATATAAATAAATTTAATAAAAAGGATTTATTTCTTAGTATTTATTAATATATTATAATTTCTTATAAATAATTAAATTAATTTATTTTATTTAATATTATAAATTATTTAAGATTAAATAAATTATATTTTTTTATTTTCTACTATTTTTAATTTCTTTATTTATTTAATAATTAAAAAGAATTTTTATTAAATAATAGATATTTATAGTTTTTTAAGAGTGATAGCTTAATATTTAAAATCTCTTTTATTTAATAAGATATAGCCTAGATAAAATCTTTAATTTTATTAAAAACAATAAGATATATTAAAAGGTATTTAGATTAATAAAAAAAGAAATTAAAAATATATATAAAAAAGATTTTTATTAATATCTTAAAAAACCTTTTAAAATATAAAAGAAAGATTATTAAAGAAATATATTAATTAAAAATATCTTATATTTATATAAGGCTAGTATTACTTAAATAACTTATAGCTATATTAAAACTATTTTATATTAAACCTAGATTTATTAAAATTATATTAATAAATCAGATATAATCCAATTTTTTAAAAAAAAACTTTATAAAAAGAAAAAATAATAAATTCTAAATAATAGCTTTAATTAATATATATATATAAATATAATTTTATTCTTTTAATAGTATTTTTAATAATAATTTTATTATTTATAGGTTTAGGCTTTTATATTATTAAATATATTAAACTTGAATAAAAAAATATTTAGCCTTTTTTTTTCTTTATAGAGTTTTAATTTATCTTTAGATTTAAAGAATTAATTATTTAAATTAAAAGTTTATTATTTGTTATTATTCTTAATAAATTTCTTTAAAAGGTTTATTAAATAAATCTTATTTAGGAAAAAGCTATTTAAAATATAGAGTATATATACTTTAATAATTTTAGTTTATAATATAATTTAAAATAATCCCTTTTAATATATAATTATCTTAATTATATAAGATTTATTCTTTTTCTTTAATATATTATATATAAGAACTAGATTCTTTAAAAATAATTAATCCTCTCTTATATAAATAATATATTTATTAATAATATTAATATAAATAGCTAGCTTTTTCTAGAAATCTATTATTTTAGCTTTAATTAATATTATATTTTCTATTATTCTTTATAAAATCCTTATTTAAGATTTAATTAATTTTTAAATATTAATAATAATATTTTAATTAATAAATCTTTAAATAAAGAATTTAATTTTAAATAATAAGATTAAATTATATTTATATATTAAATAAAAGATAAAAAGCTATTAAAAGCCTTCTCTTTATTTAGGATATATAATAAAATTCTAATCAGAATTTATTAATAAAATTAAAACCTTTATTTAATATAATCTCTTTTAGTATTTTATATTTTAATTCTATCTCTTAATAGAATAATTCTATAAGGTCTATTATAATAATAGTTATATTTATAAAAAGAAATAGATAATATTTTATATATTAATCTATAATTATTAGAATTATATATATATCTCTTTTATTAAATATAATAGATAGAAATTCTATAATAAAATCTATAAATATTTCTTTTTAGGATTAGCTTGGTTTTAATAAGGAATTAAGATATCTATATAAATAATAATATTATAATATTATTCTTTAATAAATACTATAATTAATAATATATTCCTTAATCTTTTAATCTATAAAATATTAATAGAATTTATATTATAAAAGCTTAAGGGTTTAATTTATATTAAAATACCCTATATAAGGATTATTATAATAGAACTATAATAACTTATTTTTTAATAAAATTTCCTTAAGAATATAAATATAATCTTAGTACTTAATCAAGCCTTATATATCTATAGATTATATAATATCCTTTCTCTTATCTTTTTATTCTATTAATATAGCTTTTTATTTTAGTATCTCTTTATTTTTACTTTATATATCTTTAATAAATATTATTAAAAGGATTAAGATTTATTTATTAAATATAACCTTTATATAAAGAGCTATTTAAGCTATACATATAAGTATTTATTATTTTTTATTAATAATTTATTTAATCTATTTAATTAATCTAGCTAGATTTAGAAGCCTTTTATTTTTATTACTTTAGGTATCTATTAATATTTTAATAGATTTAATCTAAACCTTTATAAATTTAATTATCTTATTTTATAATATAAAGAATAGATTAATATTTAATAAAGCTTTATCTTTATAATCTAATCTTTTTAATAGCTTATCTATAAAATTAGATTTCTTTAATTAATACTTAATAATAAAATTATATAGTATTAATATTATATATTATCTTATTTATCTTTTTAATAGCTTAATCTAGCTTATAAAAGATTAAAGATTTTAATAATTAATTAAAATCTTTATTTATTTTATTATTTTATTAATATATATTTATTAATATTTAAATAAATAAATAATAATAAATATTTTTTAATTAAGTATTGTATAATTTATTTTTATTTTAATAAACTTTTTTAATTAAAAAAAATTAAATATTATTTATCTTTATTATTTTATTATAATATAATTCTTATTATTATAAATTAAATAATATTAATTTTAAAATAAATTTATTATTATAAATTAAAATATTTAAATAATAAGGCTTTTTAAAAGGCTTTCTTTAATTATTTAAATACTAGATATTTAATTATAATTAATTATATTTTCTTTAGCTTTTTATTATACTTATTATTTTTTAAAAGTATATTTAATAATACTATAATTTTAATATATTTATAGATAAATCTTTTATAGAAATTATAAAAGCCTAAAAAGATTTATATTTTTTAATAGATTTTTAATTATTATTATTCTAAAATAATTATAATACACTGGGGATTAATTAAAATACCTTCTTTAAATAAGATAAACCCTAAAAAATCTATTTCTATTTAATAAAAATAATATTCTTTAGGTTTATAAAGAGCTTTATAGTTTATAATCTATTAAGGATTTATTTAATATATTATAAATATTCTTCTCTTATCTTAAAAAGATTAAAATATTATTTAAATATATAATATATATTATATTAATAAATTCCTTTAAAACCTAATAGATATAATATTAAAATATTATAAGTATATTAATTAATCTAAAGGGTATTATTAGGTATTTATAATAATTATAATAGATTTAAAATATTATCTTTTATTTATTCTTTTTCTTAATCCAGATCTAATAATATATATTTTTTATATTAATTTTTATAAAGAATTCTATATTTATAATTTAATATAGAATCTCTAAAATAAAAGGTAATATATAATAATTCTTTTTTATAACCCTATTAAGACTTTAATAATCTATATATAATTATAAAGATCTATCTTTTTAAAAAATAAATAAAATTAATATTTTTATTAAGCTCTTAAATAAATAAATTTATCTTTTCTTTAAATTCTTATTTAAATAAATATAAAGCTCTTTTAATTCTTTTTTATAATAAAGGATAGATTATATTATATAAAGGGATAGTATTTAAAAATAGATTAATTATATAATCTATAGCTTTTTAGGATAATAATATATCTATTTAATCTATTTAAAATATATTTAGATAATCCTATAGTTTTTAAGATAATTCCTTTATCTTTTCTATCTGATTTATTTAATCTTTATCTATTAATAATAATAATTTTAGAAGATATATAATTAAGAAGATTATTATTTTATTTTAATTGGCTTATATAAACTTATAGGGTTATAAGATTTTAATCTTTTTTTATTTTTAATTAAATTATTAATATTTATTATAAATACTTAAATAGATTTAAAAATCTTATAAATAGATTAGCTTTAATAATATTAAATTATCTTTTATTCTTAGATCTTAATTAATATTAAGGTATATTTAAATAAAACTCTATTTAATTCCTTTTAAATCTATAATAATAAATAAGATTTCCTATATATTATATACTTAAATTCCTAGTTTATTTATTATTTAAAGTTTTAATAAATCCTTTATTAATATTTATTATAATCTATTTACTTTAATAAATACTTTATTAATAAAATCTAATTTAATATATATATCCAGATCTATATATATTTTAATTAATATTTATTTTTTTATTATTATTAATATATAGAAATAGATTATTATTCTAATAATAATTTCTTTAATTAAAGCTAAAAGATTTATTTTAATTAATTACCTTTCTTTATTTTAATATTATATTTTATTTTAATAATATTAATAATTTAATTAAAATAATCTAATATAAAATAATCCTTTTTATTATATATATAATAGATTATAATAGTAAAATAATCTATTTAATTATCCTCTTTATCTTTTTAATTATTATCTTAATTATTCCTTTTATAAGGATAGCTATTTTTATTACTTTTATAATCTTTTTAATTTTAATAGAAACCTTTTTAATATAGAATTATTATTAATTATATATTGGTTTGATTTAATTAATCTTTATTATAGTTTTGTTTATCTTATAATCTTAAAAAAGATCCTTTTTTAGTTTATTATTTAAGGCTTTATTTTTATTATTTATTTAATCTCTTTTATAGGTTTTGGTTTCTTTTTTTTTCTAAGTTTCTAGATAATATTAAAACCTTTTTATTTTTTATATTATCTTATTTTAATTCTTAAAAAAGGCTTTTTTTTAAAGATAGATATACTTTTATAATCTTAGCTTAAGCTTAATAAAATATTATATAATTAATTTTTTTTAATTATCTTTATAAAATAGGCTTTTAAATTAAATAAGTATAAATAGAATTCTATAAAGAATTAATAATTATATTAATAAACTCTTTTAAAGGTATTATAGATCTTAATTATTTAATTAATAAAGTCTTTTAAATAAATTTTATTTTATTTTAGAAAATATTTTTAATTAATTTCTTTAGCTTTTCTTTTAGTTTTAATATAGCTTTATATCTTATTTAATTAAAAAGATTTATATTTATTCTTTATATTTTTAAGGGATAAAATAATTTAATATTCTTTCTTTTTTAGATATTTAAAGCCTATTTAAAAGGCTTAAATAAGATTATTAATTTATTTCTTTTTATTATTTATATTTTTATAATATTATAGCTTAATAATATTAATAACCTTTAATCCTTTTAATTAAAAGTTATTTAAATTATTATAGTTTTAATTAAATTATAATCTTTTTTTTAATAGGATATTTATAATAAAGATTTTAAGATTTTAAGCTATTTAATAATAAAATTAAAAAGTATTAATCTCTTTAATTCTTATAATTTTAATTAAAAGTATTATTATTTTATTTTAGATTCTTATAGATTCTTATAAGGGATTAATTAGATTCTGCTGATTTAAGGCCTTAAACCCTTAATAAGCTTTAAGATTTAATAAAGCCTTTAATAATAAAAATAATCCCTTAATAATAAGATAAATAAAAGCTATTATTAATCCTGAATAGTTATAAATAAAAATATAAGAATTATAAAAGGAATTCTAAATATAATTAAATAGGATTATATAGCTTTAATTAATTAATTTAATAATAAATCTTATATTTAAGTTAAATCGTTTTTCTTTTATATTTTTTAGGTATAAAAGGCTATTAAAGCCTTTATAATTAATAATCTTTTCAATTATATATTATAATCAGATATTTAGATATCTAATCCTATTATAATATTTAAATATTTAAATATATTTAATTTTTTAATTAAATAATATTATAAAAGGAAATCCTTTTATCTTTAGTTCTTTATTTATAATAATATATAATATAAATTTAAATCTTTAAATAAATAATATAATAAAATATATTATTATTTTAAAAATTATCTTTATAATAATCTAGATTTTAATTTAATCTATTGAATTATAATAAGCTTTTATAAACAGTTCTATTTTATAATTCTTTATAATATATTAAGAATTAAAATACATCTTTAATATAAATTATTTAAATAAGATTAAAATAATATTTTTTTTAATTCTTTATAAAATATATTTAAAATATTTAAAATAATAAATAATAATTAAAATATATTATTTTATATTTTTCTTTAATAATTTCTATATATAAGTATATTAATAATAATAGCTTTTCTTTATACTTTTAAATTATATAATAATTTATTATAAACTTTCTCTTAATTAATATATTATTAATAATTAAGATTAAATAAAATTATTTCTTAATTAATCTTAATTAAAGTTTATTATATTTTATAAAATATCTTTATATTTTTTAATATAATATTTTAAATTATATTTTATTTAAATTAAATAATTATTTTAAGAAATAAAGAAATCTAATAATTTATTATAATTTATTAATATATTCTGGTTTTAAAGTATTTATTTATATTAAATCTAGATATATATTAATAATATATTTTAAATCTCCTTTATCTTTAATTTTTCTTTATTTAAATAATCTAGATTCTTTATAAAAAAATCTATTAATTATATTATTATTCTTTTTAAATATATATTTTATAATAAAATTAAATAATATAATATAATTAATTTATTATATTATAAAGCTTTTTAGTATATTATATAATATTTTATTTAATTAATATATTAAAACTTAAATATTTATTTTTAAAATAAATTAAATATTATAAATATATTTATATAATTACTAAAATATAAAAAGAATAATTTTATACTTTTATTTTATTATATTATATTCTCTTTTTATTTTATTTTAATAATTATTTTTAAATTTAATAAAATAATATTTCTTATTAAGAATTTATATTAAAACTAGATTCTATCCTTTAAGATTAATATTAATTATAAATATAATCTTTTTGTTTTAATTTTAAAAGATTAAATAATATTAGGATTAATAAAGATATTATTATATCTTTAAGAATTATTATAGTTTTAGATTAGAATCCTTTTTATTCCTAAAAGATATCTTTTTTAAATAAAATAATAAATAATTAAATAATAATTATAAAATTATATATTTAAATCCTATAATATTTAATAAGATTAAAAAGGCTTTAATATTTATAATATCTCTATAGATAAACTATTTTAAAATCTTAATAATCTTTTTTTTAATAGACTTTTTTCTAGAAATCCTATAAAAAAAGCTAATAATAATTATAGTATTTTAATAGTATTTTAATTTTTTATTAAATATTATATATTTAGAAAATTTAATATTTATAAAAATCTTATTTAGATTTTAAAAATATATAAGGATATATTTTCTTATCTTTATATAGATTTCTTTATTATTATATATAGTTTATAAGCCTTATATAATAATATTATTAAAAAAGAATTTATATATATTTAAAATAAGATTAAATAATATTTAAATTATAATTCTTATAAATTAAATTATAGAATTTATAATATCTTATAAAAGAATATATACTTTTAAAAGCTTAATTATAAATAAGAATATAATAAGATTTATTATTTAAAGATATTTAATCATAGTTAAAAAAGAAATCTAAAAAAGAAAGTATTATATATATAAAAAAATCTTTATTAAAAATATTAGTATTTAAAGATATAAAAATATCCTTTAATATAATAGTATTATATTTTATTATAATATTAATTAAATAAAGCTTATTATCCTTTTTTTTAATAAAGAAATATTAATTTTTATAGAAAGTATATAATTCTTTTAAGATATAATTCTTAAGATATACTTTTAAAAGCTTAATTATTTTAATTTTAAGCTCTTTAAGTATTAAAATAGATTATATCTATTAAATTAAATAAGAATAATTTTAATTATTTAAAAAGATATTATTAATAGATGAAATATTTTATTTTTATTTAATTATTAAGATAAGGCTTATTCTTTATTATAAAGAATTTCTAGAAATATCTTAATCTTTTAAAAAATAAAAGTATTCTTTATTTATTTTAAGATTTAATTAAATTACCTTTTATATAATTAAAATACTTTTAATATATTAAAGAATTTTAATATTATAAATTATATAAAATATATCTTAAAATTAATTTTATTTTTAATTTTATCTTATTTCTTATTCTTTTAAAAAGGGTTTTTATTAAAAATAGATTTATTTAAAAGGATATTATCTATTAAATTAATTTTATTAGCTTTCTTTTTATATAAGGTATAGATTTGTTTTTATAAAATTATATAATCTATATAAATTATATCTTTTTAATTTTTTTCTTTTTTTTAAAAAGTCTAGTTCTGTTTTTATTATTATTAAAGCTTTAATATACTGATTTATAGTCTTTAATAAAATATATCTAATAAATACTTTCTTTTCTTTTTTATTAAACTATATTAAGATCTCTTTATCCTTATTAATTAATTATTTTAGATTAAATAATTTTATATTATTAATTATATTTTTAATAATAAAACTTAATAATTAGGTTTTAATAATTTAAGCTTATTCTATTCTTAATAAATAATATTAATAATAATTTTAATAATAAAGATAATAATTTTATTTAATATAATATATAAATATATTAAGATTTATATTAAGCTTATATAAGGCTAATCTTTTATGTTATTTATTATTTATATAATCTATTTTAAGAAAGATATAATTTAAATTTTAATAAATATATATTTAATCTTATATTTCTTAATTAAGGTTTTTAAAATAATATTCTTTTTAAATTTTAAATTAATTAATATATTTTTTTTTCCTTTTATTAATTTAATTTTAATCTAGATGTTTAGGGTTTATTATATGTTTAATAATTATTAATTATTTAAATAAATTAAAGTTATATAATAAGATATATTATTTATAAAAAGAAACATATAAATAATTCTAGATTATAATAATATATTAATTCTTATAAAATATTAAAACTATTAATATAATTAATTAATATCTTTTAATATTCTTTATAATCTAAAAATAATTCTAATATAATCTCTTTAAGATTATTAGTATTAATAAAGATTTATTTTATTAAATCTTTAAAAAAGGTATTATTATATATTAAATTAATTTAATAAAAATAAAGAATTATAGTCTTTATAAATCCTTATAAATCCTTAAAAGGATTAGAATTATTTAATCTATCTTTAAAGATATAAAAAACTTTAATTATATTATTTATTTAATCTATTAATTCTTATTTAATTATAATAAAATAAAACAAAATAAGAAATTTTTCATATATTTATATTAGGAAATATATTAAATTATTATAATTTTATTAAATATTATTTAAATTTAAGGTAAATAATATTTCTTTTTATAATTATATTCTTATATTTAATTAACTTTTAATTAAAGTATTAAAAAGTCTTTTTTTTAATAAAATAAATTAAATATATAGTTATATAATTAAAGAAATATAAAGCTTAAATTATTATTAATTTTTAATAATACTTTTTAATCTTTAAGAATTAAACTATTATAATTAAAGAAATTATATTTTAATTTATTATTTATTTTAAATTTAATATATTTATATAAAAGTTATATATATAAAATCTAAGCTTAATATTATATATAAATTTATTATAATATAAAGAGAAATATATAAATAAATTATAATATTAATAAATATTTTTATTTTATAAATAGATTATTAATATAAAGATATTATTATTATTATCTTAATTAAATAATATCTAATTAAATAAAAAAGTTATTAATCTTTAAAAATAAGAATTATTAATAACTTTTATATAAATATTATCTTAAAATTTAATAATTATTTAAATTATATTTTTTTTAATAATTATATTAATCTTAAAATTATTAATTAATTTTATTAGATTATTAATATTTATTATCTTTTTTTTAAAAAAAGAAATATATTAAATATAAATAAAAAAGCCTTTTTTTAATTAATATATTATTTAATAAAAGCTAAAAGAATAATATTAATAAAATTAATTAAATATTATCTTAATTATAATAATATTTATATAATTCTTAAGGTTATTTAAAATCTCTTTTTATTTAATTATAAATCTAATAATTATTTAATTATAAAAATAATTTTAAAATATTATATAAGATAAATCCTTTAAAGTATAAAGATTTAAGATTAAATATTTTTTAATAACTTTTATAAAAAGAGTTAAAAATATAATCTTAAAAAATAGTTTTAATAATAATTATTACCCTTTATTATATTTAAAAATATAAATTTATATTTATTAAATTAATTGAATATCTTTTTTATTAATTATAAGTATTATTATTTAAATACTTTTAAATAATCTTTATAAGATCTTAATTATAATAAATCTTTTTAAAAAATTAATTTTTTAATATATCTTTTATTTTATTTTAAATAAGATTATTAAAAAGCCTTTTAATAAAATCTTTATAAATATTAATTATATAATATATAAAATATATGATTTTATCCTTATCCTTAATATTATTATTTTATATTTTAAATTTATAATTTAAAAGATATTTTATAATATTAATATTATTAAAATATTTTTTAAGCTTTAAATTAAATATATATTTTCTAGATTTATTTATTTTTATAAGTATTTTAAATTTATTTAAAAATATATTATTAAACCCTTTTAAAAATACTTTTAATCCTTTTTTAATAATATTCTTAATTTAATTAATTAATAATATTCTAAGAATTAATCCTTTTAAAATAAATTAAATAATTATATTAATAGAAGCTAGTATTATTAATATAAAGATTTTTAATATAAAAGTATTTAAAATTAAATTAATAAATAACTCTAAAATATTTAATAATTTTCTTTTATAAGCTTAGATATAATAATCAAAGTTTATATTTATAAGGATTATAAGATTATTAAATAATCTTAATTAAATCCTTTTATAATTAGATTTAAATAATTAAATAAATTAAAGATTAATTTAAGCTTTTTATAAATATTTTTATTTATAATTTTAAAATAATATAATTATTTTATTAAAATAAAAAATAATAATTATATTTATATTAATTTTAATCTTTTTTTTATTATCTTAATTAAATAATATCTTATTATTAAAATATTAAAATTATTTATTTAAAGATAATTATTTAATAATTAAAAAGATAATATATAAAAAAAGAATAAATTATAAATTATTCTTTAAAATAAGATAGCTTATAAAAATATTTATTTATATTATAAAAAAGTAAAATATAATCTTAATATATAAAAGATATTTTTTATTATTTTAATAATTAATATTTATTTTAAATTAAATTTAATATTTTATAAATAGGTTTTAGGTTATAGAGTATTCTTATAATTATTTATTTTAAGATTAAATAATTTTATAATTTTCTTTTAATTATTTTAATATTCTTATTTATTAATAATTAGATTTAAAAAGATTAATAATACCTTATTATTTAATAAAGATAATATATATTATTTTTTTACAATAAGCTTAGAGTTTT
This sequence comes from Zelopaecilomyces penicillatus, assembly GCA_005765155.1. NCBI lineage: Eukaryota > Fungi > Ascomycota > Sordariomycetes > Hypocreales > Pseudodiploosporaceae > Zelopaecilomyces > Zelopaecilomyces penicillatus. Next base: position 43,670 of record VCCP01000007.1, read on the forward strand.
TTAATAGCTTAATATTTATTAATTATTTATAGAATTTTAAGCTATTAGCCTTAAAAATATCTTTTAATTATATATATTAAAAGATCTTATAAGGATATTTATAATAATTCTTTTTAAATTAGTTTTTATAATAATTTAAAAATACCTTTAATTATATTATATTTATTAATCTAATATTAATTAATCTGTTTAATAATAAAATAAATAAGAATTCCCTTTATTTTAATTATTAATTTTAATAAAAAATAGATAATATATATAATAATATATTATATTTAGGATTAATTAAATAATCTAGAATAATTATATATATTGAAGTATAAATATAAGATTTAAAATAGTTAAGAATAGCTATAAAGCTATAATAAATAAGGATAGATTTAAGGGATTAATTAATTATTTTATTTTTAATTTAGGAATTACTTAAAAAATATTTAATTAATTATTAAGAATTATTTAAGATTTTTAAGAAAATAAGTGAAAAGTTCTGGATTTAATAATAATACTTATAATTTAGGTATACCCTATCTACTTATATAAACTAGCCCTTTAAGACTATAATTAATATAGTTATCTTTTAATTATCTTTAATAAATAAAGATATATTTAATTTATTTATTAAAATATAATTTTAAAGCTATTAAAAAGCTTAATCCTAGGATTATTTTAAATATAATATAAATAGATTTATCTTATTATAAATAAAAAGAACTTTAAATTAATTAAATAAATAAAATAATTATAAAGAAAAACTCTATTTAGTTATAAGATTTATTTATTATATTAATAAAAAAATAAAAAATATAAATACTTAATATAAATAAATTTTTTATTATTAATATTTATAAAATAAATATTATTTTAATAAATACTATTAAATAATATTATATCTTAGATAATTTATTTAAAATAGATATAGAATAAGTAATAATCTTATTATAATTTCTTAAAGAATTATATAATTTTATAATCTTATTTAATAAAAAAGAAGCTAATAGCTTATCTTTATATTAAAGAATAATAAATTATTATATTTAGATTTAAATTAAACTAGATAAATAATAAATAAATCTATCTTAAAGACCCTTATATAATATACTCTAAAACTATCTATTAAAGATATAAAAATAAATTATTAAATTAATAGATAAGGAATAGATTAAAGCTAGCTTCTTTTTAATTATTATATTTATTCTTTTTATTAAAAAGCTATAAAAAGATAAAGATTTTATATAGATTATTAAGCTTTAAATAAAATTATAATAAAGTATTAATATCTATTATTATTAATTAAAAGGATAATAAGATTATTATTTAATATTTATTTATTTATAAAGCTAGATATTTATTTTATTTTTTATAGAATCTAAATTATAAAAAAAGATAAATACCTTATAATATTTTATATTTAATTTAACTTATTTAAATAATTTATTATATTATTTAATCTATTAAATATCTTTATAACTTTTTAAAGATATATTAATTTAATCTTAAGATAAATTTTAAGTGATTTTATTATAGTATATTTAAATAATATCTTTATATATTTAAAGGCTTTAAAAAGATTTATTTATAAACGATTGAAAATATCCTTATATATTTATAAAAGGCTAGCCTATTTATTAATATTAATAAATATATATTTATTATAATTATTATTTAATATTTAAGATTTATTATTAAAATAAAACAAATTATATATTGAATATTATAAAAGATTATATTTATAAAAGAATAAAAAGTATTTATATAAATATAAAAGATTAAAAGCTTTTTAGGTTTTATTAATTTTTATTAAAAATTTATTTTATTCTTTTTTATTTTAATTAAGTTATTTATTTATTTAATAAATAAAGAAATTCTCTTTTAATAAAATAATATAAAAAGCTTAGCTTTTAAAATATTAAAATAAGTATTTATTATAAATCTCATTCTAATTTAATAGGATTTTAAAAAGAATATAATTATTAATATTAATTATTTAAGGAGAGTATTTAAAGGATATTTATTATAAATATATAATAATATTCTATTATTAATTATATATTATTTAATTAAATTTATTATAATTAATAAGAATTATATAATCTATAATAAAAAACTTTTAATAATTATATTATATTTAAAAGTATAATTAATTGAATTTTAAGGAATAATAAAATTATTTATTATTTTAATTAATTATAAGAATCTAAAATATTTTATAGGCTTTAAAAAGCTCTTTAAATAATAAATTAGATAAATAAAAATACCTTTATCTGTTTAATATTATTTTTATTATTAATCTAGCTTTTAAATAGCTTAATCTCATATTTTATTAAAAAGAAATAAGATATAAAAAATAAAATAATAATTCTAATATAAATTATATATTTAATTAAAATAGCCTTAATATGTATATATATATATATAATTTAAAAAGAAAACAAATAATCTTATAAATAAAATAATATTATTTAAAGATATTTATTTATTTATTTATTTATTTATTTATTTATTTATTTATTTATTTATTTATTTATTTATTTATTTATTTATTTATTTATTTATTTATTTATTTATTTATTTATTTATTTATTTATTTATTTATTTATTTATTTATTTATTTATTTATTTATTTATTTATTTATTTATTTATTTATTTATTTATTTATTTATTTATTTATTTATTTATTTATTTATTTATTTATTTATTTAATCTTTAAGATTAAATGCTTTAAAAGAATCTTATTTTTAATTATTATTTATGTATAATTATAAAGAATATATAATAATTCTTTATTAAAGCTAAGATTAAAAAATAAAGAATAAATTATAATATATATATATATATAAGATAATAATTTATAAAGATTAATTCTAGTTTTTAAATTAAAAATCTTTTATTATTATAATTATTTAAAAGATTTATAATTCTTTTTTAATAAAATATATAAAATAAAAATAATTATTTAAATTTCTTTATTATAATTATTATTAAAATAATATATAATAATTAATCTATTAATTTATATATAATTATTTAATATATTAAAATAATTCTATTTTAGAAATTATAATTTACTTTATAAATATAATAAAATAAAATAATATAGCTATTATAAATAATATATATTAATAAAACGAATCTAGCTTATAAGCTAGCTTTATTAATTTAATAGCCTTTTAACTTTAATATTTAAATATATAAGTATTAAAATTTATATATTATTTCTTAATTAATTATTAAAAAAAGGATAAGATTTATTATATATAAAAGAATAAAAGCAAAGAGCTATAATAATATAATATAAATATATATAAATTAAAAAAAGGATAAGGATCTTTTATTTATTTTTCTTTTTTATTTATTAAATAGAAAAGGATTATCTATTTTATAAAAGATTTAATTTAAATAAATCTAAATTAATATAATTATAAAATTAATAATAATAAATAATTCTAGAATATTTAATAATACTTTTATAAATTTTTATAAAAGATTATTATAAATAAAGATTTAAATTAAATAAATTATTTTTAAATTATATTATATAAATTAATAAATATAAAATAACTCTTATTTATTATATATTATCTATAAATAAATAATATTATAAAATATATAAATTAAAAATCTAAAATATTTTTTAAATAATTATATATTTTTTATAATTTAAATAAATTAATTATCCTTTAATTTATTAATTAATATTTAATAATAGGATATCCTTAATAATTAATATAAGCTTAAATAAATTATTAAATATATTTAAATTTAATTTAATATAATAAAAGTTATATTTAAATAATAATAAAATATTATAAAAAGAATAAATAATTATATTCTTTAATTATCTTTAATTATCTTTAATTTAAAATTAATCTTATATTAATAATTATTATATATATATAATAATGAACTTAATAAAATATAAATAACTCTTAATATTTAGGAAAATTCTTTCTTATTAAAGATAATATATACCTTTCTTTATATAATATAAAAATAAATTATTTAAATAAAAACCTAAACTAATTATATATTAAATATAAAATAATTATTACTCTTATATTCTTAATAAATATATTAAATATATTAAAAAAAATCTATTTAATCTTTTATATTAATTTAATAAAATAAATATTAAATAATCTATTTTTATTTTAATAAATAATTAATAATAAATTAAACCCTTTTTAAATATTAAATAATAATTATAAAAATATTATATTAAAATAAAAAATAAAAAATATATTAATAATAGAAAACAAATAAAACAAGGATTAAAATAATAAATACTTATAATATATTAATTAAAATATTATTTTATAAAAGAATTATTAAAAAGGAAAAAATAATTATAAATATTAAATAATCTTAAAATAAAATAAAATAATATCTCTTATTTTAATAATTCTATATTATAATAATATTAAATTAAGATATTATTATTAAATATTTTTTATTTATTATAATAAAAATAAAAATAAATATAAATATTTATATTTTTTATTATTATTTAAAAATAGAATTTAATAATATATTAAGCATATTTTAAGTTTATTGAATATCTTTTTTTATTTAGAATTTTAAATTTAATTTTATTTAATTTTAATTAATATTATTTGTATATTAAAGATATTTAAATAATTAATTAAATAAAAGGATATTATTATTATTAAATAATTAATAATAAATATATATCATAAAAGGCTTAATAAAATAGATATTAATAAATAATAATATAACATTTTAGGATTTATATATTTTAAAATAAAAGAGATTTAATATTATTTAAGGTTATATAAAAAATATAATAAAAATATAAAGATATTATATAAGTATACCTTAAATAATACAATATTATTAATATTATTAATATTGTTTATAATTAATATAGAATAAAAAAAAGATTAATAATAATAAATATATAATAATTAAAATTCTTTTAAAATTAAATTAAGTTTTAATTTTTTATTATTTTATTTATTATTAAGTATATATTTTTTTTATATATAAATTATATCTTTAATTCTATTTAATAAATTTATTTTAAAACTAATAAAAGCTATTATAAATATTATATATTTAAAAAAGATTTATATAAATATAAAAGATTTAAATATAAATCTTATTTTATTATTATATAAAATAATATAACTTAAATCTAGATAAAGGCATAATAAGAATATTATAATAAGATATTATAATTAAGATATCTTAATCTAAATATATATTAGAATCTTTAAAAATTAAAGGGTTAATATTATAAGATTATAAAAATAAAATAAGAATATTAATAATATTTAAGAAATAAATAAAAGAAAAATAGATATATATTTATAAGTATTTATAAATATTAAAAGCTTTATTTTAATAATCTTTAATATATATCTTTAAGCTTTTATCTAGATTTATTATTTTTAAATAAAAATAATTTATTTAATTATAATATTAAAGATCTTTATTATTATTTTAATTATAAATTAATTATTATATATTATATAAATATATTATTATAAATATATATTATTATAAATATATATTATTATAAATATATATTATTATCAATATATATTATTATAAATATATATTATTATAAATACATATTATTATCAATATATATTATTATAAATATATATTATTATAAATATATATTATTATAAATATATATTATTATAAATATATATTATTATAAGTATATTATAAAATATATTATTATTTTATAAGATATTATATTTATAATTTTAAAAAGAATATATTTTATAATATTATATATAAATATAATTAAAAAAGATATTACAATTATTATATTTATTTATATATAATTATTTAATATATAAAAGATAAATTAATTTAATCTTTTTAAAAAGTATAATAAATATTTTATTAAAATTAATATAATAATTAATAATCTTTTTTTATACATTAAAAAAGGCTTTATATAATTAATTATAACTTTAATAAAGAATATAATATATATTTATAAAAGCTATATTATTTAAATCTATATTTATATTAAATATATTATAATTTAAAAAAGAATTTAAAGGATTTTTATTTTTAAATAATAAAGATATAATATTTATTTTCTTTATTTTTAATAGAAGAAAATAATAAAAGAAATCTATTTAATTCATTATTATATAAAAAAAAAGAAATAAAATCTAAAAGAAAATATAAAGGAAATTAATTAAATTAATAATACTTTTAATAAAAAGATAATTTAAAATATAAAGTGTATAAAATAATAATTTAAAAAGGTATATTCTATTAAAGTTATTAATATAATATATAATATATTTATTTTATATTTATTTTATACTCTTATAATTTAATAATTAAAGAAGATTTAAGTTATTATTAAAAAAAAGATAATATATTATAAGCTTAAGTTTAAAGCTTAAGCTTTTAATATAAAGATAAGATAGGCTTAAATTAAGCTTAATTAATATAAAAAAAGAGATTAAAATAAAGATTTCTTTTTCTTTTATTAAATTTATTAATATTATTTTTAATATTTATTTATAATAATTATAATAATATATTAAATATAAAATCTGTTTTTTTAATTTATAATAAATATTTAATTTATATTAATTTAAATATATAAATATTATTATTAATAAATAATTTATTTATATTAAATTTAATATTAATTTATTTATATTATTAAATATTCTTTTAATTATTATATAATCTATTAAAATAATAAATAAATATATTAATAATTAATTCTTTTTTAATTTTTAATATAATTATATTAAATATTTAATCTTAAATTTAATTAATTTATATCTTTTTTAGATTTTATTAATATTTTATTTAAAAAATATAAATATTTTTCTTTTATTTTATTTATTATTTTAAAAATGAAATATAATAAAATCTATTTTTTTTTATATTTAATTTAAAAGAACTTAGTTATCTTAAATTATAATAATATAAAATTATTTTTTTATTAAATAATTCTATAATATTTTAAAAGATTATTTTTTAATTTATAAAGATTTAAAATTAATTCTATTTATTTTAAATAATTTTTTTTTCTTTTTTTTTAATTATTTATCTTTTTATTATGTTTTAATAAAATTATTTTATAAGTCTTGAATAGTGTTATTTTAATTTAAAAATTATTATTTTTAGATTTATTTTTAAATTAATTAATATAATTAATATTTTATTTTCTTTATTATCTTTATTTTATTATTTATTATATTTATATTAAAAATAATAATATATATTTTAAATAATTTAATTAATAAATATATATAAAAGGATTTTATTAATATAATTATTAATTATAAATTCTTAAATATATAAAAAATCTTATATAAATATTTATAATAATTTTTAAAATTATTATTAAAAATAATATTATTATTAATATATATTTTAATAAATCCTTTATAAAGATAAAATTTTTAATTTATAAATTATAAAAATAATTAAATATTAAATAAATATTTAAATTAAATATTAAATTTATTAAATTAAATATTATTTTATAATTTTTAATAAATTTATAATATTATTAATATTAGATAAGTTTTTAAACTTAATTTAAATATATTATTTATAAATTAATAATTAATTATTTATTATTTATTTTATTATTATTTTTAATTTTAATCTTTTTAATTTAAAAGAAATTAAAAAAAAAATTATTAAAAATTAAAAATTATAAAAAAAATAAAAAAGATTAAAAATAAGATTAATTAAATTATATATAATAAATAAATTATAAATTATAAAAAGCTTAATCTTTAATCTTTTTTATTATAAAAAAATTATTAATTTTATTTATAATTATATTAACTCTTTTAAGATTATATAATCTAGATTTTTTATAAATTTAATTTAAGCTTTAATAAAATTTTATATTATAAATAATTTTAAATAAATCTTAATTAATAAATATTATATTAATTTAATTTAATTTAATATATTTAAAAGCTTAATTAATAAAAATATATTTAATATTTATAATAATATTATATATCTTAAATAAAATAAAATAATAAATATATATTTATTAATATATTATCTTTATTTAATATATAATATTTATTTAATAAAAATAAAAATTATATAATATATATATAATCTTTTAAAAATCTTTTATTAATATATATTATATAATATATATTATAATTCTATAATATATATATAAAAATATTATTTTTAAATATTTTATATTATAATATATAAAATTTAATATATACTTTTAAATTTAATATTAAATACCTATTAATATAGTCTTTATACAGGGTATATTTAAATAATTAATTAAAAGTATACCTTTTAATTAATTTAAAAGTTATTAAAACCTTTAAAAGTTCAGAATAATAAAATACTTTTATAATATATTAATAAATAAGATATATTTATTTATTAATACTATATTAATTTAATATATAAAGGTATAAATTAATAATAATTTAATATATTATTTTTATAATTATTTAAATTATATAAAAAAAGGCTATTTAAAGCTGTTTAATATTATTTAATATTATCTAATACTATCTAAAGCTATATATAATGCTATATAATAAGCTTAATTATTATTATTTTTCTATATTATTTATTAATTATTTGTATATCTGTATATAATATATTAAGCTAGATTATAATACTTTTTATTATATAGTATTATATAGAATAATAATAATATTAAAAGAATATTATTTTTAATTTCTTATAATATTAATTATTATATATTTTATATAATTTCTTATATATATTTTAATAAATTAATATTATTATTATTTTTATTATCTTTATTTTATAAAAAAGCTTATATTAAAATTAATAGAGTTATTATTTTTTATTTTTTATAAGATATCTATTATATTATTAAGAATCTTTAATTATTTAAGTGTATAATTAAAAGCTTATTAAATCCTTAATATATAATTTATATTAATTTAAAAGCTATTTTCTTTTTAATTTAAAAGCTTATATATAGCTTTATCTTAATACTTAAATAGAAGATATTCTTAATCTTTATATATATTTTTAAGCTAATCTTTTAAGATTAAACCCTTTTTATTAACTTAAATAAAAAACAAATTCTTTTATTATTATATTTTTAAGCCTTTTATATATTAATAAAAAGCTTTATATATTATTAATAATTAATATTATTATCCTTTTTTTCAATCTTTTCTTTAGTTTATTTAATCTTATTAATAAATATTATAAAGGCTTAAGCTTATAATAAACTATCTTAATAATCTTATTAATTTCTTTAATTTTCTTTTATTTATTAATTTATTAATATATCTTATATAATTAATAATAAAGTTATTAATATATACCTTAAATATAAAAGCTTTTATAATTATATAAGCTATTTAATAAAAACTATTATAAATTAATAAGCTTAATAAATTAAAATAATATATATATATATATATATATATTAAAAAGTATTTATAATTATCTAGAAATATACTTTCTTTAATAATAATAAAATATAAACTAGATTTATTAATTATTATTTATAGTATTATTTTATTAAGAAATTATTTTATTATTAATTTATTTATTAATAGAAAAAGCTTTATTTTTTTAAAACTATTTATAATATTATAAACTATAAACCTTATATTATACATATATTAATAAGAAAAGAGAAAATTAAAATATAAAAATATGAGATTATCTTTAAAAAAGGATTCTTAAAAAGCTTTTTAATATATTATTTTTAAAGGCTAAAAAATATTAATATTTAAAAGCTATATAATATATATTTAATAATAAAAACATTATAAAAATGATATTAAATAAAATATAATACTTAATAAATTATATTATAATATAATTTATAAAGCTATTAATAATTAAAAGATAATAAATCTTATTTAATTTTAATTATTAAATTAAAAGCTTTAAAATTAATATATAATATTGATTAGCTTTTTAAAATAAGTTATTATAATTAAACTATTCTTTAAAACTAAGGCTAAAATATTATAAAATAAAAAATATCTTTTAAAAGTAATAAATTAAAATAATAAATTAATTAAATATAATTTTTATATTATTAAATCTTAATTTAAATTTAATAAAATATATAATTTTAGTAATATTAATCTTTATTTAAATTTCTATTAAAAAAGTCTTAAATATAAATTAAAAACTTTAAGCTATTATATATATATTAATCTAATAATTATAATTTAAATATATTTATAAAGATAATTAAATTAAATTTTATATTTATATTTATTTTATATTTTAAAGATATTAATTTAATATTTAAAAATAATCTTTTTAAAATAATTAAAGAATAATTTAAAATTATAAAGATTAAAATCTTTTAATAGCTTTTATATATAATATCTTTAGTTTTAAATAATTTTTTATTTATTTATATATTAGTTTTTTAAGATATCTTAGGCTTTAAAATCTTATTATTTTTAAAGATTATTTATAATATTTATAATTTAAAGCTTTATAATAAAAAAACTATTAAATTATAAATAATAAATAAAAATAATAAAAATATTATTTTCTTTATTATTAAAGCTTTATAATTTATTTATATATTAAAAAAAGGATTATTTTTTAAAAGAAAGTATATTATTTAATTAATTATAAAATAATATATATTAAATTTAAGGATAACTTAATATAAAGAAAAAGGATTTTTAATATAAAAAAGATATTTATAATTAATAAGAATAACTTATATAGCTTTAAAGATAAAAGAATAGATTTTTATAAAGATTAATAAAGATAATTTTTTAATATTTATAAAAGATATAAATTATAATATAAATATTAATTAATTTTAATATAAAGGAATTATTCTAAAATTTTAAAGATTTTAAAGATTTTTAAATTAATTAAAAGCTTTTTTCTTAATTAATTATTTAAAGGCTTTATATAAAGACTATATTAATAAATAAACTTTTATAAAATTTATATAATTATTAAAAGATAATAATAAAATATTATTAATATATATTAATATATATAATCTTAATAATACTTTTATATTTAAATTAAATATTTTAAATTCTTTTAATTAATTAATAAATATAATTTATATAAATCTTAAATATAAAATAATAATATTATAAATAATTAATTAATTATATAAAACAATATTTATAAATCTTTTATTATTTATTATTAAACTATTAAATCTCTATAAATAATATTAAAATATAACTTATTACTCTATATAAAGATATTATAATCTCTAAGTTATAAATAGAACTTTATAAGAAGAAACTATACTGGCTTAAAATTTATATATTAATATAGCCTATTATAACCCATGGCGCCGATTGCAAAGGCTGCCAATGAACAACATTTGATCTCCTTGGCTATTTACTTATCTCGGCAGTCGTATGCGAAGGCGATATTTTATTAACGGCAATGCAAGCTAATTGTGATATTTACAAGACGTCTGGACTGTTAGTCTCATGTAGTCAATTTTGGAGGCGTTTCTGACCCCCACTTGCAGGAATCAAAATAATGCGTCAGACTCAGATTCGGACCTTGAAGAGCTGCAAGGTGATATCGCCAAGTTTGACGAGTCTGTGAGGGAGTTCCTCTCATCACATCGGGGACCCGATGCATCGTCGCGGCCAATTCGCGGCGGCCCCAGGGGACGAGGGACCCGTGGACCTCGCAAAGCAGTTAAACCGCGAGGAGATATTACTGCCCGTCTGTCGAAAGTTAATCAAGCATTTTTGAATGGCGACTATTCTAAGGCTCTGGATCTGGTCTCAGAGGTTATTAGGATCAATGCTGAAACGCATCAAGCATGGACAGCTCTCTCGTCCATATTCCAAGAACAGGGGGAGACTAAAAGGGCACTTTCCGCCATGGTGTATGCTACACACCTACGTCCAAAGGATGTTTCTGGCTGGCTAGGATGTGCATCCTATGCGCTTGATACGGCCGAAGATGATGAAACGGGAAACCTCCACACTGCGAGATTGTGCTATTCCGCTGCTCTGAGAGCAGACCCTACAAACGTCGAGGCACGAATTGGCAAAGCCACAGTTTGCCATAGGCAAGGTCACTTGGCGGCCGCCATCTCTGAATATAACAACATTCTCAAGCACCACCCAAGAGACCTGGACATCGTGAGGAAGCTTGCAGAAGCATGTGTTGACAACAAACATGCTGATTCAGCTCTCCCCTCAGCGATCGCGGCCTATAAACGATACTTTGACCATGAGATGACTAATCCCTTACTCCAAGAGTTGGATGGCCCTTGGCATGATGTTGGTATCTATGTTGAGCTGTTTGCTTCCGCAGGCCGCTATCATGATGCTATTCGAGAGTTGAAGGCCTTGGCCAGGTGGCTTACGGGCCGTGCATCGGAACATTACTGGGACCAATGGCAGGAGGATGACCGTGAATGGGACGACGACGACGAAAGGAGATCTTTAGTTCCGGACTATGTTGCTGGGAGGTTTGCGTCTAGCTTTTGTGGTACCACGCTGCCTCATGATCTAAGGGTACGGCTGGCTATTTACAGACTGAGGCTGGGAGATTCGACTGAGGCACTCGTGAGCAAAGATGTCACTCTTCGCCGAACATACTGTTCGATGTTACTAACAAGCTTACAGAGACATCTGACATGGTTGGAGCCAGAAGACCAACGAACCAGCGACTTTTTTAATGATTTCCCATTTTTAGCGTACGATCTTGCAGATGAACTGTCCCAATGCGGCCAACCGCTCATGGCCATAAGGTATTTCGAGATGCTTAGAGCAATACCAGGCGATCTGGATGCAATGCTTCTACTCCAGTTGGGCAGGTGCCATCTGGCCAACGGAGAGCAATCTATAGCTGAGGAGTATTTTCTCACCGCCATTGAAATTGATGAGGCCAGTATCGATGCACGCATCGAGCTGGCAAATATGTACGAGAAAGCAAAAGAAGACGAAGAAGCTCTTATTCTGGCTGCCGAAGCGATAGCTATAAGAAAGGCTCTGGACCATCCGCTGGATGGAGAGGTGCGCAGAGCCAGATCGCAAGGTTATATACTCCCCACGCAACTGGAAATCAATCCACGTCAGCGACAAACACGCATAGGAGCTCGGGCCCACACTAGTAAAAGAGGCATCACATCTTCAAGATCCGTACTTCCAAGAAGATATCGACCGAAAAGGCTTGCTGGCCCTGATCAGCGTCGCCAAGATGACCAAGCACGTGCAATCAAGTTGTCTCATCAATATGAGGCTGTCCGTGGTCTCAAGCAGGAAATCGTCGCTGGTAGAGACGACCTCGTCCACACCTGGATGACGTCGTCAAAGGAGTTGATTGATGATTTTCGATCACTCAAGAGATTTTACACATGGGATAAGTACCTGCATTTCATTGGGCAGAAACCTTCTTTAGAACGTCAACCGTATGACCAGACGAGCAACGAGCTTTCTCAGTTGTACGAACGACTCGCCCGATGTGAGTTTCTTTAAGATACGCTACCTTCAGCAACTAGGTTATTCAGATCTCAGTAGACTATGCTAACAGCATGACTTAGCACTTGCACCGCACATTGAAGAAGAAAATAATGACCAGCAGGTGCTCAAGTTTGACACCCACCAAGGTATCTCATTCGATAGCTGGCTAGATTTGTTTCTTGACTATGCAGTCGGTTTGGCCATTGAATATAGACGAGACGAGGCCTATCAAGTCCTTGAGTCTGCAAGGGACTCGACTGTATTCCAGTCAGCAGAGCATAACTTCATTATATATGTGACTTGGAGTGGTAAGAATCATAGAACTATTGTCGAGTACACGGACTCACTGAATAACATAGTATGTGCTATCTATACCAATGATGAAGAAAGGTGTGTGACGACAGCTCGCCATTTGATGCGAGATGGTGGTGTGTCGGACTCATATCGGATGTTTGCGATGCTTTCCAAACTATGCCAGTCACCAGTTTCTTGGTATACATCTGGTCCAGCACAAAAATATATATTACGACAGATCAAAGCCATTGATGCCCGTCACGAAGAGAACGTCATCCAGAGGCGTGAGCGTGGTGAAGTAGCTGACAACGGCCACATTGCTACAACAGATCTCAACGTCGATGTCTGTCTCTTGATGCTCTATGGGCATATTCTCTTCACATCCACCAGCTACACGTACGCGATAGGTATGGGCGTAACCTTACGCAACTAGCTCCCCCACTTCACCTGGCACGATATCATGATATTGATTTTGCATTATCTAGGTTACTTTTTGCGGGCACGATCGCTTGATCCTGGGAATGACATGGTCAACCTAAGTCTAGGTCTAGCCTATGTACACTACGGGTTGAAACGACAATCAACCAATCGACAGTATCTCTTGCTACAAGGCCAGTCCTTCATTTCACAGTATGCGCATCCCGACTCGGATAAAAGTAGCTGTTCAGGCGCTGAACGATACTACAATGTTGGGCGACTATTTCAACTGTTAGGTATTAGCTATCTCGGCTCTGACTATTATACTCAAGCCTTACAAGAGAACATAGCACAAGAAGGTACAGATACTATCACGAATCTTATTATATTTAATAAGATTATTTCTTTGATTACTATAAATAATAAGGAATTAGCATTTCAAATTATAAAAAGAAATTTAATAATATAATTTTATTATAATTTTATTATAATTTATAAAATATTATTATTATTATTATTATTATTATTATTATTATTATTATTATTATTATTATTATTATTATTATTATTATTATTATTATTATTATTATTATTATTATTATTATTATTATTATTATTATTATTATTATTATTATTATTATTATTATTATTATTATTATTATTATTATTATTATTATTATTATTATTATTATTATTATTATTATTATTATAATTTATTATAAAGATTATAAATATATTTTAGATTAAATTAAAAGGATTTATATTTATAAGCTTATTTAAATTTATTTAACTTTATTTACTCCTTTAAATATATATTTATAAAGACTTTATATAATTAATATAAGTAATATAGCTTTATAAATAATATTTCTTTTTTATAATATATTTATTAAATCCTTTTAAATATATATATATATCCTTGTTATATTATTTATATATAGTCTTTATTATATTATAAATATAAGGTTTATATTTATATTTAAAGTATTTAAAATAATTTATTAAATAAATTATATTATTATAGGATTTATATTTATTAAAGGGTTTTTTAAATAAAAGATTCTTTTAATTAATTTCTTTATATATTTAAAAATAATAACTTTATAAAAGAATATTATTTTTATTATAATAATACTTTAAGCTAATATAATATTATTTATAAGATTAATTTAATTAAAATCTTTTAATAAATCTTATTATTTATTTTATTTTTCTTTTATATTTATTATAATAATATTAAGATATATTTAATCAATATTAAATATAATCTTATAATAATTAAGATATTTATTTTAAATATTAAAGATTTAATAATCTAATTTATAATTTATTAAATTATTTGATAAATATTTAATTATTATTATATCTTTATAGTTTATAATTATAAATATATTAAGATAATTATTTATTTTTTTATTAATATTCTTATCTTTTATAATAAATTTATAATAAATTTATTAATATATATATAAAATATAATTTTTAATTTAAAAGTATTAAATATTTTAAATACTTTTTTAATTATTATTATTTAATTAATTTAATTAATTTAATTTAATTTTATAATAATATTAAATAAATCCTTTAAAATCCTTTATAATAATCCTTTTTATTTTAATATTTATAATTTAAAATTAAGATTATATATTTATGATATTATTAATAAATACTTATTATTAATTAATTAATTAAATTATCTTTAGAAAAATTATCTTTATTAATTAATAAATATTAAAATTCTATTTTAATATTTAATTATTTATATTATTTATTTTATATATAATTTAATATAATATCTTTTTTAATTCTTTTAATATTAATATATTTAAGATTATAAATATTATAGCTTTTAATATATTAATATATAAAACTTTTATTATATTTTTAATAATATTTCTTTTTAAATTATTATCTAATATTATAATTTAATATAATAATCCTAATAAATTATTATAAAAAGAATATCTTTATTCTTTATTTATTTTAATATAATAATTATTTAATAATTTAATTAAATAATTAAAAGAATAAATATTTTAATTATTCAATTTTTATAATATATATATTATTTAATAATTTAATAATTTAATATTTATAATAATTATTTATTATTAAAAAAAGATAATTAATTCTTTATTAATATATTTAAATTTTATTTTAAATATATAATTTTTTTATAATTTTTTATATTTATTTAATGTTTTATTAATATTTATATTTATTTTAATTATTATATTAAGAGTTTTAATTAATTATTAATAAATCTATTTTATACTATATAAATTTATTTTCTTAATATTATATTTTTCTAATAATTATAGTTATATAATATAATAAATAATTTAATTAATTTATTTATTAATTATATATTTATAATAATATATTTAATTTCTTTTTTAATATTATAATAAAAAGTTTAATAATTAATTATTAATATTAATATTATTTCTTTAAGTATTTAATTATATTTAAATATTTTTATAATAATAAAGTATTTATTAATACTTATATTCTTTATTATATTTCCTTTTTATATTAATAGATTTTTAATATTATTATAATTTAATTTTATTTATATAATAAAGTAATTAATTATTTAATTATCTTAGCCTTAATAAAGAATAAATTTAAATCTTATTATAATAAAAACCCTTTTTTTAACTTACTTATCTTAAAAGATATTATATTTAATAATATAAAAGATATATATTCTTTAAATATATTTATTTATTTAAAAAGGCTATTAATAAAAATAATATTATTAAATAACTAAAAAATAATTAAAAGATTATTTTAAGATAAAAGAATATTAAAAAGGAAAATTATTATTTTAGGCTTAATATTAAGCTATTTATTATTATAATTAATTAAGATATATAAAACTTAAAAGAGAAGTAAAATAGCTATAAAAAAGTAATTATAATATTAATAAAGATATTAAATAAAAATAAAGATAAGGGTTTTTATTTTTTTAAAGGTTTTTCTTTTTATATATTAAATTAAAAGGGATTATATATCTTAAATTATATAAATATTAAATCTTTTAAAGGATTTAAGCTATAATATATAAATAATAATAATAATAATTTAATTTCTTAATAAATAAATTATTTATTAAATTATTAAAAGAAAATATATTTTCTTATTAATCTTTATAATAGATTTATTCTTTAAAGAAATTAATATAATTAATCCTTCTTTTTATTAATTAATAATATTTTTCTATTTTTCTAATTTTCGTTTTTAATAATATTTTTATAATTTATTTTATTATATTAAATATCTCTTTTTATATCTTTTTTTTTTAATAGATATATCTTTTATAGCTTTTAAATAAGGCTTTTTATTTATAATCTTTATTTATATTTATTATAATTTATACCAGCTTTTTTATTTTTTTTATTTATTATATTAATTTAAGTCCTTTTTATTTAATTATATATTTAATATATATATATTTATTTTCTTTTTTAATTAAATATTTAATAATCCTTTAAATCTTTTATTTTTTAATATACTTTTTAATTTTAATTAAATATATTTACTTATTTAATATTTTATTAAATACATTAATTATATAAAATATTATATATTAATATATAATAAATATTATTTAATTAATTCTTTAATAAATATATAAATTTATTTTATATATTAATAGATTAATATATTTAAACATTTTATAAGGTTTTATTTATTATTATAATTATATTTATAATAATTATTAATAAAATATATATTAAAATATTAAATACTTTAATATATTTATTTATTAAAAGGATTAATTATTTAATAAATATACTTTATATATATTATTATTATATTTATTAAATAATTAATCCTTTTAATAAATAAATATATTAAAGTATTTAATATTTTAATATATATTTTATTAATAATTATTTATTATAATTTATTTCTCTAATAAAAGTATAAGTATATACCTTAAAGGGTTTAATAAATATATTGTATAAGAGAATAAGCTATTATAAAGCTATATTAATTATATAAGCTAATATAAGGCCTTTATAAATATATACCTTAAAAAGCAAACTAAGATAAATAGATTTAAAAAAACCTATAGATATAAACCCCTTTAATTTAATTTAATATATTATAATATAATAGATATAATAGATATAATAGATATAATAGATATAATAGATATAATAGATATAATAGATATAATAGATATAATAGATATAATAGATATAATAGATATAATAGATATAATAGATATAATAGATATATAGTTATCTTAATATAATATAAATATAAAACTTTTTAAAAACTTAATTAATTATCTTTAAAAGAGATAAAATACTTTATTAAAAGTAATAAAATATATTAAAAAGTATTTAAACTAATAGAAAAGAAAATTAAAAATATATATAAGAAAGATTTCTATTAATACCTTAAAAAGCTTTTTAAGGTATAAGAGAAAGATTATTAAGAAAGTATATAAATTAGAAATATTTTATATTTATATAAGGCTAGTATTATTTAAAAAGCTTATAGTTATATTAAAGCTATTTTATATTAAACATAGGCTTATTAAAATTATATTAATAAACCAGATATAATTCTATTTTTAAATAGAAATAACTTTATAAAAAGGAAAAATAATAAATTCTAAATAATAGCTCTAGCTAGTATATATATATAAATATAATCTTTTTCTTTTAATAGTATTTTTAATAGTAATTTTATTATTTATAGATATAAGCTTTTATACTATTAAGTATATTAGATTTAGGTAATAAAATACTATTAATATTAGAATAAATAATAATATTTTTAGCTTTAATTAAAACATAATTATAATCTTTATAATAAGTATTATAATAATAATAATAATAATATAAAAAGGCTATATAATTACCTCCTTTTATAATATGATTTATATTATATTAATATATTAAAGAAAAGAGCTTAAATAAAATTAAAATACTAATATAATTATATAAAGAATATAATATTATTATTATATAAGAACTATTAATTAATTTATAAATAAAGATATTCTTTATTATAAAAAAAAAGTATTATATAATATAAAATTATAATTATATAATTATATATATCTATAAATAATATAATCTTATAATATAATTATAATAAATTAATAGGGATTAAGCTTATATTATTTTAGAGTAATATAAGAATACTTTTATAATATAATCTATATATTTTGAACCCTATAATAAAAGGCTATAAATTATATTATTTATAAAAATATTTTAATTATAAGAATAATATATCCTTATAAATAATTTTAATATGTATTATTTAATATAGAATATTTATTATAAAAATTAATTAAAAGCCTAGATTATATTTAAGCTAGTATAATAATAATATCTTTTTTTTAATTATTCTTTATAAAATAATTATATAAATTAAGAATAGCTAATAAATTAATATTATAAATCTAATTTAATATAGCTTGAATTTATTATATAAGTATTAAGGTATTAATATAAATATAATAGGATTTAATTACTTTTTATAAATAATAAAATTTAAAACTATAATAAGATCCTATCTTTAAATTAATATAATAAAAGAGTAGGTTTAAGAAAAAATAAATATAATTAAGATTAAAAAGTTAATTAAATTAATCTTTTATAATTAATAGAAATATCTAGATATTAATCTAAAAATAGATATATTAATAATATAATTATAGAATATTATAGATAATATAATATTTTAAAGATATAATAAAGCTAAAGAAATATTTATATTTTAATAAAATAAGGCTATTTAAAAAGTAATTTAAAAGCTTAAAAAATAAAATATTATTATTATATCTTAAGATTATAAATAAACTTAAATAAATTCTATATTTAAAAACAGAATTATAATAAAATCTTTTATTTAATAAAAAAAAGAATTAATATAAGCTATTAATATTAATCTTATTAAAAAAAAAGAGAATATAAAACTTAAAAAGATAAATTAAATTTAAAAGTTAAATATCTTTAAAATTATTAATATTATTATTATTAAAGTATAATAATAATATTAAAGTTATTATAATTATAAAGAAAATAATAATTTTAATTAAAAAATTCTTTTTTTTAAAAAAAAAATAATAAAAATGCTTAAGATTAATAAAAATAATAAAATCTAAATAAATAAAATAAATTAATTTATAAAGATTAAATAAATACTTTATAATATAAAAATATAAAAAGCTTTAAATAAAGATAATATTCTAATAGAATTCCTTAAAACTTATAATTAATTACTTTATATAATAATTATATACTTAATAATTAAAAGCTTTAAATTATAATACTTTTTATAGTATTTTTATAATATAATTATAATATTTTTAAAAAAACTAAAAAAAAGCTAATAATTTATTAAACTATTAAAAATAAAAACATATTTATTTATTAATTATAATAAAAAAGGTTATTAAAGTAATTCTTAATAAATATATCTTTAATATTATAAAATAAATAAGCCTTTTATTAAAAGATTAAATAAGAAATTAAATAAATTAAAGTATTAAAATTATAATCTTTATAATTATAAAAAGTATTTAAAAGGCTTAAAGCTATAATAATAATATAATATTATTTTAATTAAATATTAAAAAGATCTTTAATATAATCTTATATTATAAACTCCTTTAAACTTTTTAAAAAAAAGATTCTTAAAATAAATAATAAATTAATTATATAGTTATCTTAATTAAAAAATAATAAGACTATATTTAAATAATATTATAATAGATTTATATTTTATCTTTATAAAGATATTATAAGGATCTTTATTTTTTTTAATCCTTTTTGTTTTATATATTATTATTTTATATTAAACTTTAATTAAGATTTAAAATCTAAATATAATAGAATTTATTAATAATATAAATCTATTTAATAATAATCTTAATATAAATAATAATTATCTTTAATTAAAAAAGATTTAAAGAATATATAAAAAATAATTATAAATTAATAAACTAGAATTTATATTTAATAAATTTAAATTAATCTATTTTATTAAAGCTTATATTATATTTATATAAAGCCTTTTATTTATTAATATTATAATATATCTTATTAAGTATATATAATTATTAAATATTAAATATAATAAAAAACTTATATTTATTAAATATTAAATTAAAATCTAGAATAAATTTATATTATAAAATCTAATATTTATAAAGTCTATTATAAAAATATAAAGATCTTTTCTTTATATAATATAAATTATTTATATTACAATAATCTATAATATTATTATTTATAAAATAATTATATTTTATAAATTAAATAAACTATTAATCTTTAAAAAGATTAAGATAATATATATAATATAAATACTATATTTACATAATATTATTAAAGCTTATAAAGCTATCTTTATTTATTTTTTTAAATTAAAGGCCTTTATATTATTATTAAATCTTTATCTTATATAATAAAAAACTAAAAATCTAAATTATTTATAGGCTTATATAGATTTATTTAAATAAATATATAATATTATAATAATATTAATATAATTATAATACTTTAATTAATTAAATTAATATAATATCAGACTTTTATTTAAGATAAATAAGCTTATTAATCTTTAATAATTAAAAAATAAGAATTTAAAAAAAGCTTTTATATACTATTAAAAAGAGTATTAATAATTATAAAGATTATAAATCTATTATATAGCTATAATATTATCTATATAAATAAATTAAAAAGCTTTATAAAAATATAATAATTTAATTAAAATAAAGAGCTTATTATTTATATAAATAAAAATTAAAAAGATAATATTAAAAGCCTTTCTTTATTATTAAATAATTCTTTTATATTTTATATTATTATATAATTATAAGAATAAAAGGAAATAATTATTAAATACCTTATTTTATAATACTAGAATATATTAGATTATTATTAATAAATTATTAAATAGATTATTATACCTTCATAAAATAAAATTAATTAAATTAATATATTTATAGTATTATTTATAATAAAAAGGATAATATAATAAATAATAAAACTTAAATAATTAAGAGAATATAATCTAATAATATACATCTAAAAAATAAAGAAAAAAATAATAATATAATAATAAAAAAATAATAAAGATATTAAAATATCTATAAATAAAATATTATTATACAGTATTTAAGAATTATATATTAGATATAATAAAGCTATAATAATATCTATATATTATTATTCTTTATCTTTATATTATAAAGATTTATATTATTAAAATAGATTTTAATCTTTTATTAAATAATTAAATATTATAATAAGAATTTAATAAAGATAAAAAGATATATATAATAATATAAAAATAATTTAATTATCTTTTTTAATTAATTTATATATATAATAAAAAGGATAAGATTTATTTATAATTTAATAATAATATTATAAAGCTTATATTTAATATAGTTTTTAATAGTATTTTAAACTATTATATCTTAATATAAGATTAATAATTATATTAATATAATAAGAGTATAATAATATATTAATAATATTATAATGAATATTAATTTTTAAATCCTTTATAATAATATATAAATAATAGATATATTTATAAAAATTAATAATAATAATATAATAAGGCTAAATCTATTTATAATATAATATAATAATTATCTTATAAAATAGGATTTTTTTTCTTTTTTTTTAAAAAATAGTTTTTATAATCTTTTTTTAATAAAAAATTAATTATAATAAAAATATAATATAAATAAATAAATAAATCTATTAATAATAAAATTAATATTTTAAAAAGATTCTTTTTCTTTAATATTTATTTATTAAATCTAATTTAAGTTATATAAATAAAAAGAAGCTATAAGGATATAATATTCTTTATAATAAAAAAGAAAGATATAATAATAATAATATTAATTATTTAATATTAATTAAATAAATAATAAGATAATAATGAGAATAATTTATTGAAAATATTATATATAAAAATATATTAAAGATATTAAATATTTAGATATTATAAAGATATAATTAATATCTTTAATTTAAAGAGAAGAGAAAGAAGAAAAAAAAAGAAAAAAATCTTATTTATTAAAGTAGCTTAAATAAAAAAAGAAATAAAAAAAAATAAGATTTATATAATAAATATAATAAGGATATATAATAATAGAATTATGAGATTATTAATAATTATTAATAATATAAGAAAAAGTAAAGCTATTATAATAATATCTTAAAATAATAATAATTATAAAACTATTAAAAATAAATAAAAGAATAAAATCCTATAAAGGTTAATAAAATCCTAAATCCTAATAAACCTTAAAATAACTCTTATAATAAAAGACTTAAGATAAACCAGCTATATCTTATCAAAGATATAATATATATTAATCTAGCTTAAAGCTAGCTTTATTAATCCTTAATTATCTAGCTTTAATTAAATAAGTATATAAGTATTATATATATTAAACTAATTCCTTATTAATTATTAAATATAAAGATAAGATTTATTATATATAAAAAGATAAAGAATAATATTATAATAATATAAAAAGAAAATATAAATATAAAAAAAGAATAAGTGTTTTTTATTTATTTTTTCTCTTTTATTTATTAAATTAAAAGAGATTATATACCTTATAAAGAGTTTAATCTAAATATTTTAATAAATAAATTAAATATATCTCTCTTTATTAAAGATAATTAAGAGATAGCTATATTAATTATAGCCTTAAAAGGCTAGTTTATATAAGTAGATAGGGTATATCTAGATTATAAGTAGTATTATTAAATTTAAAGCTTTTTCTTTATCTTTTTAAAAATCCTAGATAATTTCAAATAATTAATTAAATATTTTCTAATTAATTCCTAGATTAAGAATAGGATAATTAATTAATCCCTTAAATCTATTCTTATTTATTATAGCTTTATAGCTTTTTTTAATTATTTTTAATCTTATATTTATATTTAATTATATATAATTATTTTAAATTATTTAATTAACTCTAGGTATAATATATTATTATATATATTGTTTTTCTTTTATTAAAATATAAAAACTAAACTAATATAATTATAAGATTAATAATAATAATAATATAATAATTTATTTAATTTATTTAATTTAAATTCTATAATTAATTTATTTAATAACTTTTATATAAAGTTATTTATTATTATATAATAAGAATTATAATATTAAAATTATATTTATTTATAATATATTTATTATTATTAAGTAATATTATAATATTAATTTTATTATTTAAATTTTACTTTTTAATAATTTATTAATTTTTAAATAATATATATCTATTAATATAGTCTTTATATAAGGTATACTTAAATAATTAATTAAAAGATAATTATTTTAATTAACCTAAAAGTCTTTAAAATATTTAAAAATTTAAAATAATAAAATACCTTAATAATATACTAATAAATAAGATATATTTATTTATTAATACTATATTAATTTAATATATAAAAGTATAAAATAATATTATTATAATATATTATTTTTATTATTATTTAAATTATATAAAAAAGGCTATTTAAAGTTATTTAATATTATTTAATACTGCTTAAAATTATATATAAGGCTATATATAAGGCAATATAATAAGCTTAATTATAATTATTTTCTTATATCTTTATTAAGTATATTAAACTAGATTATAAAGCCCTTTATTATATAATATTATATAGAATAATAATAATATAAAAAGAATATTATTTATTATTTTATATAATATTAATTATTATATATTTTAATAAATTTATATTATTATTATTATTATTCTTATCTTTAAAAAGACTTATATTAAACTTAATAAAGCTATTATTTATTATTCCTTATAAAATATTTAATATATTATTAAAAATCTATATATTTTAATTATTAAAAGATATAATTAAAAGCTTATTAAATCCTTAATAAATATTTTATATTAATTAATAAGCTATCCTATTTTTAATTTAAAAGCTTATATATAGATTTATCTTTATATTTAAATAAAAGATATTCTTAATCTTTATATATATCTTTAAGCTATTTTTTTTAAGATTAAACCCTTTTTATTAATTTAAATAAATTATCTTTATATTAATTTATTTATAAATAAAAAAAGCTTTATCTTTTTAAAGCTATTTATTATAATTAAATTACTTTTTAAGATTAAAACTAAAATATTATATAATAGAAAATATCTTTTAAAGTTAATAATTAAAATAATAAAGCTAATTAAATATAATCTTTATATTCTTAAATCCTAATTTAAATCTAATAAATTATATAATTTTATTAATATTAATCTTTATTTAATCTTTTATTAAAAAGATATTAAATATAAATTAAAAAAAATTAAAAAATTATTTATAATATTTATTATATTAATAAATATTATTAATTCTTTATTATTTAAATTAAGAATTTTAAATTATTATATATTTATTAATTTAATAATTATAATTTAAATATATTTATAAAGATAATTAAATTATATTTTATATTTATTTTTATTTTAGATTTTAAAGGTATTAATTTAATAATTAAAAATAATCTTTTTAAAATACTTTAAAAAAGGAATTTAAGATTATAAAAATTAAAGCTTTTAAAAGATTTATAAAACTTTTAAATAGCTTTTATATATAATATTTTTAGCTTTAAATAATCTTTTGTTTAGCTTATATATTAGTTTTTTAAGATATTTTAAGGATTAAAATCTTATTATCTTTAAAGATTATTTATAATATTTATAATTTAAAAGTTTATAATAAAAAAGCTATTAAATTATAAAAAATAAATAAGAAAAATAAGGATATTATTCTTATTATTATTAAAGCTTTATAACTAGCTTATATATTAAAAAAAAGGATTATCTTTTAAAATAATATATATTATTTAATTAATTAAAGAATAATTTATATTAAATTTAAAGATAATTTAATTTAAAGAAAAAGGCTTTTTTATATAAGAAAAGTATTTATAATTAATAAAAATAACTTATATAGCTTTAAAAATAAAAAAAGAGATTTTTATAAAAACTAATAAAAATAATTTTTTAATACTTATAAAAGATATAAATTATAATATAAATATTAATTATATTTAATAAAAAAGAATTACCTTAAATCTTTAAATATTTTAAGGAATTTTAAATTAATTAAAAGCTTTATTCTTAATTAATTATTTAAAGGCTTTATATAAAGATTATATTAATAAATAATATTAATAATAAATTTAAATTTTAATATTTTAAAGAATCCGTTTTATTAATCTAAAATATTTTAATATTTTAATTATTAATTATAACTTTAAATATCCTTAAATTATATTTTAATTTATTATTTAATAATATAATAAATTAATTTTAAAATATAAATTAATATTTTATTTTATTTATAGATTATTATTATTATTATATTAAATAAATATTTATATTTTAATATCTTTTAAAATAATTAAAATATTTCTTTTAAATATCTTTATTAAAACTTTAAGAGTACTTTATAAAATACTTATATTATATAGTTTTTGATATATATATATATATATATAGCTATTTTTTATATTTAAAAAAAGATTAAAAATTAAACTTTATATTATATATTACTTATTTATTATTATATAATTAAATTAATATTATTTTTAATTTATTTCATGATTTTTATAATCCTTTATATTTAATATTTAATAAATTAATTTTATTTATTTTTTTATAAATAAAAAGATTATTAAAATTAAAATTAAAATTAATAATAAAAAAAAAATAATAAAATAAATAATAATAAAATAAATAATAATAAAATAAATAATAATAAAATAAATAATAATAAAATAAATAATAATAAAATAAATAATAATAAAATAAATAATAATAAAATAAATAATAATAAAATAAATAATAATAAAATAAATAATAATAAAATAAATAATAATAAAATAAATAATAATAAAATAAATAATAATAAAATAAATAATAATAAAATAAATAATAATAAAATAAATAATAATAATTAATTATTAATTTATAAATAATAAATATAATTTAATTATAAAAGTTTTAATAATAATTAATAATATTATAATTTTATTAAAAACTATAAAATAATCTTTAATTTAATAAAATTAATCTTTAATTTAAATATTAATTTAATTTTTAATTAATTTTTAATATTTTATTTTTATTTTTTTAATTAATATATTATTAATAAATAATAAGATTAATTTAAATTAATAATTAAAATAATAAAAAAAAGATATAATAATTATTTAAATAAAGGTTTATAAAAGAAAATATAAAGATAATATATTATTAATAAAAAAAGAAAATAAAATTTAATTATATATCTAGCTCTTTTATATATTTAAAAAAAAAATTAAAATATTTTAAAATTATTTTAGAATTTTAAATATAAGAAGAAAGGATTTTAAAGAATAAGTCTTTATTTTTTCTTTTAATTTAATTTAATAAATTAAGCTATTTAAATATCTTAAATTATAAATTAGATTTTATAATAAATAAAAGCTATTATATAATAATAGATTTAATTATGAGATAATAATAGATTAAATTATTAAATTATACTAAATCTAGCTATTAAATTATAATTGATTAAATTATTATATTAAAAATCTATTTATTTTAATACCTTTTTTAATATATTATATAATATATAATTAGCTTTTTATAAAGGGCTTTTATAGATTTAATAAGCTTAAAAAGCCTTAAAAAGCCTTAAAGATAAAGCTTATTAAAGCCTTAAATAATATATTAATAAATATAATTTTAATTATAAAATAATATATTTTAAATAATTTATTAATTAATTTATATTTAATTTTATAAAATTTTAATAAAATACATTTAATTTAAATATATTAATTAAAATTCTTAATATTATTTATAAAGATTATATTATTATAATATAAATTTATAAATTCTTAAAAAGAGATTTTTAATTTTATAAAGAATTTAAAATACTATTTTAAGTTTTATAATTAAAAGAATTATAATAATTTATTTTTTATCTTTTAATAAATAGATTTACTAATTAATTTAAAAGATTATTTATAAATATATTTATTTATAGCTTATTAATTTATAAATCTATTATTTAAATAATTTAATAATTAAAAGGCTAGCTATTTAATTTATATAAGGTTTTTAATCTTATAAAAAAAGATTAATTATTTAAAATCTTTTAAATAATTTAAAAGACTTTTAATTATATTATAATAATTAATATAGATTTATTATATAGATTAAGAAAGCTTTATTATATATATTAAAAAGCTATTAAATTAAAAAGGCTATATTAAGCTTAAAAGATAATATAAGATATATTATAATTATTATAATTTATTAATAGATTTATTAATTAATAGAGTTTCAAGTTTTATTTATAGCCTTTTTTAATACTTTAAATAATTATTATAAAGATTAAAGCTTATTATATAATCTTTAATTAAATCTAGATTTAAAAGTTATATAATTATTAATTTATTAAATTTATTAAAGCTATAATTTTAATATATTATAATCTTAATATAAATATTTATTATTATATAACTATATTAATAAAAGAAATAAGATAATAAAATATCTAATTCTTTAATATTATAATATATATAAATAAATATAATAAACCCTTTAATAAAAGATTATATTATTTAAAAGCAGATTTAATTAAATTAATATATTTATAATATTAATTAAATTACAGATTATTATATAATAGATAATAAAATTAAAATAATTATATAAATATAATATAATAATTTAATTATAAAAGATTAAAAATAAAAAACTAATAAAATAATAAAGATATTATAATACTTAATTTAAAGATTTTATTATAAAATTAAATATATTTAAAGTATTTAAATTATATTTATATACTAGATATTATATAATTATAATATTTATTAATTAAAATTATTATTAAACGTATTTAAATCTAAATTATAAAGATTAATTATAAAAAATAAAGGATTTATCTTTTATAAATATTAATTAAAAAAAAGAATAATAATATATAAATATAAAGTATTAATTTATTAAATATTTTAAATAAGTAATAAGACTATTAAAATTTAAATATATAAATATTTTATTAATAAAAATATCTTTAATCTTTAAATTAATATAATTATTAATAATTTATTAAATCTTAATTAATTAAAATTATAATTAATAAAATAATAATCTATATATAAAGTTTTATAATAATTATTTAATAAATAACTTTAATATATTTATATTAAATTTAAAAATAATAGAATATATAATAATTTAATTTAATTAATAGATATATATTAAAAATATATTAATAATAATTATAATAATTAAAGAAATTATAATATATAAAAGAGAGATTAAATTAATTCTTTAAATTAATTGAATTTAATAATATAATAATAATATAATTTATATTAATCTAGTTAGATAAATGAGAGAGAGGAGAGAGATTAAATTAAAAGAAAGGATTTATTTAATAGAATAATATAAAGAAAAAACAATTAAAAGTTTATATAAACCAGATAATAAAACTAAATAATAATAAAATCATTTAAATATAAATAACTATTAATTATAATAATAAAACTATTATAATATTAATAAATATAAATTAAAGATTTATAAAATAAATTATACAAAATTAAATAAAATTAAAAAGAATTAAATAAAATTTTATATTAAAAATATAATATAATTTATAAATATAATATAAATAAAATAAAATAATTATTATAAATAATATATATTAATAAAACTAATCTAGTTTATAAACTAGATCTATTAATTTAATAGCCTTTTAGCTTTAATATAATAAATATATAAATATTATAATTAAGATATTAATTCTTTATTTTTTATTAAATATTAAGATAAGATTTATTATAAAAATATAAAGAAAGAGAGCTATAATAATATAATATAAATATAAATAATTATAAAAAATAAGGATTTTTTTTTCTTTTTTATTTATTAAATAAAAAAGAATTGTTTATTTTATTAATGATTTAATTTAAATAAATCTAGATTAATATAAATATTTTTTTTTTATTTATTAAATAAAATAGAATTATTTATTTTATTAAAGATTTAATTTAAATAAATCTAGATTAATATAATTATAAGATTAATAATAATAATAATATAAATATTTATATTAATATAATAGATATAATATTATTATTATAAAAAAAAATTATATATTTTTTAATATAAATTCTTTATTAATATTAATAATAATAAAGATATTAATTCTTATTTTAATTTATAAAGCTTAAAGCTATTTATAAATCTAATTATATATCTTTTTATACTTTTATTAAAATAAATAGGTTTTTATATAATAGCTTAACCTGCTATAATCTAGCAGTTAGACCTGTTATAATATAGCAGCTAGACCTGCTATAAGACCTATTATAAGAACCAAGGTATTATAGCAGCCTGATTTATTATATTAGGCTAGAATAAAAAAGAAGGGTTATCTCTTAAAAACCCTCTTTTTAATCTTCTCTTTTTCTATATTTAGAATATAAGAAGATTCTGAATAAATATTATTTAAAATTCTAAAATAATTTTAAATTAGTTTAATATTTTCTAGATATATATAATAATAAGATTCTGAATTAATTCCTATTTTCTTTTTATATTAATAATATAATTATTTTTATTTTCTTTTTTATATATTTTTAATTAAATAATTATTAAATTTTTTTATTATTATTTTAATTATTAGCTTTAATTAATCTTTATAAAATTATAATAGATTATAATTTTAAAAGATAATTATTTTAAATTATAAAAAGATTATTTTTTTTCTTTTTATTATATTTAATCTCTCTATATTAAATTTCCTTTTTTCTTTAATAATTAAATTTCTTTTTTAGAATTATAAATTATAAAAAATGTTTTATATATAAAAGTTAAATATTAGATTTATAGCTTATAATATAATTTATTTTTAAATATATAAATTATTAATATAAAATTATAAGCCTTTTAATCTTAAATTTAAGATTAAAATATTTTAGTATAAAACCTTAAAGCTTAACTTTAATTATTAAAAAATAAATTTATAATAATATAATCTAATAAATATCTTATATAATAGCTTATATAATTAATAAATCTATTAAAAGATTAAATTTTTAAAAAATCTTTTAAAAAAATATAAATCTTTTTAAAAGCTTTAAAATTAAAGAATATTAAAAATTATAATTAATAGTATTAAGCCTTATTTATTTAATTATAAATATTAGAATTTTTTAAATTTTTCAAAAAAGCTTATTATAAATATTATTTTTAATAATAATTATTAAATTATTATATTTTCTTTATTTTATAATAATTATTTATAATATCTATAAATATTTATAAATTAAATTAAATTATTTTAAAAGCTTATTAATTATTATATAAATAATATTATTATAATATTATCTTATAATATAAAATACTATATAATATCTTTTATAAATTTAATTTTAATAATTATAAAAGCTTTATAAAGATATTTAATAATATATTTAATATAATATTTATTAAATTATAATTAATAAAATAAATTAATATTTATAAATTATAAATAATATTCTCTTTTAATAAATTAAATATTAAAGAAATAATATAAGTATTTATATAATATAAATATATTATTTAAAGCTTTAAAATTATAATTTATTATAATTAATTTATTAAAAAAGCTATAAAATAAAATCTTTTTTATTATTAAAGCTAGCTTTTATAAAATTAAAGAATTTAAAAATCCCTTTAAAAATCTTTTTAAAGATTTTAAAAAAAAAGAATTTAAATTTATTAAAAAAATAACTTTATAAATCCTTTTAAAAAAAATTATTATAAATAATAAAATATTTAATAAAATATTTTTTATAATATATATTTATAATCTATTTATAAATAATTAAAATATTATAATTAATACTTAAAGCTTTAATTTTAAATCTAATATAAAAGATTTAAAAATTATATAATTTAAAGAATTAATTTATAATATCTTATATAATATTAATCTAAAAAATATATTATTATATAATATAAGTTTAATATATTAGATTATTTATAATAAAGCTTTTTTTATTAATTATAATATTTATTTAAAAGATTTAAAATTTATAATAATTAATAAAAACTTAATTTATTTAAATTAATTTAATATAATTATATTTATAATATTTATAAACCTTAAATTAAGAATTTATATTATTTTAAAACTAAAATATATATTATATTTTTAATAATATATTTTTATAAAAGTTTATTTATAATAGATTAAATCTATTATAAATTTTTAAATTTTATAATAAATAATTCTTTTTTTTAAATAATAAAAAGATTTATTTTTAAATTTAAAATAATTTTAAATTATTATTATAATTATTTTATAATAATTAAAATTATTATAATCTTTTTTTTTAATATATATAAAAATCTTATTAAGCTCTTTAAATTAATTAAATAATTATTAAAATTAATAATAAGCTTTATAAATATAAGCTTATATATATTAATAAATCTTAAAGATTTAAATCTTTTAAAACCTTTATTAAAAGATTTATTAAAAGATATTATATTCTTTTTAAAATATTTTAATAATATTATTTTATAAAAGATATAAGATTTATAATTAATCTTAATTACTTAAAGTTATTATAATTAATTAAAGTTTATTATATTTAATTAAATTATATTAATTTATAATGATTAGAAAAAAAAATTAAAACTTTAATAAATTTATTAGATTTTATTATTATAAAAGATATTAATTTCTTTTATATAGCTTATATATAAGCTAAATTAATATATAAATCCTTTAAAAATTTAATTTTAAACTCTTTTAAATTATTAAAGATTATAAAAAGAAATACTTTTTAAATAAGATTAATTCTTTATAATAAGCTTTTTATAAAGCTTATTTTAATAAAAAGAAAATCCTATTATTAAATAATTATTTTATTATTTAATAAAAAAGATTTTATTATTTTTTATATTATAAAAGATTTATTTAAAGGATTAAAAGTTTATTATAAAAAATATCTTTTATAATTATATTTTAATAATAAAAAGAAACTCTTAATATTATTAAAGAATTAATTAATAAATTAAGATATTAACTTTAATATATTTAATCTTTATATTTATAAATAAAATACTATATTAAAATTCTTTATTAAATTATTTTAAATTATTTATAAACTAATATAATCTAGATTTAATTATTATTATTTTTTTAAATTATTTTTTTATTTATTATAATTAATAAAATTAATTATATAATAATTATTAATAAGGATTTTAATCTTTTATAGTTTTTTTTATAAAAACTAAAATTAATCTTAATAATTAATAAATTAAATTTAATAATTTATAAAGTTATTAAAGTTTATTATAAGATTATTATTTTTATTAAAAAGAATTAATAAAATCTTAAATTAAATCTTAAAATAAAATTAATAAAATTATTAATTATTTTAAATAAAGAAATCTATATAATTTATATATCTTTTTATTAATAATAATTAAAATCTTTTTTCTTTAAATTATAAAAGAAATAAGCTGTATAAATTAAAGCTTAAAAAATAATTTATATAATCTTTAAAGCTTTTCTAGCTTAAAAAAAGAATTAAAAAGTCTTTGTATTTTATTTTAATTAATAAATTAATCTATCTTAAAATATTTAATTAATTTAAAAGCTTTTAATTAAATTAAAATATCTTTTTAAAATTTATAATTCTTATAATTCTTATTATAATTTATACTATAATTTATATTATAATTTATAATATAATTATTATAGCTTATTAAATAATTTAAATATTAATTAAAAAAGCTTAAATTAATATAAATTAATTTTATTTATGTTATAATTATTTATTATAAATTAAAATTAAAATATATTATAAAGGCCTTTTTAAAATCTATTAATTAAAAATAAATTTGAAAAAATTTTATTAAAAAGAAATAAATTAATATTATTTATAATAAATTCTATTTACTTTTATAAATAAAAGTTATATATTTTATTATTATATTAAAAGTCTTAAAGAATAAAGAAATCCTAAAATAAAGATTTATTTTTAAGCTTCAAAAGAATATATAAAATTAATCTTTAAAATATAAAGCTAGGCTTATTATAAAGAGTTTTATATAAATTAAAAGAAAAGATTATTTTAAAACCTTTATAAATATTAATATTCTTTTTATTTAATAGATTTAATTAGTTTTAATAGCTTTTTATAATTAAAGAATTAAATAAATTAATTTTATAAAAGCTTCTTTAAATAAATTAATTATAAGCTTCTTTAAATAAATTAATTATTTAAGGATATTTATATAGATTTTAAAAAAAAAAATCTTATTAATTAAATTTAATTATATTTTATTTTAAAATAGATTTTTTTATTAAAAAAAGCTTTTTATAATTTAAAATAAAACTCTTATAAATAATAATAATAATTAATTAAATTATTAATTAATTATAAATTCTAGCTTTAAGTTTTAAATTTAATTATATATATTAATTTTTAAGTTAATATATTTATTATTATTTATATTAATAATTACTTTATTATAAAGCTTAATCTATTTTATATAAATAAGCTAAAATATTTATTTAATAAGATCTTTATTATAAAAAATAAAGATTTTATATTTTCTTTTTAAAGACTTAAATTAATTATAATAAAACTAAAAAAGAGCTATATTAATAATAAATTATAATCTTTATAATTATTTTTTATAGCTTAAAATATTAAAAAAGATTATAAATAAAATATTAAGCTTTATTAATTAATAAATCTATTAATAAATTATAAGGATTTTAATATATCTTATATTATTTTTTAGATTTAATATAGCCTTTTTAATTTAATAGCTTTTTAATATATATAATAAAATTATATTAATTATTTTAATATAATTAAAAATCTTTTAAAATCTTTAAAAAGCTTTAAAGAATTAATTATGTTTTATAAAATTATAAGCTATATATAAATTAAATAACTAATCCTTTAATTATTAAATTATTTAAATAATAATTTTATAAGCTATAAAACTATTAATAAATCTATTTATTAAAAGATAAAGAAATAAATTATTATAATTCTTTTAATTAAAGAAATTAAATTTAATACTTTAATAAAGATTATAAAAGAATTAAAATAGCTTTTTAAGCTTTTTATAAAATTAATAATCCTTTTTTAATAATTTATAGATTTATATTATAATAATATAATCTATATAAATAATATAAAGAATCTTAATTAATATATTTAAATTAAATATATTTTATTAAAATTTTATTATATTAAATAAAAATTAATTAATTAATTATTTAAAGTAAATTATCTTATAATTTGAATTATATTTATTAATAAGCTAATTAAAGCTTTAATAAGTTTTATTTTTAAAGGTTTTTTAAGCCTATTAAATCTATAAAAACCCTTTAAAAAACTAATTATATATTATATAATTTATTAAAGAAAATATTAAAATAAAAAGGTTTTAATATATTAGTTAAATATATTATAATCTAATAATTAAATATATTATAATTTAATAACTTAATCTATTATAGCTTAATAATTAAATCTATTATAAGATTTATTATAAAAACTAAAATACTTTAATAGTTTAATTTATTAGATTAAGCTAAAATAAAAAAGAAAGATTATCTTTTAAAATCCTTTTTTTAATCCTTTTTATTTTATTATTTAAAATATAAAAAAATTCTAAATAAATATTATTTAAAATTTTAAAATAATATAAAATTAATTTAATATTTTTTTTAAATATATATAATAATTAAGTTCTTAATTAACTCTTATATTATATTTTTATTAATAATATAAATCTTTTTTATAAACTTTTATTTAAATAATTATTATAATTGTTTTATTATTATTATTTTAATTATTAATTTTAATTAATCTTTATAAAATAATAATAACTTTATATTAATAAAAGCTTAAATAATATTTATAATAGACTTTTAATTAATAATATTAATAATTTATATTAAATAAAGATTAAAATAATTAATCTTATATATATTATTTCTTTTAAGAATTTTAAAAAAGTATCTTTATATTATCTTATATTAAAAATAAAATTAAAAAAACTATTAAATTTAGTATTTATTATAATAAATAATATAATAAAATTTATATTATTAAAAAAGATTTATTTATTATTATATAATAAAAAGGCTATTTAAATCTTTTTAATAGAACTTTTATTATTTTTTATAAATATCTTTTTTTATAAAAATATTTAAATAATATAAAATTTATTTTTATTATACATAATAAATCTTTTTTTATATAAAGATAAAGCTTAATATTATATTAAGTTTTTTATATTAATATATTATATTTTTATATATTAATAAAGAATTAAATATATAAAGATTATAAAAGATTAAAAATAATTATAATAATTATCTTTAATCTTATAAATCTAATTTTAATTTATTAATATATATATTTTTATAAAAATATAAAATAAATAATTATTTTTATAAATAAATATTTATTTTAAATAAATATTAATAATAGATTATTTTATTTTTTATTTATAAATAATTTAATAATCTTTTTATAAAAATATTATTTATAATATCTTTTTTATTATTTTAGCCTTAATTAAAGTTATATTATTTATTATATAAATATCCTATAAAAAATTAAATAATTTAATATATATTATAAATTTAAATAAAATTAAAGGATTAAGAATTATAAAATCTTTATTTAATTTATTAAAAAAGAGTATTATAAAAGAATCTTTAAAAAGCTATTATTTATTAAAAAACTTATTAAAAGGCTTATTAAAAGGTATTAATAAATACTCTTTTAATTAATATTAATTTTTTTTTAATTATTTATTATAAAAGCTTTAAAATCAGAAATTTAAAATTATAATATTAATTATATAATTAAAAATAACTTTTTATATTTTTAAAAGAGTTTATTATAAAAATAAAAGTATATATATTATATTATATAATATAATATTATAAAGTTAATAATAACTTTAAATAGATTTTCTTATAAATCTTATAACTTTTTTTAATAAGCTATATTTTTTATATATTATTTTTTTTATTTTTTAATATTAGAATTTTAATATTATAAAATAAATATTTAAGGATTTTATGAATTTAAATATTATATAAGCCTTATATAAAGACTATATAAAGTATTAAATATATAATATATAAATATATAAATATATAAATATATAAATATATAAATATAAATATTTTATAATTATAATATAAAAAAATAAATTATATAAAATATAAATATATAAAGATTTATTATAAATTTAAAGAATTATATAAGATATAATTAAAGGCTTTAATCTATATAAAGAAAAAAAAGATTAAAAAAGCTAATTATATAAGAAAAGCCTGAAAATAGCTTTACTTATGTAAGTATACTATAGCTGAATATAGCTAAATATAAGCTTATACCTAAAGAAGCCTAGCTATATATATAGCTCAACACATTATATATCAGGCCGTTGATATATTCATTGCCAGCTGATGGCTCCTGCCACATTCTCCGGCCGCCGTGTTATAGACTGGCAAGATTGATTATCAATTCTACTAGATAAGCAAGAGAGTACCTGTTGGGAAGGGACGAATGATGTAAAGAGGAACACACACAGATTTGAGCAGCTGCCACCAGCCCTTTTAGAAAATTCTCCAGTCCCGTCAAACATCGGTTCTCCTTTCCCCCCCTTGTTGAAATCTCACTACACCCTCCAATTATTGGCATGAAACAGGCATCTAGATTCAGTAGCAAGATCCTTTCATCTAAAAACCTGCCAAGCTGACCAGCTCAGCTCACTCTGTCTTTTTACACATTGGTCCGGAGTCCAAATAACACATATTATGGAAATTCATTCTTCACCTAGATCATCAACTGGTGGTGTTGACTCGTTCAAAGGCACACCGGATACGAGGCTGACAACCTTTTCACAACATGAGAGCTTCAACAAGTCGATCAATCTTCCCAAAGGCCCTGGTAGATCTGATTTTATCACTTCACCTGTCAATGTCCCAGTTAAGGAATCTAGCAATGCATTTTCTGGATTAGATAAAGACCCCTTTGTAACATCGGTTCATGGTGTAAGTACGAGACTATCACCGACAGCTTCTGCATTCAGCCCCTTTCACTCAAATGCGACTCTGTCAGTATCGACGAACGCTCCGCCCATTGCCTCAGCCGTCAGTACCGATATGGGATTGTCCAGAGATCTTAATATATCGTCATCTATGCCACTTTCTGCACAAGAAGTAGATATCTGGTTGACAGTGAGTGTCTTCCAACTCCTGCATCATATATGCACAAATTAATCCATAGGGGCTTGATAAAGGAATTGCATTCAATGGGGGGCCATTGGCATGGTGCTAGATACCTCACCACTCTCAAAGGCCATGTTTTTATCCACTTCACTGATATTCGAGATTCTTGTTCAATCCATACCAGGATTTGTTTGACTATGAAAGAATGGAAGGCGGCTTATATTTTCCCTGAACATCTTACCAAGGTATGTTTTCTCGTTGCCCTAGTTACCCTTTTATTTCCAGAATATAGCTTACCAATGGCCTCAATAGGATAACACATTCAGTTACGAAGCATCTGTTGCGCGAACAGGTCAGGTATTTGTTGTAGCAGTTGTCCCTTTCAACTCATCTGTGAGCACAATCAGTGCTATGGAGGCAGCGTGTCAGACACTTCAATCTCATGGTCGTCTTTTTGCATTTGTCAGACAATCGATTTTCTCGGACGGGTGCTTCAAGGCTGTTGCAGAGTTTTGTGATACTTCTGCTGCACATCATGCCATGGCAAGTTGCAATAATATAACAACTTTCGAGGTGAGTTTATGGTATTGTTCATGATGCTGTTATTTCTCTACTGACCTGAATATAACCTGCTAGGGAGTTCGACTTAGTGTAACTCCATACTATACCGACTGTACGTCCACATCCGATCTCATCGAGGCAATGCAGGATATCTCTTTTGCAAAGGGGCAGTCTGGGTTCGACCCGCATTACAGCGCGCCTGGCTCGATAAAGCCTCGTCAGAGACCACCTCATGATGTGGTTGCCCAAGAATCGTACCCAACATATCCTCTCATGTCTCAGCCATCCCTTGGTTCCAACATGCCCTATATGCTTGATACTGTTATCTCTACCATACACTTGAACGCCACAGGCCCCCTGACGCCATTATCATCACCGTACTCGGTCGGCGGTCGTGTGTACAAAACCCCACCATCTCCGGCTCTCACGGCCCATAATGGTTACAGCCCATCTAGGAACTTGCCTGGAGTTAATAGAGTAGATGTTCGAAGGCAAAACGCAATGCGCATCAGCCGATCTCCATATCACAATTTGCCAAGCCACCATAACCAAGTTGAGATTAATAGAATTCGGGATGGGATCGATGTTCGCACGACGGTATGTCTCCTTAGCACACCCCAAAGCACTTCTGACCATCGCAGATTATGCTTCGAAATATTCCCAACAAAGTAGATCAGACAATGTTAAAGCGAATCGTTGATGAATCCAGCTGGGGAAAGTACGACTTCATGTATCTGCGCATAGATTTTGCTAACGACTGCAAGTAAGCCGTCAATCTTTGTTTAAGATCTTTGAAAATCATGTGCTAACTCATTTGACTATGACAGTGTTGGTTACGCCTTCATCAATTTTGTCGACGTAAGATTTTGCCATTCCTGGATGTCTATGAAAGCTGACAGCATCATAGCCTCTAGACATAACTGACGTCAGTGAAAGTGTAGACTCTTGCCTTCATAGGATGAGTTGTAAGCTAACATTTTGTAATAGTTTGTTGAGGCTCGTGGCAATCAGCGCTGGTATGCTTCTAGATGTTTGACCATGGCAAGTGCAATCTAATGGTAAGAAAAGGAATTGCTTCAAAAGCGACAAAATAGCAGAAATATCATACGCAAGTAGGTATGAGTTAATGACATCAAAATGGACGACATGCTGATAGACAACGTGCAGCGATACAGGGCAAGGACTGCCTAGTACAAAAGTTCCGGAACAGCTCGGTCATGCTGGAGGCTCCCCATTACCGACCAAAGGTCCGTTTTTGTGTAAGAATGAAACGAACTTAACATGACATCAATTGACATATGCAGCTCTATTTTACATCCAATGGTCCAATGCCAGAGTTTGCTGGCCAAGAGGAGCCATTCCCAGAGCCTGACAATCAATCTAAAATGAAAAGAAGCTGTGAGAATGCTGAACACGTTGGCAAGTCCCCTTAAAAAGTTTTATGAGGCTAAATGGTTGAAGCTGACCGATACTCAGGACTTTTTACCCCAAATGCGGGGCAACATTTTCGGGATGAGCAGCGGCGTCGACGTTCACAATATGACCGAGGTACTAGGCTGGCTGCTCTAGAAGAGTACGACTATGAGGCCGCTCTGCAGCATCTTTATGACCCAAGTAACCACTAAGGTTTTTACAACAGCTGGTCAGGTGGGAAGCAAACTGAGTTTTTTTTTTCTTCTATAAATCGTGACAACAGATCTCATTTGCATGTTTCGTGGTGCTTTGAAACACAGATCATGACTTTGCTATCTATTGCTCTGGTTTTCCAGGGAAATCATCATGTACGGTAACCATATTTTGCTACACTAGAGTCAATTCCATTTCAACGGTGGCTTTCTAGCATGTTGATGATTTAGACTCGGTGCAACCCGTTCTGCCATTCATGAATTGCCTTGGACGACTTGACAATGCTAAGGAGGGGGGAATGACTAAAATCGCGAGACAGTGCAACGTCATATTTTGAAACTTTAGTCTCTTTCTCTGTTAGACATTTGACTTAGGATGGATACTCAGGGAGCGACGGAAGAGGTTTGCGGGAGGTAATGAGATGTGAGCTGGTTGAACGGCGCAGATGATGAGATTGAGAGTCTAGACGAGCGCCATGTGTCTCCTGATACACAATATCTTCTTCCATACCTGGCGTTGTGGGCGGAGAAAGATGTTGGTACTCTGCAGAAACTATGCGATGATCCACACCCGAAGATTTTGGCGAGCTATCAGTGGGAGGCAAACTCGAACTAAGACGACCTGGGCTGATATTTCTGCTATGGGCAATCCCATCAAGAAGCTCAGAGCTTAGTGTTGCTTGGGACGCAACTGATATGTTGGATTGATCCTGCCGACAATCCGATTCAAGACTGTATAGATGATGCCGGTGCTGAGATGACGATGCCGTCACTGCATATGGCCTGGTAGTGTTTGGCTCATGCAATGGCGCAAGATAAGGTATTGCTACTCCTCGGGAAAAGATGACAAGAAAGAGGCAGGAAAGTAGCAATACAGCTTGTACAATAGCCATTCTCTTCTGAAAGACTACCTCATCTGCCAAGAGATTAAGCCTAGAGCTCAGTGCAATAACGTCACGCTCTGACTGATCCCTTTGACTCTCTAGGGCCAGCACAGTCGATTGCCATATTTGGTCATACTGCTCACGAACATTGCGCAGCTCTGCAAGAACAGTCTGGTTCAAATCTGTCAAGAAAAGCGAAACTCTTGTTAATTGTTTCTGCTCTGTTCTTTGCAGTGAGTTTGACATGTGTCGTGACTGATCCTCCACGTACTTGAGGGATAACGTCAAATTAGTCTCGACCTGCTGCAGACGCTTCGTAATAGCG
Source organism: Zelopaecilomyces penicillatus (assembly GCA_005765155.1). NCBI lineage: Eukaryota > Fungi > Ascomycota > Sordariomycetes > Hypocreales > Pseudodiploosporaceae > Zelopaecilomyces > Zelopaecilomyces penicillatus. Next base: position 85,530 of record VCCP01000007.1, read on the forward strand.
TTGAAGAAACCCTCTTGCACGGTTGGTGATGCAACTATGGCGCTGAAAGTGCCACTGCTCCGACTCTTGTTTCCAGCAACAATGGAAGCAGTCGCTTTGTGGGTAAATGTCCCTGTGTTCGACATGAAGCCGCCTCCAGCCCCTCCAGCAGAGTTGATGGATTCTGAAAATGGAGGCAATCGACTGGTTGAAGACGTGTCAGTGGCGGTCGGTGCATGCTGGAATATCTGGGCCATTGTGACATCAGTGGTTTGCGACATCTGCAATCTGGGAAACCCGTCAGACTTAAGCATCGTGGCAGCTTGTCGCTCTTCACTATTGGTATACCGCATTTGAGGTATCGCTCTGGAACTAAATGAGCCTAGATCCGAGCTTGTCGGCCAGCCTTGGTCAAGTGAAACTAGGGATGCGGCACATGTTGCAGTCAATAGGTTGAAGGGATTCGTATTAGACGAACTCAGCGACAAAGCAAACTTGTTTCCAAACTCTGACGAAACTTTTCTGACATCTTGCCCTGCAGGCAGAATCATATCTTCCGTAAACTGACTAGCCTGAAGATCAGAATGATATGGCAATGTTGGCTGGAATTGCTCGTCATATGTTGTAGTTTCATCGTCTCGCCCTGTCTCGCTGTCTTTCCAAGAGTCCAACATTCTAGAACCATGGACACGCAACAACGAGATTGGACAATAATACTCATTTCCATAATGCGTCAAGAACTCAATCCTGAGGTACTTCGCCCATATTTGAGGGTTTGGTATAAGAAACGGCTGGATATCGCGGGAGTTTTTGGCTTCGAACGTTCCCAGGATTCTCCATTTTTCTTGTTTGATGGGATATCGGTCGCTAACGCTGACCCTGAAATGACGTATCATACTCGAGAAGAACTCGAAGTTGGCGAGGACAACGGTGTCAATTAGAATGTCATCGCTGAGTTCAACTATGACATACTTATTTTGCGATGCACATTCCAAAAGCATGTAAGAGTCCTTATTCTCTACCAATATAGCCTTCGCGTTTTTCGCTATGGGCCCTATTTTCAAAATGGTGGCCCCTGCATCAAATGAAGAGTACGAGAAGCGCTCCTTGCATGTCTTGCCAGCATCTTTGCTGCGATGCATTGTTGCTTTGCCATCCTCGAAGATAACAGCCTCTTCACGGCTCTCAGATACCGTGTTCCCATTCGGCTTCTCCAAAGAATCAACCGTGCTTTCAGTAATTCCGTCAATGTAATTATCGAAGCTGAGTAAGATTTCGCCTTCTTCGCCCAAGCCAGAGTCTCCCACATCCGGCGGGGATCTGTCATCGGCCTGGTGTTCGTTTAATTTTCTATGTCGCAACTCATGGGGATCCTGTCCAGCCCGCCGTAGTACCATTTCTTTCCAGTCCTCGAAAGACATGAATGGCGTTGCAGCTGCATCGCCTGTTGCAACCACGAGTGAGCTCTCACTGGCTGCCGTGGTTGTTTGTAGTGCATCGGACCATGGTATTATCTTGGGATTGATGGAAGGTGATATAACGACTAAAGATGGTTCATTTGAGGGAGACAACGAGTTTGTCCAAGTGGTAGTAAGGCAAGATTGTGGCAACGTGTGGGTGATGTAGTTAATCGTGCGAGATTCGCACATACTCGACCCTGAAGCAGAGTTGGCAGTGCCATCGACTCGTATTCTGTGTTTATCTGCCCGAACAGCGAGTGCGACAAAAATAAAGGGAAAGGGCGAGATAGCCATGAAAGGCACAGCGGGAATCATGACTAACTAGCATTCAGACTTGCACTCATAACGCGTATGTTTGTTCTGTTATGAACCCGTCCGACAAATCCAGAATACATAATCATAGCACTTAATTATATTGAGTACAACATAAGCCATACTATGGGAGGGTTGGTAATCTCGTAGGAGAGAGGGAATGTCAGGGACATGAGTGTGGTTGTAAATCAACTGACCTGTCGTGTGTTTGCCAAGCTGACCCCTCAGACTTTTTAAGCCAATCGGCATCCAGTGACTAAACATGAGATAAAGTGGACCTAGTTAGACAGGTGGGTCAACAGATCAGATGAACTTTATTTCTTATTTTTCTAAGATATTTCAATATATTAAATTCTAAATCTTTATATTTATTTTTTAATTAATTAATTAATTAATAATAAATTATTAATAAATTATTATTATATAAGTATTTTTAAAAAAGAATCTTATAGTATATTAAACTTTTTAAAAAAAGATTTTATAAAGTTTTAAAAAAAAAAATTATATTATTAAATAATTAAAATTTTTAAATTTTAATTTAAAGTTTTTATAAAGATATTAATAATATAAAAATTAAAATAATTTATTTTTATTATATATAGCTTTTATAATTAATAATTATTATAAAATAAAAAAAAGCTTAAATAATAAAAGAATTTGATTTTAATATTTAATAAAATATTAAAAGAATATAAAAATTATATTAAAATTAATATATTATATTATAATTATAAATATAATATTAATTAATATTTAAAAATATTAAAAATAATAATATATAAAAAGAAAGTTATAAAATAATTAATTTATTAATAATTAAATTAATATTTTAAGTTTTAATATAGAATTTTTTTTTCATTAAAAATAAATTATATTAAATAAAAAATAATAATAAAATTATAATATCTTTTAAAATAAAATAATAAAATAATAAAAGGATTTATAATAATTATTTTATAGTAATTATAATAATAAAATATATAATAAAATAATAATAGAAATAATTTATTAATAATATATTTTATACAAGATATATTAATAATATTATATAAATAAATATAATAAAAATATAATTAATATTTTTAATTTAAAAAGAAAGAAAAAAAAGAAAAAAAAGCTTTATTTAATAAAATAATTTTTTAAAAAGAAAAAAAAAATTTATATAATAAAATAAAATTATATTATATAGATTATTAAATAATTATTAATAAATATAAAGAAAATATAAAGCTATTATAATAATACTTTAAAATAATAATAAATTATAATAACTCTAAAATATATATAATAAAAGAAAATTCTATAAATTCTTATAATAATTAATAAAACTCTATATTTAATAAAACTTATAATATATTTTTATTAAAAGAAATAAAAAAAATTTATAATTATTAATATATAAAATAAATATTAATTTAATTTAAAGGCTAGGTATATTAACTTTTAATTATATAGTTTTAAATAAATAAATATAATAATAATATATATATAAAATTAATTTATTATTAATTATTAAATATAAAGATAAGATTTATTATATATAAAAGAATAAAGAATAATATTATAATAATATAAAAATAAATAAAGGGTTTTTTTTTTTTTATAAATCTTAGATAGATTACATATTTTATATAAATATTTAAATGACTTTTAAAGCTAGATTTATATAATTATAAGATTAATAATAATAATAATTATAAAAGGGATTAATTAAAGCTTATATTTTAAAATAAAGGCTTAATATATTTAAATTAATTAATAAGATTAAATATATTTTAAATTTAAGAAATTATATTAGTAGAATGAATAGAATTTATTTATATAATATATAATATAATAATTTTAATTATATAATAAAGTATTATTTAAAAGATATTATAAATATAATAAATAAAAGATCTTTTTAAATTAATAATAATAATAATAAATATAATTTAAAAAGATTTCTTAATTAAATTAAATCTATTAATTTAAATTAAAAATATAAAGATTAATATAGTTATTTATCTTTATTAAGTAATAAGATATTATTATTATTATTATTATTATTATTATAAATTCTTTTTTTATTAAAAAGTATTTATTTATTTTAAAATATAAATTAAAGATATAATTAAAATATAATATATCTTTATAATAAATAATTAAAATAAAGCCTTATTAAAGATAATAAATATATATCTTTTATTAATTTATAAAATAAATGAGGAATTATAATAAAGAATTATAAAAGTATAATATAATAAACAAAAGTTTTAAAAGATTAAATTATTTAATAAATTAAGCTATTATTTAATAAATTAAATATAATATAAACTAAAAATAATATAACTTAAAAAGATATAAATTATTTTATTAAAGTATTTAAAATAATATAATTTATTTATTTTATATTAAGATAGTATATTAAAATCTATTTTAATTATATTATAATATAATATTATATTAATAGATTAATATAATAATAAAATAATAATATTAAAATATTAAAGGGTTTAAAAGAATATAAATTATAATATTATAAAAATAATTAAAAATAAAAATAAAATTATAATATTAAAAGTTATTTATTATAAAATATTTAAGAGGAATTATTATTAAGATATTAATATTAAAATAAATAATAAAATTATTTTAAAAAGTTAAAATAATTAATTTTAAAATAATTTATTAATAATTAAATAAAATTTATATTTAATTAAATATCTTAATAATTTAATTGTCTATTTATAAAAAAAGAAATTTTAATACTTTAATTTTATTTATAAAATATAATAAATATAATAAATAACATAAATTAAAATTAAATTATTATTAAATATAATAATATTTAAATTTATTAATTAATTTATATATTTAAAAAATAAATAATAAATATATTATAGATAAAATAATTAATAAAATTAATAGAATTAATAAAATAATAATACATAATTAATATATCAAATATATAATAACTTTATTAAAATTAAATTATATAATTAAATAATAAATTAAATAAATTAAAAATTAAATAATTATTTTCATAATAAAAGTTAAATAATCCTTTAAGATTAATTAAGATATATACTTTTTTATAATAGATTAAATTAATAAAGATAAAGTTTTATAATATATTTTAATTAAGATTTAATAATTATATTTATTAAAGAAATAATTAATAGTATTATTAAAATTAAAAAGATATTTAATTTATTTAGAATTAATAATAAATATTTAAATATTAAATATAAAGTTATTATATATATATATTTTAAATAAAAATAATATTAATAATATTAAAAATAAAATTAAAAGTATTAAAAAATATAAATAATAATTGAAAATAATTAAATATTAAATAATATTTAAATTTATTATATATAATTTTAATAAAAACCTTTTTAATTCTTTTTATAAATTATTTTTTATATTAATTATAATATATAATTTTCAATTTTTATAAATTCTTTTTTTTAATTCTTTATTTTATTATTTAATATATAAATAATAAAGAAAAAGATATATAAAAGAATTATTTAAAATATAATATATATATTAAGATATAATCTTTATTAATATAATATATATTTATAAATAATTATATTATATTAAAAGAAATATAATTATTAAATTAATTATTTTAATAATTTAATTATATATATAAATATAATAATTTGTTTAAAATAAATATATTTATATAAAAGAAAATTTATATAAGATATATATTTTTGTTCTTAATAAAATAAAGTTTTAAAATAAATTAAAAATTTAAAAATCTAAAGATAATTAAATATAATTATTTGGATTTTATATAAGATTTATATTAAATAGAATAATAATAATTATTATAATAATTAATATAATATACTTATATATATTAATTAATAAAAAATAATTTTAATAAGATTTATTTAATATAACTTATTATAAATTAAATAAATTAAATTTAATATAAAAAAGAATTAAATTATTTTATATTATTAATAAAACTAGATTTAATTAATATATTATAAAATAAAATAATAAAAATATAATTTATATTTATTTTATAATTAATAAATAATTAATAAAAGATTTAAAATAAAATATATTATTAAAAATAATTTTATAAATAAATCTAATAATAATATTTGAAGAATAAAAAAAGAATTAAAGATTTATATTATTTATAATATATTAATATCTTTTAAAATATAAATAAAATATTTATTAATTTATTAAACAATAATAAGGCTATAAAATATAATAATTTTATTAAATTTATAAAAATAAATCTTAATATATTATATTTATTATATTTATTTTAATTATTATAATTTATATTTTATAAAAGAGATATATTATAATATATTAAAGAATATTTTAATTATAAATTATATTTATATTTATAATAAACTAGATTATAATAATAAATAATATAAATAAATTAAAGATATATTAATATAAATTAAAATTAAAATATTAAAATAATTATAATAAATAAAAATAATATATTAAGCTATAAGAAAATAATAATATAATATATTAAGCTATAAGAAAATAATAATATAATAATAAACTATATAAATATAATAAATAATAAATTTAATTTATTTAATAAAATAATTAAAATATTAAATTAAATAAAAAAATAAAGATATTCTTTATATATATAATAATTAATAATAATTACTTATAATAATTATATAACTTTTATTCTTATATAATTATTATTAAAAGGTTTTTATTTTTAATTTAATAAATTCTTTTAATAATTTAATTTATTAATAATATATTTATTATAAAAATAAATATCTAGAAATAAATAATAAAGTATTAATTATTATTTATATTATTAAATTTATATAAACAAAGTATTTATATATAATTATTATCCTTAAAAAGAATATTAAAAAGACTAAAGAACTATTAAATACTATTAATTAATATACTTTAATTATTAGAATTTAAATATATTTATTATTTTCTTTTCTTTTAGATTAAATTAAATTAAAAAAGAGAATAAATTTATTTATTATTTATAAGAATAATATAAATAATATCTAAATTTAATATTAAATATAATCTCTTTATTTATAATTAAAACTAATATTAGTAAAATATTATTAATATCTAATTATTCTATTAATTAACTTAATCTATTAATTATTATTAAATACTTATAAAAACTATATTTGAATATAATATACTTATCTATTCTTATTAATTTTGAATATATAAATAATAATATTAAATTATTAAATTAAAATAAATAATTATAAATAGGATTTTAATATAAAAGTATATTAATAATAAAGAAATTAATAAATTAATATATATAATTTAATTTAATCAAATAATATTATTAATAATTATTAAAGAAAAGCTAATTAAAACCTTTTTTTAAATTAAAACAATATTAAAAGAACCTATTATATTATTTAATATTAATAAATAAGATATTTATATCATCAATTATACTTCTTATAAAATATTATTATAAATAAGCTTATCTTTATTAAATAATAAGATTCTATTATTATTATCTTTATTAATTAATTTATACTTTTTATTTTATTAAAATATAATTAATTATTTTAAAATAAAAGTTAAAAATATAATTAAAATATAATATATATTTATAATAAATAATTAAGATAAGATTCTTTTAAAAGTATTAAATATAATATCTTTTATTAATTTAATAAATAAATAATTCTAAATATTATTTAAATAAATACTTTAAAATATAATAATAATATAAATAATAAAATAAATAATTAATTATAATTAAAATATATTAAAATATAATATAATAGATAGTAGATTTAAATACTTAAAATATTTAATTTTAAATTAAAAAGATTATTTAATAGATTAAATACAATATAAATTAACAATAATATAATTTAAAGAAATATAAGTCTTTTTATTAAAAGTATTTAAGATAATATAATTTATTTATTTTATATTAAAATAATATATACAAATCTTTTTTAATTATTTTATAATAAGATATTATATTAATAGATTAATATAATATTAAAAAAATAATATTAAAATATTAAAAATTTATTAATATATAGATTATAATACTATAAATATAATTTAATATAAAAAAGGATAATATTATTAAAAAGCTATTAATTATAAAATATTTAAAAGAAGATTATTATTTAAGTATTAATATTAAAAAAATAGATATTAAAACTACTTTAAATAATTAAAATAATAGGCTTTAAATTAATAAATTAATAATTAAATTAAATTTATATTTATTTAAATAAATCTTTAAATAAACTAATTTTCTATTTATAAAAGAATATAAATCTAATAAAATACTTTAATTATATTTATACAAAATAATAAATATAATAAATAATATTAATTAAGATTAAATTACTTTTTAATATAATAATATTAAAATATTATAAATTAAATAATATTAAAATAATTAGATTAATATATATAATTAATAAGATAAATAATTAAAAATATTATAATTAAATTAATAAAAATTTAATTAATAAAAATAATAAAATTAAAATCTTTAATAAATAAATTAAATATTTATATTAAGCTAAAATATATATATATAACTTTATTAAAATAAGATTATATAATTAATTAATAAATTAAATAAATTTAAGATAAAATAGTTTTTTTAATAATAAATACTAGATATATCCTTAAAATTAATTAAAATATATTTTCTTATAATAAATTAAATTAATAAATATAGAATTTCTATAATATATTATAATTATTAATATTATTATTAAAATAAAGAAAATATCTTATTTATTTAATATTAATAATAAATATTTAAATATTAAATATAACATAATTATATATATTATTAAAATAAAGATAATAAAGATATTAATATTAATATTAAAGATAAGAGTATTAAAAAATATAAATAATAATTAAAAATAATTAGATATTAAATAATATTTAAGTTTATTATATATAATTATAATAAAAGCTATTATACTCTAGAAATTATTAATAAAACCTTTTTTAATTCTTTTTATAAATTATTTTTAATATTTACTTTAATAGAAAATTATTTATTATAATAAATCCTTTCTTTTAAATTATATATTTTATTATTTAAATATATAAATAATAGAAAAAAGAATATATAAAGGAATAACTTAAAATATCATATATATTTTAAAATAAGATCTTTATTAATATATTATATAATTATAAATAATTATATTATATTAAGAAAAAGTATTTATTAAATAAATTAATTATATTATTAAAATAATTAAATAAAAGAAATATAATAATTTATTTTAAATAGATATATTTATATAAAAGAAAATCTAGAAAAGATATATATTATTATTCTTAATAAGATTAAAGTATTAATATAAATTAAAAATCTAAAACTAATAAATTAATAAAATATAATTATTTAAATATTAATATAAAATTTATATTAAATAAAATAATAATTATCATTATAATAAAAAAAATATACTTAAATATATTAATAAATAAAAAATTTATTTAATAAAACTTATTAAATATAGTTTTTTATAAAATAAATATTATAATTTAATAATTATAATTATATAATAAACCTTAATTATATAATTAAATAATATTATTTAATATATATTTAAAGGTTTAAGATTTATATGGAATTAGATTATAATTATAAAAATAATCCTAAACTTAATATTACTCTTAAAACTATATTTAATAAAATAGTTTATAATTATAAGTATAATCTAATAAAATAGCTTATAATGATATATATAATTTAATAAAATAGCTTATAATTATAAGTATAATTTAATAAAATAACTTATAATTATAAGTATAATCTAATAATAAGAATTATAATTAAAATTATAATCTAAGATATATATATATACTCTTAATTTTTATTTCTTAAATATAACTTAAATAATTATTAATATACTTTTAATTTTATTATATTACTTATTATTATTTATTATATTAATACTTAACCCTTAATTATAATATTTTAGAAAGAGCTATCTATACCCTTTCTAGCTTAAATAGCTAATATATAACTTTATACCCCCCTATAATATAATAAGCCTTTTTATTTATATAAGCAGAAATATTATATATATATAAGTATATATATAATATTTATAATTTATTTAATTTAAAGAGATTATATTTATATATTTAATTATAGGTTTATAATAAATAAAGTATTTAAATTTATTATAATTAAATATTATCTTTTATAATAAATAGTTTATATAGGATTAGAATTAATATTATAGTTAATATAATACTTATAAATTACTTTAAGTTATATAATATATAAAGTAATTATATTATTATTAATAAGGATATTAAAAAGGGGTATTTTATTATTTAATTAATAATTCTAATAAGATATAGAATTATAGATAAAGCTAGTATTAAAATTCTTAAGATATCCTTATCTTTAAGGATAATATAATAATATTAATAAGGCCTTTAATAATAAATAATAATAATTAATTTATTCTATATTTAATTATTAATAATTCATAATAATACTCTTTAGATTAACTTTAATCTATATTAATAATATTATTCTTAATTACTCTTTAAAGGGAATTTAATATATTATTAATAGATTTAATTATTTATATAATACTATATAATATAAACCCTTAAGTATATATAAGAGTTTAAGCTCTTTAATATCCTTTTTAAGGGTAACCTATAATAATATAAATAATATTATTTAAATATAAAATTAAAGAGAAGTGGTATATTAGATTTCTTAATTATAGCTTATAAGATTAATAATAATACTTTAATCTAGATATAACTCTTATTTAAAGTTAAGTATAGCTTTAAATATTTAATATATCCTATTATAATAAATAAATTATAATTTTAAATATAATATAGCTAATTATTATAATAGGAATAATAATTTATATATTAGCTATATATATAATTAAGATATTAGATATATATATATCTAATAAATTAATTAAAATAATTATATTATATAGATTTAATAAGGAATATAATAATATAATAAAGGGATTATATTTATATATATTAATACTAAGAGTTATTTATTTTATATAAGCTCTTTTATAATTAAATATCCTTTATAATATTAATTTATAATTCTTATATCTTATATTATTTTAAGAATTATTTTATTATTATCTTTTTTATTATATCCTTTTTAATCTATTTATTCTTAATTATATTTTAATTAATATAATTTATAATCTCTTTCTTAATTTAATCCTTAAAATTATCTCTTTTAATATAATACTTATCTATATATTTTCTATTAAGGTATTATATATACTTACTTTTATTATAATATAATAGTAATTTTATAGCCTTTTAATATAATAATTAGTTTTAATAGTTTTTAGGCTTAGTATAGTATACTATTTCTTTTATATTTATTTATATTATTAATAAATAGTATAGGGATTATTAAAATAAAGAATAGGTTTTATTAACTAGCTTATTATAAGAATAGTTATTAAGCCTTATAATAAAAAAGATAAAAAATAAGTGATTATATAGATTATAATATAGATTATTATATAGGATATAATTTAGGATATTAAATAACTTAATAAAACTATTAAAAAAAGAGATTAAATTATAGATTAAGTAATTATATATATTATTATATTAGATATAATTATTATATTTATTATATTTAGATTTATAATAAAAGCTTAGATAATAGCTTAAATAGGTTCTTAAGCTATAGCTTAGAATAGATAATTATAATATAAAGGGTAGATTTTAGATCTTATAATATAACTAATCTTATAATACTTAAAATATATTAATAATACCTTTAATTATATAGATCTCTTTATAAGCTTAAATAAAAAGAGTTTATATTATATAATTATTAATAATAATATAGAATTAGTTATAAAAGAGTTAAATTATGAATAAGATTTAATAATAAGCTAAGGTATTTTTAAGTATTAAAGGTTTTAATATAAATAAAAATAATAATGTTAAAGGGGTTATTTTTACTTTAATAAATCTTAAATTATATAAGTATAAGATAAGCTAAGAATATAATTAAAGATCTCTATATAAAAAGAGATATCTTTTAATAAAAGGTATTCTTATTAAGTATTAACTTTATATATTATATAATATAAGATTTAACCTTATATATAATTAAATAATAGACCTATTAATTAAATTAATATATTAATCTATTCTTTAATTTAGATTATTTATAGATCTTTAAGCTAATTAATAATAATAAGCTTTATAATTCTTTATACCATAAAGAGATTAGTTTATAAATTATATATATAAGACTTAATAAATTAATAAATACCCTTATATTAAAATATAATATATTACTTAAAGTATTAATACTTATTAATCTATATTTTAATAAGTCTCTTTTTATAAAGATTTAGCTATATCTTTAAAATATAGCCTATTTTATTAATATAATTAGGAATATAATAATGCTTAAACTCCTTAAGCTTTTTATTATAAATCTCTTTAATTAATAAAATTATAAGCTTATATTAATCTATAAAGAACTTCTTTGATTTGTTATATCTATTAGTATTAGTTTTATCTTAAAGAAATACTTTTTTATAATAATTAAGAATTACTTTATTAATATACTATAAATATACTATAAATATAATATAGATATTAATTTAAGGAAATAAAAGAAAGAGGAAATAAAATTTATATAAATAAGATAATAATCCATAAGTATTATTAATAAGATACTTATATTATAGATTTTATATATTAATTAAAGTTATTAAAAAGCTTATATATAATTATCTTTATTCTTATTATTAAGAAATATAAATATAATATAAAAGGAATATTAATATATATCAATATTAATAATATTAAGAAAAGGTATTATATATTTATTAATTTTATAGGTATAACTTAATATAAATATCTTAGGATATAATTTAAGATATATTAATAATTATAAATAAATAAATATAATTATTATATTTATATTTATATTATTAAAGGAAATTTAACTCTAAAATCCTATATTCTTAAATTATTTAATAAAAGCTTAAATATTATTTTAATTATTTATAAGATTTAATTTATTTTTAATAATATAATTATAGATATCCCTTTTTAAAGTAATTATAGTTGAAGTTAAGTATAAATATAATCTAATATACTTTAATATAATATCTATATTAATAAATTTATAAACTATTTCTTTATTTATAATTAATAATTAATAAAGGATTAAATATATCCTTTAATTAATACTTAGCTTATAATTATATTTATTAAATTTAATATTAAAGTAATACCTTAGATTTTATATAATCTTATTTAGATTTTCCTTTATTATAATAGAAAAAAGATATTCTATATAATATATTTAGCTTTTATATATATTCCTAGTTAAAGTTAAAGGTATATACCTTATTTTATAATTATAATTAAAGATAGCTTTACTTTTATTATTTTATATTATTCTAGATCTTTTCATAATAAATATATAATTTTATAGCCTTATCTAAGTATTAATTATAATATATATATTCTAATATAAGCTATATTATCCCTTAAAAGGGAGTATATTATTAGAGAACTTTAGTAGGTATTTAATTAAATTTATTAAGATTATTTAAGTATATTATTTATTAAAATAAAGCTATAGGAATTATTAATCCTTTAACTTAAAACAAAAATATAATCTCTTTAAATTAAATATATATTATATATCATAATATATAATATATATACTTATATATATATAATACTTCTGCTTATATAGATATAAAAGGCTTATTATATTATAAAGAGGGATAAAGTTATATATTAGCTATTTAAGCTAGAAAGAGTATAGATAGCCCTCCTCTAATACTTTATATTTATTATTAATATAATAATATATATTATTTAAAATACCTTAATTTATTTATTAATATAAACCCTTTTTATTAGGTTTATTCTTTAAGAATTTATTAACTATTATATATTAATAACTTTTATTTAATAGATTATTATATAATCCTAAATAATATTATTAATTATTTTATTAATTATTATAAATATTATTTAATTAACTTTTATTTTATTTATTATTAAGCTTTAAGCTTTATATAAAAAGAATATAAAACTTAAAGCTAAAATATAAAATAAATAAAGAAACCTTAATAAAATTATTAAATTTTATAAATTAAAATATTTTATCAAATACTTTAAATTATTTTAAATATTCTTAATTTAATTTAAGGTTTATTATTAATTCTATTTTAATTAATTATATATAAAATTTATAAAAATCCTTAATATTATAAAATATATAAAAAAGATTATTTTTAAATAATTTAAATTAATTATAAAAGATTATATAAATAAAAAAAAGATTAAAATAATAAAATTAAATAAATCTTTAAAAACTATTTTAATTTTAAAAATATAATTAAAAAAATCTTTAAATAAATAAATAAAACAAATTTATAATTAAAAAGCTTATATTATTATATTAATATAAATTAATTTAAGATTATATTTTAAATTTAAATAAATTATTTTATAAATTATTTAAAATAATAATATATTAATAAAATACTTTTATAATAAATTTAAAACAAATTTTTTTTTTTTTTTAAAAATATAAATCTAAAAATTTAATTAAATATATTAAAATAATTTTTAAAAATAATAATAAATAGTTTATATAATATAAATAAATAAAACTTACAGGATTAAAATAAAATAATTTTAAATAAAAACTATAATATTAATTTAATTAAAATAAATATAAAAAAGAATCTATTATTTATAAATATACTTTAAACCTTAAATAAATAAAACTTAATATAATTTTAAAATATATTATATTTAAGATTAAATATTATAATTATAATAAAATAAAATATATTATAAAAGATTATTAATAATTAAAAAAGAAAATAAAATTAAAAATTAATCCTAAAAATATAATAAAATATATATATTATAATAATAAATAAATAAATCTTAATTTTAATAAAATAAAAATAAAAATAAAAAAAATAAAAAACTAGAAATACTTTATATCTTAATATTTATTAATATTATAAACTATATTAATCTAATCTAATATTATTTAATAGGATTAATAATTAAATATAAATATAAATAATTTTTTTTTAAAGAAATATTTAATAAATAAATTATCTTTGTTATTAATAATAAAAATAGCTTAATAAAAAATAATACCTTAAATAATAGCTTAAATTCTAGCTCTTTAAAAATTAAAAATATAAACCTCTTAAAATAATCTAATATTATATTATATTATATCTATTATTAAAGAATATTATTTAAATAATTATAAAAAGTAATAATAAAGATTATTTAAATAATATATAGATTAAATAAAATTAATTTTTAATGAAGAATTATAAAATATACTTAAAAATAAACCTTAAAAAAAGAAATAAAAATACTTATCTTAAAAAAATATTTTAATAAAGCCTTAATAAAAAAAGCTAACTATATTAAATATATAAATAATTATATATTCTTAGAGTTTAATTATCCCTTATATAATAGGATTAATTAATTATCTTATATTAATTTCTTTTATTTTATATTTAAAAAGATAAAACTATAAAATTAATTCTTTTTATAATATATAAAAGTATAAAGTATTAATTATATTTATTTTAAAAATTAATTAATTAATTAATTTTAAATTAAGTATTTTATATCTTTTAAAATTAAAATCTTTAAATCTTATTTAAAAATATTAAAAGAATATAAATAAAAAACTATAAATAAGAATTATAAATTAATTTAATATAAAATCTATAAATAAGATTAATTTAAATTAAATTATAATAAACCTTAAATTATTAATTATAAATATATAAAATTATATAATTATAAGAAACTTAATTATAATATATATTTATAAGAAAAACTTATTAAATAATATAAAATCTAATATTTAAATATATATTTAATAAAAAGTATTTAAATATATTAATAAATATTATATATAATTTATAATAATAATAAAATCTTTTTATAATATAAAATCTAAAATAGAGAAAATATTAAAAAATAAGATTATAATCCTATAAAATATTAAAAGATATATCTTAAAAAATAATAAATATATATTATCTTTATAAACCTTATAAAAAAAGAATTTAATTTTTAAAAATATAATAAACCCTAAAAATAAATTATATTATATTATTATATAATTAAAAGAATTATCTTTAAAATAAATAAAATATATAATAAATATATATAAGTAAGAAATCCTAAATAATTAAAAAATAAATAATATTATTTATAAACGAATTATAATATAATTCTTTAAAAAAGACTCTTTATATTATAAATATATATAAGCTTAAATTAATAATAAAAATATAAATTATAAAATATTATTTTTATATTTTAATAGATAATAAAATAATAAATAATTATATATTATTAAAAGCTATAAATTATATATAATTATTATAATAAAATAAAAAAGAATTATATCTTTTATATAATTTAAAAAAGAATATCTTTATTTATAATAAAAAATAAATTAATAAAGAGATTAATTATCTTAAATTTAAAATATTAAGATATTAAAATAATATTATATTTAATATAATAAATATTAAAGAATACAAACTTATATTAAATTATCTTTAATTATATAATAATAATCTATAAATAAATTAAATATAATAAAATAATATTATATTATTCTTAAAAGATTATTAAAAATTTAATAATAATAAATAAAATATATAAAATAAATAAAACATATTTTATAATTATTAAAAAGGGCCTTTTATTAAGAAATTATATAAATAAATAATATAATAATTAATAATTATAAATCTAATAAATTATTTTTATCCTTAAAATAATAATAAAATAATTATAAGAATACTTTAAAAATAAATTATTTTTAAATATAGAAAAATAATTTATATTTATATTAAAAGACTATTATAAATATATTAAATTATTTTATAAAGAATTTAACATAAAACTCTCTTTATATAATTAATAGAATTATAAAATTTAAATTATAAATAAAAAGAAGCCTATTTTTATTAAGATCTATATATTAAATATTAAAAAACTTAAGATATTATAAGAATATCTTAATAAAATACTTTAAAAAGAATATATTTTATTATTTATATTTAAAATAAAATATCTTATTATATTTATATTTAAAAAGAATAATAAATTATAATTAATTATAAATTATTAATTGTTAAATATAATTATAATTAAGGATTAAATATCTTTATTATTAATTAATAAATTATATAATTAATTATATAAAATAAATTAATTTATTATTTTAAATCTTAATAAAATATATAATTTAATTTAAATAAATAAAAATAATAAATAAAAATTTATTTTTAAAATTAAATTTAAACTCTTTTAATATTTAATAATACTTTTTAATTTAATTAATACTTTTATAATATTTTAATATATAATTAATAATATTCTTTAATAATATTTAAATATCTTTATAATAATTTATTTAAATAATACTTTAATCTTTTTATAAATAAAAAATAAAAAATATATATTTATAAAATATTATAATTATTTTAAGATAATAATCTTTTTATTAAAAAATAATAATTATATTTTTAAGATATATTTTTTTATATAATAAAACTTAAATAAAATTAATAAAAATTATTATAGTATATAATTAATTAATATTATAAAATATTATAAATATATAAAAGTTATAAGCTTTATTAATTATTATTAAAAGATTATTTATAATTATAATAAAATAATTATATTATTTATAAAACATATTAAAAAAGATTATAAATTCTTATAAATATCTAATTTAAATATTATATTTAAAGAATTTAAAAAATAAGTTTATAAAGAATTTATATTAATAATATATAATTTAAATAAATCTATAAAGCTTAAAACTAATATTTTAAACTATATTATTAAAATATAAATTAAATAATAAAATAATAAAAATAAATTATAATTTATTATCTTTTATTTTATAAAATTTTACAAAATAAAATTTAATTATTTAATTTATAATAAAGAATTTATTATTATTATTAAAGCTTTTAATAAATTCTTATATTATTTATAAAAAAAAAATTATAAAATAAAGATTTTTATTAATTATAAAAATATCTTTTATTTTATTATTATATAAAATTTAAATATATAATAAATCTATTATAAAAAAACTTTTATAAATTATAATTATAAAATTATTTATTATAAAAATCTAAGAATAATAAAATAAATACTTTAAATTAATAAAATAATTATAATAATATATAATCTTATTATAAAAAATAAATCTTTTATATATTTAATTTAAATATATTATAAATAAAATTAAATATTATATATTAAATTATATTATTTAATCTTATCTTAAAATAAATTAAATAAATTTATTTTTTAAAAGATATAATAAAAATATTTAAAAATAAAAAAATAAAAAAATAAATATTATAAATATAATAAAAAACTTTTAATATTTAAAGAACTCTAAAAACCTATTATATAAGAATTATATAAATCCTTTATTTATAATTATTAAGGAATTATAAAAATTATAGAATAAATATAAAGATATTATAGATTTAAAGGATTATAATAAATAATTTAAAAGATCATAAATAATTATATTATTTATAAATAAATTAAATTAATAAAATATAAATTATATAAAGAACTATAACTATTATTAATACTTATAAAATTATAAAAATTAATATTATTTAATTAAATATTATTATTATAAAAGTTTTTTTTTTTTTTTTTTATATAATAATAATAAATTATAAATATGTATTTAATTGAGTTATTATTAATTAAAGATATTTGGTTATATCTAATATATTTATATAGCTATATCTATATTTTATTATAATGATATATATATAGCTATATCTATATTTTATTATAACGATATATATATAGCTATATCTATATTTTATTATAACGATATATATATATAGCTATATCTATATTTTATTATAACGATATATATATAGCTATATCTATATTTTATTATAACGATATATATATAGCTAGATATATATATCCTATTTTGCTATCTGTATACGCACCAGTGCAGGTAACGCTCGCTGTTCTCATGCTAAGACGACACATGTTTAAATACTGCCTGGCGTTCTGTTAACCCAGTAGCTTGTTTAAACACCTGACTGCCCAATAAGTCTCGTGCCCTGATCAATGTTCCTATTTCTTTGGTCTGTCCCAGATGACGCCAGGGATACTGAAGCTCCCCTAATTGCGCTACCGTAGACTCATATTGAGTAGCTTGTGTGACGGGCCCAAATTCCCACATGTTAGCCTTCATGCCGATCCCATAGTACTGATGCTTCCGCAGATAGGCGAGCCAAATTTGAACTGTATCTGGGTTTCCATCCTTAATCTGTATCATACGCCGTAGTGTGATACGTTCGAAATTCTCTTGAGACTTCTTGAAAATGAAATGGCTTCTTGGGACTGTCCACCGTTCGATAATACGTGGCAGAGGCACAGGGCCTAAGGCCGACAATCCTAGGTAATAGGCCGCGCGCAAAGCAAAATCGGAGAAGAATTCAAGAGGCTGCAAGCTGAAGGAACGCAATTGTAAATCGCAACTTGGGATACCGAATTTAGCCTCGCGCTTTATAGGCTTAAGGAAGACAGCCTGAATTGAGCGTGGATCCCTTGGTGCATATATATCAATCAGCCTGTTGCTGGTAGTCAAGTATCGTCTGATTGTTGTCGTGAAATTTAGAAGCCTGGATAGGTTAGTCGGGCAAATCAAGCGACGCGTGCAAGGCGAACCTACGGCAAGGTTCGAGCATTAACTGCTCTCCATGGCGAGTAAACCTAAGACAGGGATGATCAGTCGATTTTGCATGTCTTCGCGTATCCTTATAACATACAGCAGTGTAGTTCACGCGTGGAGTAATTGCACGCAACATCGTGTTTGAGAGGTCTTCTTCAGATCTTTCAATATTATATGATGGACATATATTATGAGGAATGCTTCTCGCATCATATACCAATTCTATTAGACTATACCCTATCTAAGTTATATTAATATACCTATTAGAAATAGATATTTAATACTTAAATAAAATAAATAAAATAAATAAAATAAATAAAATAAATAAAATAAATAAAATAAATAAAATAAATAAAATAAATAAAATAAATAAAATAAATAAAATAAATAAAATAAATAAAATAAATAAAATAAATAAAATAAATAAAATAAATAAAATAAATAAAATAAATAAAATAAATAAAATAAATAAAATAAATAAAATAAATAAAATAAATAAAATAAATAAAATAAATAAAATAAATAAAATAAATAAAATAAATAAAATAAATAAAATAAATAAAATAAATAAAATAAATAAAATAAATAAAATAAATAAAATAAATAAAATAAATAAAATAAATAAAATAAATAAAATAAATAAAATAAATAAAATAAATAAAATAAATAAAATAAATAAAATATATTATTATTTATAATCTTTTTTTAATCTAGTAATTAATACTATAATATAATCTAATAAGGGGTCTATTTTTATATCTATGGTACCTTCTCAGTACATCCCACTCTGTGCCTATTACCACTTATATTGTTGAAACAACTCCTCTCGCTATCTAGAGTACTGAGAATCCCCGGTGGCCAACGTAACCTTCGGTGTCTTTAATCTCAACCCTGCCTTTCCCATTCTCTGTTTATTACTGCCACAAATGATGGACTCGCAAAACCCGTCAGCGTCAGCGCATGCTCAGCAAAGCCGGCCAACGCCAGCCTATGACCCCAGTCAAGGCGGTCACTATGGTTTGTTATTATTCGCCAGATGATGAATGCTTGTTTGCCTGCTAATCCAACTGCCAAGGTGCCTGCGCTGCTGTACGTCCCAGTTCCTCCATATTCTAGATAAACCTCTTCTGACTAAATATTAGCTAGCTTCACAAGGCTTTGCTCCTGCCGAACTGTACACAGGTCCTTGGGCCAATGTATGTGATTTCCTCCACTTGCATCGCATATCACTGACGCGGACATTCTCCCGCCAGGTTCATCAGGGTCTCACTGGACAATACAAGGACATCCTTACTACCTACTGGCAACAGACGATTAGCCACTTGGAGAGTGACACACATGATTATAAGATACACCAGCTACCGCTTGCACGCATCAAGAAGGTGATGAAAGCTGATCCAGAGGTCAAGATGATTTCTGCTGAAGCACCAATTCTCTTTGCCAAAGGTTGCGATATTTTTATTACAGAACTCACCATGCGGGCGTGGATTCATGCTGAAGAGAATAAGCGACGCACTCTGCAGAGGTCTGACATTGCGTCCGCCCTTGCTAAGTCCGACATGTTCGATTTTCTAATTGACATTGTCCCTCGTGAAGAGGCCTCGTCTCATGCAAAGAGAGCTGCTGCTCAATCTGCGGCTGCGCCGCAGGCGGTGCCTGCTGGCCCCGGTCAGCCTCAATTAACTGGTCAGCACACGGGCATGGCTTCGTCTACAAATCATTCGTCGGCCCATTCAATGGCCCCAGGCGATTACATGGGCAGTCACGGTCTCGCGCCTGACCAGGACTATCGCCAGAATCCCAACATGTATGCAAGCCAGGTGCCGACAGGTCCGTCAGCCCCGTACGGCCAGGCCCAACCGCCGGCTTCTATGTACGGAGAGATGGAGGGCATGTATCCATATTCGACGATGCAGCCCCAGCAGGTAAGCAGGCCTCCGCCGTAGCCCAGCCATACTCATCCTCTCCACAGGCACCGATGTCATCTGAAGAATTTGAGTAAATCCCCATTAACCATGGCTAGAATTCCAATTTGGTGTGAGGGACACTGTCATGTATATAAGTGAATAAGTGTCAACAAAATCTCGCACGGGGCCAAAAGTTCCATCCCTTCTTGAGTTGTGGAAATGTTAGGATGACGATTGTGGTTACTGGGATGTCATGCAAATACAGGCAAGTTGGTGCCAGGACTAACTGCACTATGACTCCGATGTCCGTTCATTTCATCATAGCGAAACGCGAAGATAAGTTGGCAAGAGGAGCGTTTCTTCCAAAGCCTTGTCCAACTGGTGTAAGCCTGCGTCCTTTGTTAGCTTTTCATTCTGGTTTTAATTTTCGTGGACCTACTTCTCTAGTAAAACCGGGCCATTTAGAGCGTCAACTCGCCCATATTTTTTGTTGCGGGATGAAATATCGAAGAACTCCTCGTTGTTATCTGATTGCATCAAATTGACGGTCTGCTGAAGCTCATCTAGGTTTTCCCTCAACATTTGCCCATTTTCAAGGCTACTGACAAACTCTGTAAGATACTGTACATCCTTGGCTAGTGCGGCGACACCGTTAGCATTGATGTGATTGACCTCAGGTGAAAGAGGTAGCGCCTGGTCTATATTAGTATATTGGCAGAGATTCCAAGAGATATGCAGCAGTTGAAGTAGTCCTTACAAGAATTTTATTTGCTGCATGACTTAGGGCATCGAAGTAAATCAATTCTTTGATTTCACGCGGCAACCCCAGTAACGTGGAATTCATGATGTTAGATAGATATCGAGTCAATGTTTGCATATAGCTACTTGGCTCTGATGGAACAGTGTTTGCCAGCCTATAGACTCGATATCAACAGCGATCATCCTAGCCAAGTGGAATTAACATACCAATCATACTCGGCAGTATCAACTAGGTCGTCAATCTTAGAGTTAACAAGTTCAAAGATACGCTTCTCAGCCGTTTTCTTATTATTGCGAAAGTCTTCTGTAGCTGCCAATTTCAGGGGCCCACCAGCTGATGTCGACGACCTGGCTCTAATGAGAAGCTGTTCAAGTTCTTGGCACGCGATTTCAAAATGCTCGAGATTGATCAGAATTTGTACAATCTGGCCCAAATATTGCGAACCCAGACGCTCGACCAATGATTTGCAGACCTTTTCCGTTAACAGCTCATCAAGAGACTATATCGAGAGCATCAGTCAATGGCTATGCGACTGGGGGGTGGGGCGGGATCAAGTGCCTTACTTTTCGTAACGTCTCATCAATGAGATCTGAATGTTGAAAGTGGTCATCAAGGAAAAAGTAGAATTGATTTAGGAAGTTACGAATGTCGATACAACACAGTGGATACATCTGCGAGAACGGCAAGACACAGGGAAAACTGGACTTCGTTAATGTCAATGGGCATATGAGTTGGCAAGCAACTTACATGATTTCGGTTAAAGGTTGGTTCTGAGAGAACCAGCTTACGTTGATTACTTTTTCATATTCGTCTAGTGAGTTAATAGCCATCGGCATATAATCATCTGTGGATACAATCTAGGTTTTCGTTTAGACAGATCACACCCCATAGAGTAAAGGGACACAAAACAAACCTCTTGAAAGTCTTCACTAAATCGACGCTTTAAAAGTTCAGCGTACTTATTGAAGAGTGTCCGTAAAAAGTTTTCCAGTGTGGAAACCGGATAGCCCCAGCCCTAAATTTATAGTCAGACTCCTCTTATCGAACTCTTATAGAACCTGCCAGAATGTGCGGCTCACCTCCATTGTTTGAACGAACAATGCAACAAACCCTTTAATCTTCAAAAGAACCTCGGCGTTGCTAACATCGTTCAGCGCTCTTGATGTTATACCAATTGCTGCATTGCACATAGAATCCCATAGCTCCTCGACCTTGATATGTTGTACCTGATTAATGACTACCGTCGGAATATATAGTAAGAAGGTGGGGGCTAAAAGGTAAAGAAAGTGCTTACATCGACCATGGAGCGCAAATAAGGCACCCTCCGCATCGTTGCCCTCTCTATAATAGCAAATCCGGCGATGCCCTCAAGCAAGCTACTCAAGGAAGATTCATCTTCTGCAAACAAGTCAACAGTGTTAGGGATGAGTAGGTCTTTCTGCTGCCGTCTAGTTGCGGCATACTCGGTTCGAAATTTATCGCTCTGCCCTAAGGCCTCATGGATATGCAAGGCTTCGAAGAGGGGAGTAAAATCGACCTGAAGTTCTTCGTTGTCTAGAACATCGAACTCTTCACTCTCGTCTGAGACCAGTTCAATTGATGAGTTGAGTTTGAAATTGGCTAGAAAACCGTCTTCATCAATTCTCTTCCTTTGCCTTGAGCGTCGCATCTCAGTGTGGTAAAAAGCGACTTCACCGAGAAACTGGGATGTCTCTCGGATCCGGAAGAGCCATGTATTGAGGTCTGACATGACTGCTTCTGAAATGGCCTTCCTGGAAGCAGGTATCGACTTTTGAATGACGTCGGCTAAGCGATGTTGTGTAGCATAACGATTTTGAAGAATAGGCACCAAGTATTCATTTTGTAGATCGTCAATGGATTTAAGTGCTGAGTAATATCTCTTCCCACGAACGAGGTCATGGGCATTGTTGACGGCATGCAGAACTTTGAGAGAATCCCTTAGTGCATTAGCCGCATCAGCAGTGTTCTGTCGTATAGCTTTTGTGTTAACGAGGGCACCCTTCTGCTCAGCCAGCTTCTCGGTGCTGGCTTGAATAAATTGATTGAGCTTTAAAATCTCAGTTGTTAACGCTACAGTGCCTTCACGTATATGCTGCAATTTATTGACAGATTCAAGGAATTCTTCGTGTTTGGTTAAGCCGATCCGCTCGATATCAGCTTCACGCTCGTCAGAATACCGACCAAGGCATTGTATAAGGACTGGAGTACGACGTGAACTTGTTGCGTCTTTTAGAACTGGGATAAGATGGTCGATGTAATCGGAATCGGTGGAAGACAGAACAATCTGGAGACATGTGAGATAAAGGCGATAGGCTGTTATGGAGAAGGGTCCTTACCAGGGGGACGGCGGCTTCATAGTCGCCAAAAGCCGCAAGTCGCCGAGGCATGTCGGTCTAGGGGGAAACAATTAGTTTGGGCGCTGGCGAAGGTAATACAGACACCAATCCGACATAACGAAGATTGTAATCGGTACCAGCTTAATAACGATTCTGATCTTGTTAAGCTACATATATGGCTAGGCTTCTTTAGGTATGAGCTCGTATTTGGCTATATTTAGCTATAGTATGCTTAAATAAGCAAAGCTATTTTCAGGCTTTTCTTATTAATTAGCTTTTTTAGCCTTTTTCTTTTATATATAAATTAAAGCTTTAATTATATTTTATATACTTTTTTAAATTTATAAAAGATCTTTATATATTTATATTTTATATAATTTATATTTTATATTATAATTATTAATTTAAATAATTTAAAAATATTTTATTAAAAATTTATATTTTTTAAATATTTTATATTAATAATTTTTAAATATTTAATATTAATAATCTTTAAATATTTAATATTAATAATTTTTAAATATTTAATATTAATAATCTTTTATTATATATATAAATATATAATTAATTTATAAAGATAAAATTAAAATATAATTTTTTTATTTTATATATATTAATTTTTATAAAATATTTTTAAATATAATAATACTAATAAATATAAATCTTAAGAATTTATATTTTTTTAAAAAATTAAATATTAAAATATATAAAATAAAATAAAACTTTATAAAAAAATATTATATTTAAATTTATTTTATTGATTTTAAATAAATAAAAAATAAATTAATAAAAAATAAAAAACTATAAATTATATATATATAAATACTATAAATTATATTAAATTCTATAAATATAAGCTTATAATTATAAAAATTTAGGTTTTTTATTAAAATTATTAATTATAAAAATTTAAATTAAGTTTATTAAAAAGAAATTATGTATTATAATAATAAATTATAATTATTATTTAAATAAATATAATAAAATATATAATATAATAATATAATGATACTTTAAAAATAGATTTAAATAAATTAAAAAAAAAATTAAAGCTTTTATAATAAATATAAAATATAAAAATATATTAATTATAATCCTAAAAGATATATTAATATTATTTAAATTAATTAAAGAAATTATATTTTTAAATAAAAATATATTTTTTTAAAATTATAAAAAAGAATATTTAAAATATGTATTTAATATAAATAAAAAATATAAATCTTAATATTTAATTTTAAAAAAAGAAAAATTTATATATATATATTAAATTTTATAATATTAAAAATATAAAGATTATAAAAATAATTTAAGCCTTTTTAAAAATTATAAAAAAGTATTTTAATTTTATATATATAAAAATTAAATATAATAAACTTTTAAAAAAGCTATTTGAGCTTTTATATTAATAATATTAAATTTTATAATTATAATAAAAAAGTAATTATAATAAAGAAATATAATATTAATTTTTTTAATATAATATAATTAATTAAATAATATAAAATATATTTATTATAATATTTTAAAAGCTTTATAAATTAATTTTATATATTTTTATAAGATTAATTATTATTGAGTTCTTAAAAAATATTAATATATAAAATATATTATAATAAATAAAAAGAATAATAATATAATATAAATATTTATATTTAAATATATAAAGAGAATTTATAAATATATTAATAAATTTAAATAAATAGATTTATATTTAAAATAAAAAAAAAGATTAAAAGGAAAATTAATATAATTTATTTAAATAATAATATTCTTATTTTTATTAATCCTTATAAATTTATTTAAAAATTAAATTTATTTAAAAATTAAATTTATTAATAATATTTTTTATAATTATATTATATATTTATATATTCTTAAAGGATATAATATATAATAATTATAATATTATATGTTTTATATATCTTATAAATAATAAAGCTATATTTAAATCTAAATCTGTTATTTATTTATTAAATAATTAAATTTAAATAAATAAAATAAGCTATAAAATATTTAAAAAATATATTTTATAAAATATATAATAACTATATATAAAATCTAATATTTAATAATATAATTATATTTAAGAATTTTTATATTAATATAATATAAAAGATTTTAATATATAAAATAAAGAGTTAAGACTTTAAATATAATTATTTATTATATTTAAAAAGCTTTAAAAAAGATATATAAATAATTATTTTAATTAAATAATATAATCTTATTTTCTTTAAATATAAATCTTTATTATATTATCTTTATATTTAAAAATAAGTTTTATTAATATAATTAAATATAAAATCTTTTATATTATTATTTATTAATTTAAAATATTAATTTATAAGATTATATAAATAATTCTTTAATCTTATAAAATTATATATAAATTTAAAAAGCTATAATATCTTTAAATAAAATATTTAAATTAAAATATCTTATAAAGATTTATAAGGAATATTAAAAATATTAAAATAAAAAGAAATAAATATAAAGATAATATAATTTATATATTAATAAATATAATATAGATTATATTTAAAGATTATTTAAAAGGTATTAAAGCCTTTTTATAAGATATATTAAGGTTTTTAAAATTATTTAAAAGAAATTAATAATAATAAATAGGCTTTTATCTTTAAAAGAAAATATAGCTTATTTATAAGCTTAATAATTATTAAATAAATAATTATTTATATTATTAAAAGGTTTTTAAGATTTTATAATATATATAATAATATAATTTAGCTTTCTTATATATATCTTTAAATAAAATAATAAAAAGACTATAAGAATTATAAATAATTAATAATTAATTTAATATAATATTAAAATAAAATCTATTATAAGTATTATTAATTAAAAGGCTTTATAAATAATTTAATTTAAATATATTATTATTAATAAAGATATATAATATAAATATAAAGCCTTTATAAAATAATATATATATATATAGTTTAATAAATAGATTAAATATATCTTTATTTATTAAAGATAATTAAGAGATAATTATTATAATAAAGAAAAAACAATATATATAATAATATATTATCTTTAAAGCTAATTATATAATCCAGAATAGTTATATATAATTAAGTATAAATATAAGACTTAAAATAATTAAAAAAGCTATAAAATTATAATAAATAAAAATAGATTTAAGGGATTAATTAATTATCCTATTCTTAATTTAGGAATTAATTAGAAAATATTTAATTAATTATTAAGGATTATCTAAGATTTTTAAAAGAATAAGGAAAAAGCTTTAAATTTAATAATAATAATAATAATCTAGGTATATCTTATTTATTTATATAAATTAATCCTTTAAAGCTATAATTAATATAATTATCCTTTAATTATCTTTAATAAAAAAAAACATATTTAATTTATTTATTAAAACACTTTTAATAAATATTAAAGATATCTTTATTATTAATTATATTAATATTTATAATTATATTAAATTAATTTAATTATATAGATATCTTATTCTTAAATTATTAAATAAATTATTTCTTTTATTTAATTTATTTATAATTAAATATTTTTTTTAAATTAAAACCCTTTAAATCCTTTAATATCCTTAAAATCTTTAACTTTAATATTATCTTAAATAAAGATAATATTATAAATTATATTTAAGTTATATAATATTCTAATCTATTAAGCTAGATTATATTATTAATAAATACTTTAAAAGATACTTTAATTATAACTTTAATTTATTATAAGATCTCTTTTATAATTAATCTTATAAAATAAAGTAAGATATAATTATTAAAGTATTTAATATAAGATATATATCTCTTAATAAAGAGAATATTATTAAGATATTTAATAATCTTAATAATTTTTTTTATAATATTTAATTATTATAAAAATAGCTTTATAATTTATTTAATTATAAACTCTTTTTTATATTTAATTAATTAAATAAAAAAGATATAATATAAAAAAATATTAGATTATATTTTATATTTTTTAATCCTTTTTTTTTAATAGATTTCTTTTCTTAAAAGAATATTATTATTTATTAAATAATTAATAACTATTTAATTAAATATTATCTATATAAGTTAAGGCCTATTAATCTTTAATAAATATTATATTCTTATTATTTAAAAGATCTTATTATTTAATATCTTTATTAATATTATATACTAGCTATTCTTTAAATATAAGCTATATTTTAAGCTTTTTAAAAAAAATTAATAAACTAGATTTATTAATATATATTAATTTAATATAAATAAGAATATTTAATCTTATAATATTCCTTATAATAAAAGAAATAAATAATCTAAAAGCTTTTAAAATAGATTTAATTAATTAAGATTTAAAAATTCTTTTTTTAAAATTTTCTTATTTAAGTATAATTATTAAATTATTAATAATAGATTTTAAATAATAATCTTAATATTTTATAAAAGATAATACTTTATTTTTATTAATAGATTTAAACCTTAATATAATAGTTTTACTAATTAAATTAATAAATATATTAAAAGCTAAATATAAAGCTTTCTTATATTTAAATTTATTTATTAATCTTTAAATAATAACTTTAATAGATAATAATAGCTTTTATAATTTATTTATTTAAATAAAAGTTAATACTTTAATCTTTTTAAATAATAGAATTAATTAATTAAATCTTAATATAAAATAAACTTTAATCTTCTTAACTATTATAAATATAATATTATTATAATTTATAGTATATAATTATAATTATAATTAATAATAATAATAATAAAAGAAAAATAATAAATAATTATTTAAAATAAATTTTAAAGAAAAGAAGAAAAAATAATTATATTATTAATATAGAAAAGAAAATAGAATTAATTAAAAATCTAATTATTTAATATATTTAAATAATATTAGAATTATTTAGAATTTCTTTAGGATTTTAAATAATTCTTTATTTAGATTTTTAAGTATTTTAAATATAAGGAAAAAAAGGGGTTTTAAAGAATAAGCCCTTAAATAATTAGTTTAGCCCTTAATAGATTAGGCTATTAAAAGGAGTTTTAGGTTTTATAATAGGTCTAGCTATTATAGGATAGTAGGTTTAACTATTAGGCTATAATAGGTCTGGCTATTAAGCTTATAATAAATCTAGCTATTAGGCTATAATAGATTAGGTTATTATATAAGAAAAATCTATTTATTTTAATACTCCTTTTAATAAGCTATATAATATATAGCTAGTTTTTTATAAGGGGTTTTTATAGATTTAATAGGTTTAAAAAGCCTTAAAAAATAAAACCTATTAAAGCCTTAATTAATCTATTAATAAATATAATCCTAATTATAAGATAATTTATCTTAAATAATTTATTAATTATCTTTTATTTAATATAATAGAATTTTAATAGGGTATACTTAATTTAAATATATTAATTAGGGTTTTAGTATTATTTATAAAGGCTATATTATTATAATATAGGTTTATAAATTATTAAAAAAAGATTTTTAGCTTTATAAAAAGCTTAAAAAGCTATTTTAGCTTTTTTATAGCCTTTATTAAAGTATTTAATTCAGCTTTTATAATTAAAAGGATTATAATAATCTATTTTTTAATCTTTTAATAGATAGGCTTATTAGCTAGCTTAAAAAGATACCTATAAATAGATTTATTAATAGTTTTATAATCTATAAAATTATTATTTAAATAATTTAATAATTAAAGAGCTAGCTATCTAGCTTATATAAGGTTTAAAGCCTTATAAAGAATAGCTAATTCTTTAAAACCTTTTAAATATTTTAAAAGATTTTTAATTATATTATAATAATTAATATAGCCTTATTATATATATTAAAAAAGCTATTATATTAGAAAGGCTATATTAAACCTAGAAAATAATATAAGATATATTAAAATCCTTATAATCTATTAATAGATTTATTATTTAATAAGAATAAGAACCTTTTTTAAGAATTCTTTTAATACTTTAGATTATAAGGATATAATTATAAGGGTTATATTTTATAATTAAAAATATTAAAAAGCTTTATTAATATACTAAGATTAATATAATTATAGCTTTCTTTTAATCTAATTATAATTAATTTAAATCCTTAAAAAAAGATTATAAGATCTTTATCTTTTATAATAAAGATTTTATTTAATAAATATTTTAGTTTATTATTATAAAATAGATTAAATTCTATAATAAAATAATTATTAATATAAATAATAATAAAGATATTAATTTAAGTATTAATAAAAATAATTAAATTAAAAATTAAAGATAAAAATCTTAAAATAATTAATAGCTTAATTAATTATTATTATTATTTATAAAGGCTTTATTTTAATCTATATAAAGCCTTTTTTAATAAAATAATTTATTTTATAATAGGGTTATAATTAAGCTTAATTAATAAAGCTATTAAAGGCTGGTTTTTAAGGGTTTAAGTTTTTATAAAAAAAGATAAGCCTTTTAAAAATTCTATAAAAATATCCTTAAATAATTAATTATTTAAAAAAGCCTTTATAAAATTAATTTATTTAATTTCTTAATTATAAGAGATTATTAAAGCTAATAAAATTTATTAATTAAAAAAAATATTAATAATTATAAAGATTTTAAAATAATCTTTTTCTTTAATTTATATAAAACCCTTTATAATAAGCCTAGCCTTATATTTTAAGGGCTAGTTTTATAAATTCTTTTTAAGCTTAAAAATAAGTTTATTTTTTAGGATTTTTTAATCTTTTAAAACCTTTAAAAAAGAAATAAAATATATAATTTTAGCTTAAATATTTAATAGAATTTATTATAAATAATATTAATCTATTATTTTTTAATAACATCTTATAAAGCTTATTTCTAATTAATAGATTTTAAAAAAGCTTAAATTATAAACTTTACTTTTAGTTTATAATAGATATTTATAAAATAAATAAGATCTAGTTATATAGATTTAAAGTCTTTTAATAATTATAATAATTATATTAAAGGCTATAATTAGAGCTATAATAACTATAAAAGCTATTATAATATCTATAATAATTATTATTATATCTATAATATAGATTCTAATAATTATATAGGTCTTCTAGCTTAATTAAAAGCTTATAAATTAATTAAATCCTTTAAAATAGATTAATTTATTAATTTTAATAGGGTATAAAACTCTTTTAATTCTCCTTTTAAATTAAAAGGGCTTTAAAAACTATAAAAATTACCTTTAAGGCTCTAGTTTATAAAGCTTATTCCTTTTATAATTATTATAATTTGCAGTATACGGTTATAATTAAAGCTAGTAGCAATAGCAGTAAAAGAAAGGTAGTGAATAGTTATCCAAAGTAAATTTTAAAGAAAAGAAGAAAGAAATAATTATATTATTAATATAGAAAAGAAAGCAGGATTAAACTAGGAATCTAACTATTTTATATATCTAAAAAATACTAAGATTATTTAAAATTATTTAAGTATTTTAAATAATATTTATTTGGAATTTTTAGGTATTTTAAATATAAAGAAAAAGAGGGGTATAAGAGATAAGCCTTTATTTTACTAGTCTAGCCCTATATAATAGATTAGGCTGTCTGGGTATCTTAGGTCTTATAGCAGGTCTGGCTGCTATAAGATAGCAGGTCTGGCTGCTATAAGATAGCAGGTTTAGCTGCTAGGTTATAGTAGATTTAGCTGTTAAGCTATAATAAATCTGGCTTTTAGGGGATAATAGGTTAAGCTATTATATAAAAACCTATTTATTTTAATACTCCCTTTAATAAGCTATATAATATATAGCTAGCTTTTTATAAAGGGCTTTTATAGGTTTAATAGGCTTAAAACGCCTTAAAAAATAAGGCTTATTAAGGTTTTAATTAATCTATTAATAGGTATAGCTTTAATTATAAGATAATTTATCTTAAATAGCCTATTAACTATTATCTATTTAATATAATAGAATTTTAATAGAGTATACTTTATTTAGATATATTAATTAAGGTTCTTAATATTATTTATAAAAGCTATATTATTATAATATAGATTTATAGGCTATTAAAAAGGGATTTTTAATTCTTTAAAGAGCTTAAAAAGCTATTTTAGCTTTTTTATAATTTTTATTAAAGTATCTGATTTAGCTTTTATAATTAAGAGGGCTATAATAATCTATCTCTTTAACTTTTAATAAATAAATCTATTTATTAACTTAAAAAGATACCTATAAATAGATTTATTAATAGCTTTATAGCCTATAAAATTATTATTTAAATAATTTAATAGTTAAGAAATTAATTATTTAATCTATATAAGGCCTAAAGCCTTATAAAGGATAGCTAGTTCTATAAAACCTTTTAAATATTTTAAAAGATTTTTAGTTATATTATAATAATTAATATAGCCTTATTATATATATTAAAAAAGCTATTAAATTAAAAAGATTATATTAGGCCTAGAAAGTAATATAAGATATATTAAAGTCTTTATAATCTATTAATAGATTTATTATTTAATAGGGATAAGAGCCCTTTTTAAGGATTCTTTTAATACTTTAAGCTATAAAGGTATAATTATAAGGGTTATATTTTATAATTAAAAGTATTAAAAAGCCTTATTAATATATTAAGATTAATATAATTATAGCTTTCTTTTAATCTAATTATAATTAATTTAGATTCTTAAAAAGAAGGCTATAAAGCCTTTATCTTTTATAATAAAGATCTTATTTAATAGGTATTTTAACTTATTAATATAGAATAGATTAGGTCCTATAATAAGATGATTATTAATATAGATAATAATAAAGGTATTAATTTAAGTATTAATAAAGATAACTAGATTAAAGATTAAAGATTAAAACCTTAGGGTAGCTAATAGTTTAATTAGCTATTATTATTATTTATAAGGGCCTTATTTTAAATTATATAATACCTTTTTTAATAGAATAATCTATTTTATAATAGGATTATAATCTAGTTTAATTAATAAGGCTATTAAAGGCTAATTTTTAAAGGTTTAGATCTTTATAAAAAAAGATAAACCTTTTAAAAATTCTATAAAAATATCCTTAGATAACTGGCTATTTAAAAAAGCCTTTATAAAATTAATTTATTTGATTTTTTAATTATAAAAGGCTATTAAAGCTAATAGAATCTATTAGATAAAGGGAATATTAATAATTATAAAGGTTTTAAAATAATCTTTTCTTTTAATTTATATAAAACCCTTTATAATAAGCCTAGCCTTATATTTTAAGAATTGATTTTATAAATCCTTCTTAAGCTTAAGAATAAGTTTATTTTTTAGGATTTTTTGGTTTTTTAGAATCTCTAAAAAAGAGATAAAATATATAACTTTAGCTTATAAAATCTAATAGAATTTACTATAAATAGTATTAATCTATTATTCTTTAGTAGGATCTTTTAAAGCTTCTTTTTAATTAATAGATTTTAAAGAAGTTTTAGTAATAAATTTTGTTTTTAACTTATAATAGATATCTATAAGATAGATAAGATCTAGCTATATAGGTTTAGAATCTGTTAATAGCTATTTAAGCTGTTTAATAGGCTATAATAATTATATTATAGGCTATAATATAGGCTATAATAGAGATTATTATAGCTATAGTAGTTATTATAGTATTTATAATATAGGTTCTAGTAATTATATAGGTTTTTTAGCTTGATTAAGGGCTTATAAATTAGTTAGATCCTTTAGGGTAGATTAATTTATTGATTTTAATAGAATATAAAGCTTTTTTAATTCTCTTTTTAAGCTAGAAGGGCTTTAAAGACTATAAAAATTACCCTTAAAACCCTAGCTAATAAAGCCTATTCCTTTTATAATATAAAGAAATAAGATCTTAATTATCTATTAATAAAAGGGTATATAAATTAAAAAGATATTTTTATTTAATATAGCTAGCAGCCTAACTAGCTTTATTCTAAGGCTTAATTTAATACCTTATTAATACTTTTTAATAGGGATAATAATCTTATAATAAGCTTTAATAACTCTATAGGCTATTAGATTTAATTTATTAACTATTAGAGCTGGTTTTAATTCTTATAAGAAGAGCTATAATAAGCTAAGATCCCTATTTACAACTATTTTATAATTAATAAGATTAATTATAGTAGATAAAACAGCAGTCTAGAAAAATAATAATAACTAGGCCTAGATTATAATAGCTTATAGTTAATCTAAAATAACCCTTATAAAGTATTTTAGCAGGCTATTTTATTTATAAATATAAGGGCTAGATATACTAAAACTAATACCTTTATTTATTAATTAATCTTTTAATAGTACTAAGACCTCTTTTCTATTATTAAAATATAGCTATAAAAGGTATTTTTTATAATAGGCTTTTAGTCCTTTAAATAAGCTTTTTATAATAGAAAAAATAATATAATCTTTCTTATTAAATAATAAAAGAATCTTTTAATAATAGGATTTTCTTTTTATTAAAATAAATCCTATAAAAAGCTTATTATAAAGGATTAGTTTTATTTAAAAGATATCTTTTTTTATAATCTTTAATATTTTTAATAGATTTAGAATTAGATTTTTAAAGGGTTTATATATTAATTTAACCTATATATAAGCTAAATAAAAGAAATCTATTTCTTTTATAATAGTAAAATCAGATAAGCTTATTAAAATTTTAATAATCTTTTTTAATAACTATAAGCTAATATAGTTAAGATAGATATATTAAATCCCTGCTAGTTATAATAGCTTTTAATAATTAATTTTAGTTAAAAGATCTATATCTCTTTTTATAATAATATTTTATAAGGATTTTAAAAAGGATATAATATCTTTTAATAGATCTTATAATAGGCTTAAGTCTAGATTAGGGCTTTCTAATATATATAGGTCTAAAATTATAGGATTTTTTATTAATTCTAATAATTATTTAATTAATTTAAAGGGCTTAATAAGATCCTTATATATATTAAAAAGGGATTTAAAGGTAATTTTAATTACTATTAAATAATTATAATAATAATTAAAAGGCTTTAAAAATTTAAATATAAGCTTTCTTTTTTATTAAAGAAAAAAGCTATATTTAATAAAGTTTAATAAGCTATAATAGATTTAGTTTATTATAAATAGTTTCTTTTATAAAAGTATATTATTAAAAGTATAATATTTTATCTTATTTATTATATTTATATCTATATTAAGGATATATAATATATTTTTTAGCTCTAAAATACTATAAATTCTAGATTTAAGCCTTATAAGTACTATAAATATAATTATTTTAAATTCTTTTAAATAAATAAAACTATTATTAATTATTATAAGCCTTAATTTCTTATTATAAGTATTATAATTAATAAAAAGGGTTCTATTATTAATAATATAATATATTAAGCTAGTATTATATAATAAAGTATTCTTTAGATTAATATTATAATAGATACTATAAACTAATTTTTTAGGATTTATAGCTTTTAAATCTTCTTTATTAGATTTAGAATTAAAGCTCTAGATATTAGCTATAATATTCTAGTTATTTATAAATAGGTTATAAATACCTATTATAAAGAAAGCCTTATTAAATTTCTTATTATTAATAATAGGCTTCTTTATCTTTTTATTCTTTTAAAAAGGTTTATAAGGCTATTTTTTAATAGATTTAAATAGTTTTTTTTCTTTTTAAAGTCTTTATAAATCTTTTTAAAAGATTTCTTAGCTTTTTTAACTTTATAAAAGCTAGCTTTTATAATTAAAAAGCTTTTATCCTATAACTCTTTTAATAAATCTATTATAAAAAACTATAAATTCAGGGTATTTAATAAGGTATTAAGTATTATATAAATCCTAATATTATTCCTTTAATATTCAGCCTATTATAAAAAAGCTTTTTTTATAATCTTTAAATATTAATTTATTTAATTTATAGGCTATATAATAATTAAAGTTAATTATAGTTTAATAAATTAAATATTAAATTTATTATTAAATATCTTTATAAAGCCTTTATAATTATTAAAGCTAAGCTTATAAAAGGTATTATAAAGGGTTCTATATTATAGGGTAGTATTATAATAGTATTACTTATTTAATATTTAATAAGCTTTTAATAATATTATAATCTAATTTATAAAGGCTTATAGATACTATAAATAGTTATTATAAAATAATAAAAATAAAATAGCTTAATAATAATTATTAAGATTAAGGCTTATAATAGGGTTTAAAAGAAAAGTAAATAATCTAAGTATTTATAATTAGATTAATAAGGCTTAAAGCTATTAATTATAATTATTAAGGTCCTTTAACCTATAGGCTTTTAAAAAGGCTTATATTTTTTTAGATAGCTCTTTTAAAGTTAAACCTTTTAATATATTTATAGGCTATACTAGCTATAATAATAGCTAAGATAGTTTAGATTAAGGTTATAATAGCTTTTAATAATCTTAGTAAATATAGCTATTATAAATTAGGCTTATAGCTATTATTGTTATTATATAAGCTTTTATATCTGAGATTAAAAAGCCTATAGTTTTAATAAATTCTCTTTTATTAACAGATCCTAATCTAATATTTTTAGGATTAGATTACTATAATTAACAATTATAATAGTATAAAGGAAAAATAAGCTTTTAAAAATAAGTTTATAGCTATATAATAGTATTATAAATAGTTAGGTCTTAGTAAAAGCCTTAAAAATAATTAATTAATTAAGGGGGGGGGGTAATAAATATAAGGGCTATTTATTATATACTAGCTATAATTAGATTATAGTATAACCAGTATAATATCTTTATTTAATTAATTAACTTTTATAGTTTTATATAGGCCTTTTATAAAATTAATTAATAATTTAAGTAATTAATTATATTTAATATAGTTAATAAAGCTATAACCTATAATTCTATAAATCTATATTAATAATCTATAAATCTTAAAATAGATTATATTATAAATCCAAGATTTAATTATTATATATATAGTTTTTTTATAATTTCTGATTAATAGGAAATATAAATCTAATATGATTAAAGTAATAGAAAAATCTAGTATATAAAGAGATTAAAAACAATTAAAAAAAGAATCTTTTTTTTATAATCTAAAATAACTATTCTTTTAGGCTTATAACCTATTATAATTTATAGTATATAATTATAATTAAAGCTAATAATAATAATAATAAAAGAAAATTAATAAATAATTATTTAAAGTAAATTCTAAAGAAAAGAAAAAAGAAATAATTATATTATTAATATAAAAAAGAAAGCAGGATTTAATTAAGAATCTAGCTATCTTATATATCTAAAAAATATTAAGATTATTTAGAATTATTTAAGTATTTTAAATAATATTTATTTAGAATTTTTAAATATTTTAAATATAAAAAAAGGGGGGGGTATAAAAGATAAGCCCTTATTTTACTAATCTAGCCTTATATAACAGGTCAGGCTGCTTAAGTATCTTAGGTCTTATAGTAGATCTAGTTATTAAGCTATAGCAGGTTTAGCTGCTAAGTGTTATGATTATCTATATTAGACTATTAGAACAGTTATCCCTTCGTTCCTTTATCCTCTTAATCAGATTATTAAATAACTAGCTAGATTATTAGATTAGATAGAAAATAGAATTATCCTTTTTATATATAATAATTAATAGTAATTATTTATAATAGTTATATAACCTTTATCCTTATATAATGATTATTTATAAACTTTACTTTATTTAAATTTAATAATCTAATAATTAAATCTATTAATAAAAAAATTTTATTACTAAAATAACTATTTGAATATAAATAATAAGATTCTAATTATTAAATATATTATTAAATTTACTTAAATAAAATATCTATATATATTTATTATTATTAAAAAGGATATTAAAAAAGCTAAAAAACTATTAAAAAATATTATAATTATTTAAAATCTATTATTCTATTTCCTATTAAATTAAATAGAAAGAAAAGATAAATTTATTTAATATTTATAG
This sequence comes from Zelopaecilomyces penicillatus, assembly GCA_005765155.1. NCBI lineage: Eukaryota > Fungi > Ascomycota > Sordariomycetes > Hypocreales > Pseudodiploosporaceae > Zelopaecilomyces > Zelopaecilomyces penicillatus. Next base: position 124,048 of record VCCP01000007.1, read on the forward strand.
AAATAGTATAAATAATATCTAAAACCTAAACTAATTAATATAATTATTAATATAATACTATTCATATTTTATTATCTTATTAATAATAATAGATTAATAATTATTAATAAATTATTAAGAAATATATATTTAAATATAATATTTTTATTTATTTTTATTAATTTTAGATAAATAAATAATAATATTAAATTATTAAATTAATTAAGATAATTATAAATAGGATTTCTATATAGAGCTATATTAATATTAAAGAAATTATTAAAGGATAAGCTAGTAATTAAACTTATATCTTTTAATTAAATTAGATAATACTATTAATAGTTATTAAAAGAAATAGATTAAAACCTTCTTTTAAATAAGAAAATATAGAAAAGATTTATTATATTATCTAGTATTAATAAATAAAATATATATAATATTAACTATACTTCTTTTAGGATATTATTATAAATAATCTTATTATTATTAAATAATTCTATATTATTATTATTATTTTTATTAATTAATCTATTCTTATTATCTTATTAAAAATTATTTATTTATTTTAAAGTATAAAGGAATAATATAATTAAAGTATAAAATATCTTTATAATAAATAATTAAAAGGTTTTTTTAATAATATTAAATATAATATCTTTTATTAATTTATTAAATAAATAATTTTAGATATTATTTAAATAAATAATTAAAAATATAATAAATAAATCAGATAATAAAATAAATAATTAATTATAAGGGATTATATAAGCTTAATATAATAATTAAAAGATATAAAATATTAAAATATTTAACCCTAGATTAGAAAAATCTCTTAATAGATTAGATATAATATAAATTAAAGATAATATTATTTAAAGAAATATAAATCTTTTTATTAAAAGTATTTAAGATAATATAATTTATTTATCCTATATTAAAACTATTTATATAAATCTTTTTTAATTATTTTATAAAAAAGTATTATATTAATAGATTAATATAATAATAGAATAATAACATTAGATTATTAAAAGATCTATTAATATATAAATTATAATATTATAAAAGTAATTTAGAATAAATAAAGTTAATATTATTAAATAATTATTAATTATAAAATATTTTAAAGAAGATTATTATTAAGATATTAATATTAAGGAATAGGCTTTAAAGCTATTTTAAATAATAAAAATAATTAGATTTAAAATAATTAATTAATAATTAAGCTAAATCTATACTTATTTAAATAAATCCCTTAATAAATTAATTTTTTATTTATAAAAAAGATATAAATCTAAATAAATACCTTAAATATATTTATAAAAAACAGTAAGCTTAATAAATAATATTTAATAAAATTAAATTACCCTTTAATATAATTATATTAAAACATTATTAAATAAATAATATAAAAATAATAGAATTAATATATATATCTAATAAGTTAAATAATTAAATATATTATAAATAGAATAGTTAATATTCTAATTAATAAAGATAATAATTATAAAATCTATAATAAATAGATTAAATCTTTATAATAGATTAAAATATATATAAAGGATTTATAGGAATAAGATTATATAATTATTTAATAGATTAGATAAATTAAAGGTTAAATAGATTTTTTTATAATAAAGAATAGATAAACCCTTAAGGATAAATAAGATATATACTTTTATATAATAAATTAAATTAATAAAATGATTTTTATAAAGAATTAAATATAAGATTTAATAATAATATCTATTAATAAAATAATTAATATTATTATTAAAATAGGGAGGGTATTTAACTTATCTAATATTAATAATAAATACTTAAATATTAAATATAAAATAACTATATCTATTATTAGAATAAAGATAATAAAACTATTAATATTAATATAAAAGATAAAGGTATTAAAAAGTATAAATAATAATTAAAGGCTATTAAATATTAAATAATATCTAAATTTATTATTTATAACTTTAATAAAAGCTATTATATATTAGATAATATTAATAAAACCTTTTTTAATTCTTTTTATAATTTATCCCTAGTATTTATAATAATAGAAAAATCCTTATCTTAATAAATCCTATCTTTTAAATTATTTACTTTATTATCTAAATATATTATTAATAGAAATAAAGATATATAAAAGGATTATTTAAAATATAATATATATTTTAAAATAAGGTTTTTATTAATATATTATATATTTATAAATAATTATATAGTATTAAGAAAAAAAGTATTTAATAAATCCTTTAAGCTATTATATTAAATAGAAACTTTTAATTAATAGGAGATAAAAAAAGATTAAACTAAGGTATTCCTTTATTTTTAATAAGATTAAATAATTAAAATAAACTAAAAATTAAATAATAATAAATTAATAAGATATAATTATTTAAAGATTAAGATAAAATTTTTATTAAATAGGATAATTATAATTATAATAATAGATTTAATATACTTAGATATATTAATTAATAAAAAATAACTTTAAAAAAATTTATTAAATATAATCTTCTATAAAGTAGATAAACTAAAATTAATATAAGAAATAATTAAACTATTAAAAATTATTAATAAAGCTAGATTCGATTTCTATATTATAAATTGAATTAATAAAAATTTAATATATATTTATTTTATAATTAATACCTGGTTAATAAAGGATTTAAAACCTAATATACTATTAGAAACTGTTATATACAAAAAGGATGATTTTATTTTCTATCTGATTTAATAATCTAGCTAGTTATCTAATAATCTAATTAAAAGGATAAAGGAATAAAGAGATAACTGTTTTAATAGTCTAATATAAATAATTATAATAATTACCCATTACCAAGAAAAAGGTAACTAATCCTCTATCGCTCACTTATTTATTATATAACTAACTTTATATATTATATTATTTCTTTCTAAACCTTTATTATTATATTTAGCTTAATCTTTAAGGTTATAATCTCTATCTATAAGTCTGACTTTATCTATTATATAGTATTATCTAGATTAATTTTATTCTTCATTATAATATCGATAATCTTTCCTTGATTTATATAAACCTTCTTCTTTAATATTATATTTTCCTAGCGATTATATTTATATAATATAATAAGTAATCTGATTTATTTATTTATTACCTATATAATAATAGTAATATATTAAACTTCTTTTTTAATCTTATTATAAAGAACTTAATTATTAGATATTAATACTATTATTATTTTTCTAGATATTTTAATTAAATCTAATCCTTTTTATAATAATAGGATATATATTAAAGCTTTTATCCTTTATTATATCTTTATTTTATTTTTTCTATTTTATTAATAAACTCTTAATATTATTTAGATTTAATTCCTTAATAAATAAATTTAATTAAACTTTATATTTAATATCTATTATAGTAATAACTATTAATATTATTTTAGTTTTAATTTCTTTAATTATAGAGCTCTGTTATCCTAATACTAAAATAAATAATCTATTTAAAATAGGAATATAGATTTATTTAATCTCTTATTAAGTAATAGATTGAATTCCTTTTATATTAAAATTTTATTCTTTAATATATACCAGGATTTCTTCTTTAAAATCGCTTTTATTAGAATCTAGTATATAATCCTTTTAATAGTCTTTATTTAATTTATTAATTAATAAAAGATATATATTTACTAATATTATAAATCTTATAAATAATTTATCTATTTTATTTATAATTCTATTATTAATAATTATTCCCTTAATAAAGTAAGAGTATTCCTTTAATATATTTATTAATAGAAATAGCTTCTATTCTTTATAATATATAATTATAATTAAAAGTTATTAAAATAATTAATATTTATTAATAATATATATTATATTTAATTTTTCTTTGCTTAGGATCTCTTTAAGTATTTTAATAATATAGAGTAATAAAATATACTCTAAATATAATATTTAATTAATACCTATAGCTAAGATTTTACTTTTAAATTCCTTTAATTATTCCTTAATATTTTTTAATCTATTCTATAACTATTATTTTTCCTTAAAAAGGATTTTAATTAATTTAAGCTTCATAATTATTATATTAAATAATTCTATATAATCCCTATAATTTAATTTAATATAATAAAATACTTTAATTATTAATATATAGTAATATATTCTTAATTCTCTTAGATCTAGGCTTATAAAATAATTAATATTATAATAAATTAATAAATTTATATAATAAATATTTACTATTTTATAATTTATTATTTTAAGACTAAAGCTTTTATTATTAATTAATAATATTAAATAATTTATTATATTAAAGTCTCTTAATAAATCTTTAAATTTAATTCTTTTAATAATTAGTTTTTTTTAACTTTTATAAGGTTTAAGTTCTTTATTATTTTTTATAGCTATATATTTAATCCTTATAGCTATTTTTTTCTTTATTTTAATAATACTTACTTTTTCTTTTTAGAAATTTCTTATTTTTTTTTCTAGATAATAATACCTATAAATTTATCTTTAATATCTTATTTACCTCTTTTTATTCTTATTCTTTTTTTATTAGATATATTTCCTATAATTTTTTAATAGGGTTTTTTTATTTATAATCTTTAATTAAGCTTATTATAATCTATATAAGCTCTTTTCTCTTTCTCTATTTATTATATTCTAATCTAAAACCTCTTTATTTAATTATATACTTGATTTATAAATATCTTCCTTTTTTATTTATTTATCCTTTTATAATTTTCTGGATTTCCTATTTTTTATTTTATCCTTTAATTTTTATTAATTATATTTATTTATCTAATATCCTATTAAATAGATTATTCCTCTTAGATTTTAAATATAAATATATAATTAATATTATTTAGTAAATCCCTTAATAAGTAGGTAAATCTAATTTATATATTAATAATCCTATTTATTTGATTATTTTAAATAATCCTATTTATTATTATAATTATTTCTATAATAGTTTTCCTAATAATTAATATCCCTTATATAGCCTTAAATATACCTTATTATTTACTTTAAATTTGATTAATCTATACTTTTAATTATATATATATTTTATATATACTATTACTATATCTATAGTATAATTAGCCTTATTTATAAATAAATATCTTAGTATATCTAATATTTTAGTATTTATTTTATTAGTATTTATCTATAATAGTTCTATTAATTTAATAGGTTTAAATCCTATAATTAATTTATTTAATGATTTTTTTATAGGATTATTAATTAAATTATTTAATAAGAATTATAATACTAGGATTACCTTAATCTATAATATATCTAATATTATTAGATAATATTTAAGTATTAATTCTATAGTCTGGTTTTTTCTCTTAGATAATCTATTAATCTATAGGTAATATATTATATTAAAAGTAAATCTTATTTTTAATATCCTAAAAAAACCCTTTTAAAAATCTAAAGTAAATTTAATATTCTAATTATTAATTATAATCCTAGGAATTTTTTAATTATATAATAATAATAATCTTAACTATACTTTAATCTATTATTTAATAATATAATAAATTAATCCTAGGATTAGTATTAATTTTCTGCTTTACTTATATATTATAGTTATTATTATATTAAATAGATATTTATAATTTAGTATTTTTTAGAATAATTATAATACTTTTTTTAAAAGTCCTATAATAAAATTAATAGTTATTATATAAAAAGATTTATATAAAGTTATTATTAGCTATAATTTTTTTAATAATTTTATTTAATTAATCGAATTTTTTAAGTATATCTTATAATAGGATATCTATTATTTAATCTATTTTACTATTTAATAAAATATTAAATCTTCTAGTATTATACTTATCTTATATAATCCTATATAAAAGTTCTGATTATAAACTTCTATTAATACTATTATTATACAGTTTTATAAAATATATAGTTTCCTTATACTATCTAACTTAAATTAATATAATAACTTATTATTTATTATAAAAGGTAATTTAATATTTATTAATCTTTTTTTTATATTAATTTCTTTTTTTAATTTTTATATTTTTAATACTTTAATTACTTTAATAAATTTATAATCTTTAATATATCCTTTTATAAATTCTGCCTTTAGTTTATTATTAATTAATACTATCATTATTAAATAGTATATATCTTCCTTTTAAATATTATTAAATTTATTTATTATTATTTTTTTTAATAGATTTTTTTATTCCTTTTTATAATATTTATTATTTATAATTAGAAGTTATAATAATATATTAAATATAAAATTTATTTTTTCTAGGATATAATAAATATCTAGTTTATATTAGTTTAAATAAATAGATATTATTATTAATTAATAATTTATCTTTATTAAATCTAATATTAATATATTAATATAATTAATTATTCCTTTTATTATTATATAGTTTATTAATACTATTACTGGTTTATTTAATAATTAAATTATTATTCTTAGTTTTTAATAAGATTATATTAAATATCGAATCTTAAGTTTAGTTAGCTTATATCTTATTTTAGATTTTATTAATAATTTATTTAAAAATATAATTAATTATATTTACTAGATTAGTATTTTTTTATTATTCTATATATTATTTTTAAGATAAAATATAAAAAAATCTATTCCTTAATTATTTATATTAAGTTTAAAAAAGATTGATTTTATTAAGTTATAATAATATAGTATTATCTTATTTATTAGATAATCTTAAAGTATTTTAAAGGATTCCTTTTTTAATTTAATTGGTTTAAAGTTTATCTTTTTTATTTTAAATATTCTTACTTTCTTATTAATTTTTTTTTCTTAAATTTTTTAATAAAGCTATTTTTCTGATTTTTAATGGTTTTATCTTTATTTAGAATTTAAAGATAAATTATCTTAAAAAGATAATTATTCCTAAGTAAGTTTTTAGATCAGCTAGTATTATTAGTATCTTTAATTTCCTTAATATATTTATTCTATCTTTTATTATATTTATCCTAAATATATCAACCTAAAAATCAAATAATTTAATTAATAAATATATATAAAAGGATTTTAATAGTAATATTATTAATTATAAATTTTTAAATAGTTTTAATATTATATATAGATAGTTATAGTATTCCTTAAAGGTATTATTAAATATAATTATATTATTAATATATACCTTAATAAAATCTTTATAAAGGTATAATCTTTAATCTATAAATTATTATATAAAAGCTAGATTATTTTTAAATCCTATTAATATTATATAAGATATTTCTAATCCTTATAAACTAATAATAACTATCCTATCTTTATATTTATTATATATTAATAACTAATAGAAAAATACTAATATATTTAATACTAATATATATTTCTTCTCTTTTAAAGATAAAATTATTTCTTTTTATAAAGAAATAGGGTAGATATTTAATACTATAATTTTATTTAATTATCTTAGGTTTATAATTATTTTATCTTTTTATTTTCCTTTAATTTATTATTAAATAATAAAAATAAAATAATTAAAAGGTATTAGTTTTCTTATCTAATTTATATATCCTTATTTATAGAGCTTATTTATTATATTATTAAGAAATTTCTTATCTTTAATCTTTAATAAATATAATCTTATTATTAGTTTTTCTTTCTATTAGCCTTCTATAAGATTGATTTTTATTTTATCTTTATTATTTATTAGAATAATCCCTTGGTTATACTATATATTATAGGCTTTAATTAATTTTATAATTACCTTAGCTTTAATAGGATTTATAATATATGTATAAACTCCTTGCTTAATCTTAATTTCTTTTAATTTAGTTAATTTTATAGTAGATCCTTTCTTTAGGTTCTTAATATTATTTCTATCTATTAAATATAATTTAATTTATTCTTATAATACTTTTAAAAGTAAGTTTAATACTTTAATTATTTTATTAAATAGATTAAATTTATTATTTATTATCTTTATATAGTTTATTACTATATTGATATTTTCTTATAATATTATATATTATCTATATCTATTATAATTATTTAAATATTCTAGCTTTTATTTATACTAATACCTTATTAGCTTATTTATATTATTTATTATTATAATTTAATTGATTATTAATAGTATATTAAGAGTATCTATTATATATATATAATCTATTATAGTTATATCTTTTAATATAAAATAATATACCCTTTTTATAAAATATAGATTATAATAGTTAAAATAAGTATAATTTATTAGTATTTATTCCCTTAATCTTAATAGTATTATTATATTCTATACTATTATAACTCTTTAATAAATTAGTTTATACTTTATTTATATTTTAAAGGGTATTATTATATTATAAACTATATAGATTTTCAATTTCTTCCTTATAATTAAGATATCAATACTATATTTATTAATAAAATTTATCCTTAATAATATATTAGGTTTTAGATCCTTTATTAACCAGTTATTAATTATAAAATAAATATATATCGAATTTCTATTAATTTAATCTATAATATAGAAATCGAATCTAGCTTTATTAATAATTTTTAGTGATTTAATCACTTCTTATATTAGTTTTAGTTTATCTACTTTATAGAAGATTATATTTAATAAATTTTTTCAAAGCTATTCTTTATTAATTAATATATTTAAGTATATTAAATCTATTATTATAATTATAATTATCCTATTTAATAAAAATTTTATCTTAATCTTTAAATAATTATATTTTATTAATTTATTATTATTTAATTTTTGATTTATTTTAATTATTTAATTTTATTAAAAATAAAGAAATATCTTGGTTTAATCTTCTTTTATCTTTTATTAATTAAAAGTTTCTATTTAATATAATAGCTTAAAGGATTTATTAAATACTTTTTTTCTTAGTATTATATAATTATTTATAAATATATAATATATTAATAAAGATCTTATTTTAAAATATATATTATATTTTAAATAATCCTTTTATATATCTTTATCTTTATTAATAGTATATCTAGGTAATAAAGTAGATAATTTAAAAGATGGGATCTATTAAGGTAAGGATTTTTCTATTATTATAAATATTAAAGATAAATTATAAAAAAAATAAAAGAGGTTTTATTAATATTATTTAATATATAATAGCTTTTATTAAAGTTATAAATAATAAATTTAAATATTACTTAATATTTAATAGCCTTTAATTATTATTTATACTCTTTAATACCTTTATCTTCTATATTAATATTAATATCTTTATTATCTTTATCTTAATAATAAATATAATTATTTTATACTTAATATCCAGGTATCTATTATTAGTATTAAATAGGTTAAGTATTTCTTTTATTTTAATAATAATATTAATTATTTTATTAATAAATACTATTATTAAATCTTATATTTAATCCTTTATAAAAATTATTCTATTAATTTAATCTATTATATAAAAGTATATATCTTATTTATTCTTAAGGATTTATTTATCCTTTATTATAAAAAAATCTATTTAATCTTTGGTTTATCTAATTTATTAAATAATTATATAATCTTACTCCTATAAATCCTTTATATATATTTTAACCTATTATAAAGATTTAATCTGTTTATTATAGATTTTATAATTATTATCTTTATTAATCAGAATATTAATTATTTTATTTATAATATATTTAATTATTTAATTTATCGAATATATATATTAATTCTATTGTTTTTGTATTATCTATTTAATAATATCTTAATATAGCTATATTAAAGAATAACTTAATGTTATTAAATATTATTTATTAGGCTTACTATTTTTTATAAATATATTTAAGGTATTTATTTAGATTTATACCTTTTTATAAATAAAAAATCAGTTTATTAAGGGATTTATTTAAATAAATATAGATTTAGCTTAATTATTAATTAATTATTTTAAATCTAATTACTTTTATTATTTAAAATAGCTTTAAAGCCTATTCCTTAATATTAATACCTTAATAATAATCTTTTTTAGAATATTTTATAATTAATAATTATCTAATAGTATTAACTTTATTTATTCTAAACTATTTTTATAATACTATAACCTATATATTAATAGATCTTTTAATAATCTAATATTATTATTTTATTATTATATTGATTTATTAATATAATACTTTTTTATAAAATAATTAAAAAAGATTTATATAAATAGTTTTAATATAAGATAAGTAAATTATATTATCTTAAATACTTTTAATAAAAAGATTTATATTTCTTTAAATAATATTATCTTTAATTTATATTATATCTGATTTATTAAAAGACTTTTTTAATATAGGGTTAAATATTCTAATCTTTTATATCTTTTAATTATTATATTAAGCTTATATAATCCTTTATAGCTAATTATTTACTTTATTACCTAATTTATTTATTATATTCTTAGTTATTTATTTAAATAATATCTAAAATTATTTATTTAATAGATTAATAGAAGGTATTATATTTAATATTATTAAAGGAATCTCTTAATTATTTATTATAAAGGTATTCTATACTTTAACTATACTATCCCTTTATACTTTAAAATAAATAATTAATTCTTAATAAGATAATAGGAATAGATTAATTAATAAAAATAATAATAATAATATAAAATTATCTAATAATAGTTTAATAGAGGGAAAACAACACACACAATAATACTAACACTACCCATAGAACTATAATATAATTTTAAGATAGTTATATAATTAATATAATCTATAAGGATTAAATAAATAAGAAAAGCTATAAAGCAGTAATATAATAAAATAAACTTAAAAGATTAATTAATTATCCTATAATTAATTAAATAAAGAAAATAGCTTTTTAATAGGTAGTCTTTTAAATATACTAGAAAAATTCTTAGATAAAAGAGGGAAAAACTTAAATTAAATAATATCTACCCTATTTAAATAGCCTAGATATAGCCTATTTACTTATATAATTTAATCCCTTTAAGTATAGTTTATATAGCTATAGCTTAATTAATTAATAAAAGGGTATATTTAATCTAGTTATTAAAACCCTCTTAATAAATATTAAAGATAACCCTATTATTAAATCAGATAATATTTATAATTAATTAAATAATAATATTTAAATATAACTTTTAAATATTTATATATATATACTTTATTTCTTCTATCTTATTTATTCTTAATTAAGTATTCCTTTAATATTTAATCCCTTTAACTCTTTTAATATCCTTAAAGTATTTAACTCTATTATTTAATCTATAGATAAAGGTATTATTAATTATACTTATATAGTATAATATTTAGATCTACTAGATTAAATAGCTTAAATTATTAGGCTATTAAAAGAAGCTTCTATTATCTTTTTAATATATTAAAGGGTCCCTTTTATAACTATTCTATTAGAATAAAAACTAATATAATTATTAGAGTATTTGATATATAATATAAGCCTTTTAATAAAAAATATATTATTTATCTTTTTAATAAATTTAATAATTATAGTATATTTTATTATTCTTAAGTATTATAAAGGTAAACTAATATCTATTTAAATAATAATCTCTCCCTTATATCTTATAGATTGAATTAATAATATATAATATAAAGGGGGCTAAGGGTTTAATTCCTTTTATTAACTTTTTTATTTCTTCTCTAGACTTCCCTTTTCTCTATTAAAAGGGTTAATCTATTTATAAGAAAAATATCTATTATTTAATTAAGATATCTTATTTAGGTTCCTATTAATAAATTATCTTAGAATTATAATAATATCCTTAAAAGTATTAATATCCTTATTTAAATTAATTATAAGAGTATTTAAAAAAGTTAATTTAATTATTTACTCCTTAAAGGTAATCTATTTCTAGGGGTTTAAGTATAATATAAGCTATATTAATATAAACTCTATCTTCTTATTTAATAAATCTTAATTAAATAATCTTTAAGTATCCTTAATACTATTATATATAAATAAAGTAAATTTAAATAAAAGCCTAGAGATTAAATAAATAATAAATAATCTATTCCTATTAGCTTTTAAAGAATATTATTAGGGTATTATTATTTAATTATTATTAGATTAAGCTATAATTAACTTAGCTTTCTTAATAGTGGTTATATTAATAGTCTTAATTAACTTAGGTTTAATTACCTTATTATACTTAAATTTATTATTTAATTATTGGTTAGTAATAGTTTTAAAAAGTATAGGCTTTTATATTTTAATAGGGTAAATAGATTGCCTTATAATAATCTATATAAATAATATAAGTAGGTTATCTCTTATAAATATATAAAAGACTCTAAAGTTTTTATATAGTATAGATAAAGTATATCTATTAATTAAAAATAGTATAATACCTTTTAGGTAAATAAAATAGAGTGCTTTATCTATACCTTAATTATAGATTATTTAATTATTAAGATCCTATAGGGTAATATAATAAAAGCTCTATAAGTATTTAATTATATTTAATTTATTAATAATAAAATATAATATAATACTCCTTACTTTAAGTATATAGCTAGATATAAGCTAATTTAAATTATTAAATAGGTATTAATCTTTTAATAATAAATAAAGAGGATTATTAAGGAATAGATAAAATATATTACTATAAAACTATTTAATCTTATTTAAATCTTCCTTAATCTAATTAAAATAAGGATAAAACCTAATTAATCCTTTAATAATAATATAAATCTAAAAGAAAGATAGATAATTATATTCCTAACCTTATACTTATATTATATATAGGATAGTAATAAATATAAAATTATAAAGGAGATCAAGCTTATAAAGTATTTACCTCTATAAATATATAAACTCTTTAATATAATATATTTATCTATTTATTTATAAATTAAAAATATAAAGCTAGCCTTTAAATTAATCCTAAATAAAAGAATATTAATATATATTCTTATAATTAATAAATCTAATAAAGAATTATTTATTAAATATATTTTTATAAAAGGTAGCCAGCTTATTAAGATAATTATAGATATTAAATATTAGTTGATTATAGGGTTTAAATTTATATAAAATATTAAAAAGATCTATATATATATAAAAGTATTTCTTTAATTTAAAAATATATATTACTTTAAGGGCTATAAATATATTATTAAAGATATTATAAAGTATAATTTAAAGCAGAAAGTATAATATAAAATTAATAACCTAATCTTTATTCTTTAGTATATATAATAATTAATAAAGCTTAATTAAATAATCACTCTAATTCTATCTTTATAGGCCTTAAGGGAATAGCTATATAATAAAGATAAGGCTATATATAACTGAATCTAAGGTATCTATATTAAAATTCTAAGGGAGGGTTAATAATAGATTAGGCCAGTCTTATTAAGGGATTATAAAGCAGGGTTACTTAGAAAACCCTAGGTTTATTATAAATACAATATATTTATTAATATAATTATAAAATAAACCTATACCTTTTTTAAGCTGTATTACTTTTGTAATAGTAATAAGGCTTATGTTTTTAATATTTATTTAAAGGAAGGGTATAAGTATTCTAGAAATTCTTTATTATTTTAATATTATATATTAATAAGGAGTTAGGTAGGGGTATAATTAAATAATAATAGAGATTAAAAGAATAAAATAAGATAGTATAAATATTAAAAGAGGTAATAGAGATGAAAGGGGGTAATATATATAAGGTACCTCTTTATAAAAGAGAGCTTTATAAGTATATAAGGATTTAAATTAATAACCCTTTATAGTTATATATAATCACTTGATTAAAGGTATTTTTTATTATAGATAGTTTTTTTTTTAAAGTATAGCTTTTTATTATATTTAATAATGATTTATAGCTGGTAAGTAATATATATTTTTATTTATATACTTTTTAAAGGGGCTACCTTCTAACTCTTATAACTTTTCCTTTTTTATTTTATAACTTAATCCTTTTAATTTTAGAATTATTAATCTATCTTTTATTCTCTTTAGGTTATTATTATAGATATTATTTAATTATAGAAATTGATTAAGATAATATTTATTCTTAGCTTTTTAATATTAATTTTATTATAAATATAATTATTCTATATAGTATAATTATTTATAAAATTATTTTATTATAGAATAATTATATTAAGTTCTTTAATAGTATTAAATTATCTTTTATAATAGAAGTAATAATAAATTATAAGGCCTTTCTGGTTTAATATTATTTAATCTTTATAAATTAATACTAATCCTTTTTCTTATTTTTAGATTTAAATAATCTTTAAAGTATAGATTTTAAAGGGGGTAAATATAGGCTGGATAAATTACCCTTTCTATTATAAGATATCCTTTATTATTAAATTTATAAAAAATATATTTAATACTCTTATATAGCTAGCTAAGGGTTAAAGTCTTAAATAATACTTCTAAAAAGGCAATCTCTATAATACTTAAAAATATCCTATATTAAAGTCTATTATAAAAACCTAAGTATCTTACCCTATATTTATATTAGCTAAAATAGGATATATTTATAGATATTTCTTTAATACCTTAATAAAATAAAAAAAAAGGATCTATTCTTTATTTATTAATTATTATAGGGTTATTAATTTAATCCTATATTCTTATTATATATAATCCTTCTTAATTATTATTATAGCTATTAGGAAGTATATTATATAGTTATATTATTTATATATTTTAATCCTAAATAAGTATAATAGGTATTATTTAAATTATAAATAGGATAGATATATAAACTATAAGTAGAGAGGATTTTATAGCTATTAATTTAAATTAAAGGATAAGGAAAAGTAAATAACTTTCTTAAAAAAGGATTAGATTAAAGACTTAAAGAGATTAATTATTCTAGATTTTTTAAATATATCTATTACTTCTTACCTATAGAAATATTAGCTATTAACTTTAAGGATTAGGTATATAATAAAACAGGATATAAATAAGATAATAAAAAAAAACCTTAATAGGATTTAATAGGTATAGATAGGATTAAATAATTCTTTAATTATTAAAATATAGGTTTAGTTTAAAAAAGATAGGGTAAATTAGTTTTAGAATAATAGTATTAGTTATATAGTTTAAATAATTTAATATTAATAAATAAATTAACTTTTAAAGGTATTAATTAATCTTTTATAAAATAAAATAGAATAATAAAAGAATATAATTATTATAATATAATATTATAAAATATATCTATGATTAAATAAAAAGGGGAATTATATAAATAAAAAGATTAAAGAGAGATAGTATTATAATACTAAAATAATTTATAAGAACTCTTGTTTTTAATAGGAATTTAATAAGTTTTCTAGAGTAAAAGAAAAGGTTTTAGGTATATAAATATAAATTTTATTTAATCCTAATTAATATAAATATAAGGTAGATCTAAGAGTAAGTTTATATTTAAGGGTATTATAAAATCGAACTAATATAAATCAAGGAAAGATTATAAAGGAATAAGGTTAATAAAGACTATTTAATTATTAATATAAGAATAGTTTAATTATTATAATTAAGGTTTAGGAGTATTAATTATCTATTATAATTAATTTGGTATAATTAGTTTATATACTAGTAATAGAATATTATATATAAAGAGTAAAATTTACTATACTTTTTAAGAAATATTATTAAAATCCTTCTTATTAAGGATTTTTAAATAGAATTCAAACTAGGAAATCCTTAATTTAAATATATAAAAAGTTATATATATATTTAAAGTAAGTATAGTTAATATATACTCTTCTAGTATTAAATTAGGCTAGGGATTATAACTTTAAATCAAGGTTTAATAGCTAATAGTAAGTCTAAGAAGTCTTCTTTAAGATTAATATTAGAGTTAGAGTCTTAAGGTATTATTTAATTAATAGGTAAGTTAAAATATATAAGAGGGTCTAATAATTTTAATCCTCTCTTTTCTTTATATAATTCTTATTTATCTTTAGGTTTAAAGAGCTATATATTAATATTAAATATTTATCAGCTATACTTATCTTTAATAAACTTCTTTAGATAATTTCTAGAATAGATCTTATTTAGAAGAATCCTATTTATTATATAAAGTATATATACTTTAATAATATCTATTTATAAAGCAATCCGATATAGGCTATATTAATATATCACTATCTTTATTATATAGGATTTATCCTATTTTTTAGATATATTATATATAAATATCAGGTTATTTGATATTAATTAATTATATTCCAACTAAAGTATATATTTATTAACAGTATTTATTCTTACTGCTAGCTTTTTCCTAAAGTTAATTATCTTTTCTTTAGCTTTTATTATATCTTTTAATCTTCTTTCTAGTATTTAAATATAAAACTTAAATAAATCCTTAATATTAATAATAATATCCTAATTAATAAGCCTCTATATTAGAAATTCGATTTTAAATAATAAAATAAGGTTATACCTATATATAAGATAAAAGATAAAGAAGCTATAGAATAATTTAATTATAATTCTATTTATAAGAATAGCTGCTTTAAAATATCTTATCTATTTAAAGTCCCCTTTTAATATCTTTATTATTATAGATATAAGGCTTTAATGATTAATTTTAATTATAGAATTAATTATAGGATTATATCTAGATATTTAAATATATTTTATACCCTAATTAAATAGTATCTAAGGAAGAAGCCCTTTTATTTCAGATCTATTATTAATAACTATATAAAGTATAAATCTATATTATTATATTAAGATTATAATAAATCTAATTATAGCCCTTAAATTAATCTATTATATTGATTAAACTTCTATCTATTTGATTAAGTTATAATAAGCTTCTATAAGGAAGTTTATATTATAATTAAATAATATATATTATAAATTAAAGTATATTTTTAATATTAATTATTTAAGTAATATTAAATTATTAATTCTTTACCCTATTATAGTATAAACTTTTAATACTTAAAATAATAGGCTATAACTAAGGAAATATTATTCTATATCTTTCCCTAATAATATTTATTAAAAAGAGTTTTAAAGATAATTACTTTACTTTTATACTCTTAAGCTATATAATAACTTATTATTAATTTCTTATAGGTAGATAAGTTATTAATAACTAATATAGAATAGTTTCTTTTATAGATTAGCTTTAATTAAAGTTTCTTATTCTTAATAAAGAATCTTTAAGCTTTTTAATATAGTATTCTGAATTATACTCTATTAAGATTAGATAGTCTTTTTAATAAACACAGAAATCTAATAATCTATTAGGATTCTATAAAATATCCAGATTTTAATATATTTAATTATATTAACCTAAAATATATATTAATTATATCCTTTAAATCCCCTTTAACTTTAATATTTATTTAATTAAATAGCTTTAATCCTTTCTAAGAAAATCTATCTATTATACTATTATTTTTCCTAGAAATATATTTAATAATAAAATTAAATAATATAATATAATTAATCTAATAAATAATAAAACTATTTAATATATTATAAATAATATTATTAAGCTAGTATATAAGGATATATATATCTATCTTTAAGGTAAATTATATATTATAGATATATCTATTAAGCCTTTAAAGTATAAAAAAAATAGCCTTATACTCTTACTTTATTATATTATAGCTATATTCAGCCTTATTCTAATAATCACTTTCAAACCTAATCAAGTATTATTACTTATCCAGGATTTATATTAAAACTATTCCCTATCCTTTAAGATTAATATTTATTATAAATATAATTTCTTTGCCCTCCCTAAAGAGATTAAATAATATTAGAATAGGGATAGTTATTATTATATCTTTAAGCTTAGTTATTACTTTTAATTATAATCCTTCTTACTTTTAAAAGGCTTTCTTTTATAATAGGGTGATAAGGGGGAGAGTAATAATAGTAAAGTTATATATTTAAATTTAATAATAGCTAATAAATCTAAAAAAACCCCTAATATCTATTATATTATAATAAATAAGCTATTCTAGGATCTTAATAATTTTCTTATTAACTGATTTCTTTTTAGATATTTTATAAAAGAATTTAATAATAATAGTTATATTTTAATAATATCTTAATTTCCTTTTTAATATTATATATTTAAAAAGCTTAATATTAAAAAGGATTTTATTAAGGTTCTATAAATATTTAAATATATATTTCTATACCCTAAAAAGAATCTTTTTATTATTATAAATAGATTATAGCCTATATATAATAATATTATTAAAGAAGAGTTTATAAATATCTAAAATAAGATTAAATAATATCTAAGTTATAATTCTTATAAACTAAACTATAGAATTTATAATACTTTAAGGAAGTATATATATCCTTAAAAGATTAATAATAAAAGAAAATATAATAAGATCCCTATTCTTTTTATTTAATAGGATTTAATTATAATTAGAAAAGAAATCTAATAATAAGAGTATAATATATATAAAGAAATCTTTATTAAAAAAATTAATATTAAAAGGGATAAATATATCTTTAAAAGTAATAGTATTATATTTTATAATAGTATTAATTAAATAAAGCTTTTTATCCTTTTTCTTAATAAAGAAATATTAATTCTTATAGAAGGTATAAGACTCTTTTAATATATAATTCTTAAAGTATATTTTTAATAATTTTATAGCTTTTACTTTTAATCCTTATAGAACAGGGATAAAATATATTTACTAGATTAAATAAGGAATTACTTTAATAACTTAAAGAGATATAATTAATAGATTAAGTATTTTTTTTTTTTTAAATTATTAAGATAAAGTTTATTCTCTATTATAAAGGACCTTTAGGAAAATATTAATCTCTTATTAGATTAATATATCCTTAGTTTAAGAAAGGATTTCTTTAAGGTATTCTTTATAAAATTAGGATCCCTTAGGTATATCAGAGAATTTTAGGGTAATATATTTAATAAAGGGTATATCTAGATTAATTCTTTTTTTTATTTTTTCCTATTTTTTCTTTTTTTAAAATAGATTATTATTAAATATAGATTTATTTAAAGGAATATTATTAATAGGGTTGATTTTATTAGTTTTCTTTTTATATAAGGTATGGATATATACCTTAAGGGGATTATATAATTAATATATTCCCTTTCTTCTAGATTTTTTCTTTTTCTTTAAAAAGTCTAATTTAATCTTAATTACTTCTAAAGCTTTAATATATTACTTTATAGATTCTATTAGTATATATTTAATAATTACCTTATTATTATTAAAATTAAGCTTTATTAATATTTCTTTATTATCCTTAAGGAATTATTCTAAATTAATTAATTCCTTATTATTAATTATATCTTTAATAATATAATTAATATTTAGTTTTTTAAGGAGTTAGATTTATTTTATTCTTAATAAATAATACCTATAGTAGAAGTAATTACTTATACTTACCCTATTTAATATTATATATATAAATCTCTACCCTTTTAAGAATAATTAAATAATAACTTAGCTATTTTAATAAATAATATCCCTAGGATAAAGGGTATTATAATTTTATCTAATACTATATATAGGTAAATAAATATTTAAATAATTCCTATATAGAATTAAACTTCTATTTCTTTAATTATTTAAATAATCTATTTAAAGAATAATATTATTTTAATCTTAATTAGATTATATTTAATCCTATATTTCTTAATCAGTAATTTTAAGATAATATTACCTTTAAAGCCTGAATTAATAAATATATTTATTGCTTTCTCTTTTTAAAAACCAATTCTGATTTAGATCTTAGGTATTTATTATATATTTAATAATTAATAGCTATCCAAGTATATTTAAGTGATCTTATAAGGCACCTTATTAAAAAAGAAGCTTATATTATTATAAAGATTATCTTTAACTGATTCTAGAATATAGAAATAATATAGGCCTAATAGATCTATATTATCTTAACCTTAATCAGATAATACTATTTAATATTAACTATAATTAAAAGAGGCTTCTTTTTATATCTTAATTATAGTTATAGTACTAGTATATAATTATTTAATTAGCTTATTAAAGAAGGCTTTATTATACCTTATCTATAAATAAATTTAAATTACTTTTATTATATTTTTTAGTTTTATTAAAGATATAGGATTATTTAATTTATTCCTAAAGATATAAAAGACTTTTATTATATCTTTAATCTAATCTAATAGATTCTAGCCTATAATTATCCTAAGCTCTGGATTAAGATTAATTAATATATAAAATAATATAATAACTATCTTTATAAATAAAAACTCCTTTAGTTTTAACCGGTAATAAGGAAGTCTTATATTTTAATCTATTATTTATAATATATTCTTAAATATAATTACTGGATTAAAAAGTACTATTCTATTTAATATTAGGGTAGCCTTAGGAGTAGCTTTTTAATATATAATAGTTAAAGATTTAATTAACTCTTTATTATTACCCCTTTATCTTTTTCTTTTATTAATATTTATATCGATTATATATATTAATATTATTTAATTCTCTATATCTTTATATTAAGAGAGTAATATAAAAAAAGTTTAGATTATATTTTTATTAGATATAATATCTAAGTATTATAATTTTATAGATTATTATTTAAGGTCTAGGTAAAAGATATATTTTCTAAAGATTATACTTTTATATTTATTTAATACCTATTTAAAGTATTAAAGGGCTCTAGCTTTAATTAAAGAAATAAAGGATATAATTATATAATTAAGAAAGTTAATAGCTTAAGCTATTATAAGCTTTTAATAGTATTCTTTTATCTTAAGGAATTATTATATAATAATAAAAGGAATTATACTCTAGCCTATAATATATCCTAGATTTAATATCCTAGTATATAAATTATATATATAAAATCCAAATTTAATATTATATATTAATTTATTATAATAAAAAGAAAAATAGCTTAATAAATTATAATATTAATAATTATTCTTATCCTATCTCCCTTAAAGAGAGAAGATATTAAAATCCTTACTATTATTAAGATTAAATATTATTTAATTAAATAAAAAACTTATTAAGCTTTTATACTATAAATCCTTATTAATATATATATTAATACCTATCTATATTTTAATAATTATTTAAGTAATATCTTTTTTAATAGCTATATTAATCTTAAGATTATTAATAAGCTTAATTAATTCCTTTATATCTATTAGCTTAGCTTTAGGGGGTATAATCTTAATAATAATTAAAAAGAATTTTTCTTTAAAATTAAGGTCCTATATAACCAGATTCTTTATTATAATAACTTGATTAAGTATTATTTTAATAATAATTATATTTATCTAATTCCTAAAACTATCAGAAATCTTATATTATTTAATAATTAGTCTAATAGTTATTTAATTATTAAAGTATCCCTAGAGTTATTTATATAATATCTTCTTAAATTTATAAGGATTATTAATAGAATTTACTTAGATAATCTTAATAAAAAGCCTTATTAATATAGTCTTATATAATATATAAGATAATAGTTTTAAGTTCTCCTAATTTAAATTATATTAGAAAGTATAAAATCTATACCTATTAAACCAGTCTAGAATATCTTTAATAGATTCTAGGTATTATTATTTAAGTACTTTTAAATAATCTTTATATAATCTTAATTATTATAAATCTTCTTTAAAGAAATAATTCTTTAATATTTTTTTAGCTTTTATTTATAAAAGATTATAAATAAATCCCTAGATAATATTTTTATAGATATTAACTATATAATATATAAAATAATTATATTTCTTTTTATTAATTATATTATTATCTTTTATCTTAAGCTTATAGCTTAAAAGGTATTTAATAATATTAATTCTATTAAAGTATTTAATAAGCTTAAGATTAATAGTATATCTTTTAGATTTATTTATAATAAAGATATTTTTAAGATTATTAAAAAAAATAATATTAATCTTAATAATACTTTATTAAAAACTCTTAATAATATTATCCCTTAATTAATTAATTAATTATAAGCCTAGTTTATTAAGGGAAAAGCTATTAGAATTTATAATAGATATTATATTAGATAAAGGAGTGCTTGGAGTAAGGATATTAGGTATAATAGTCTTAGGAATAATAATTTTAATAATAGAGTTAAAGCTATTTAAAGGTCTTCTTCTTTAATATAAAGAGTATCTATTTAAACCAGAGGCTAATAATATATTAAGAAGATTAAATAATAATAAAGGCTTTTTATTATAAAGATATTTAAATATCTAGTTTAAGAAGGAGTTATCTTAACTCTTATATAATAATATCTTATTAATTATATCCTAGTATTAATATAAAACCTTTTCTTTAAGAATAGGTATTATATTTAAATTAAGGATAATAATTCTTATTTTATTATAATTAAATAATATCTTATTTTTAAAATATTAAGATTATTTTTAAATAGGAAGCTTTTTTAATATTAGGGATAAGATTTATAAAAAAAGAAAAGAAATAAAAATATTTCTTAAGATTAATTAAATTATTAAAATACTAATCTATAATATAAAAAAGCAAAACTAAGGATTAGTATATAATTAATATTATTTATTATTAATTAAATAATTAATATTAGAAGCTATATAAGCTGATTATTTATAGTAATTCTTCTTATATTTATTTATATTTTAATTAAATAAAATTAATAAATTTAAGGTACTTTATCTTTTTAATCTAATATTTAATATATAAATTATCTTTTATATATATTCTAGATAGAAGCTTATCTTAGGATTAAATATTTTTTTATTTTTTCTTTTAATAATTTAATATTCTATAATATTAGATTCTAATAAAAAAAAAATTAATAATATCTTATTATTTAATTAGGATAATATATAATATCCTTATTTTATAAACTTTAGGTCTTTTAATAAATAAACTTAACTCTTTT
Organism: Zelopaecilomyces penicillatus; assembly: GCA_005765155.1. Taxonomy (NCBI): domain Eukaryota; kingdom Fungi; phylum Ascomycota; class Sordariomycetes; order Hypocreales; family Pseudodiploosporaceae; genus Zelopaecilomyces; species Zelopaecilomyces penicillatus. The sequence goes on from VCCP01000007.1 coordinate 146,856, forward strand.
GTTTTTAGATTTTTAGGTTATTATCCTTAAAGGTATCTTCTGATTATATTAATTAAAAGATCTTATAAGGGTATTTATAATAATTCTTCTTAAATTAATCCTTATAATAGCTTAAAAGTACCCTTAAACATATTATATTATCGATTTAGTATTAATTAATCCTTTTAATAGTAAAGTAAATAAGATATTCCTTTATTTTAATTATTAGTTTTAATAGAGAGAAAATAATATATATAATAATACTAATACTATCTATAGAATTATAGTATAATTTTAAGGTAATTATATAGCTAATATAATCTATAAGAATTAAATAGGTAAGAAAAGCTATAAAGTAGTAATATAATAAAATAAATTTAAGAGATTAATTAATTATCTTATAATTAATTAAATAAAGAAGATAGTTTTTTAATAGTTAATCTTTTAAATATACTAGAAAAATTCTTAGATAGAAAGGGGAAAAACTTAAATTGGATAATGTTTGCCTTGTTTAAATAGCCTAGGTATAGCCTATCTACTTATATAGTTTAATCCCTTTAAGTGCAGCTTATACAGCTATAGCTTAATCAACTAGCAAGAGGGTGTGTTCAACCCAGTCATCAAAATAGTAAAGATATCTATAATAATACTTTAAAAGAAATATAATTAATATTATATATATTTTATTTATTAGTATTAGGTAGTATAATAAGTCTTTTCTATACTTTCTTATTTAAAAGAAGGTTTTAATCTATTCTTTTTAATAATTATTAATAGTATTATCTGATTTAGCTAAAAGATATAAATCTAATTATTAATTTATTCTTTAATAATTTCTTTAATATTAATATAACTTTATATAGAAATCCTATTTATAATTATTTATTCTAATTTAATAATTTAATATTATTATTTATTTATTTAAAATTAATAGGAATAGATAAAAATATTATATTTAAATATATATTTCTTAATAATTTATTAATAATCACTGATTTATTATTATTAATAGAATAATAAGGTATTAATAATATTATATTAATAGTTATATTAATTGATTTAGGTTCTAGATATTGTTTATATTATTTCTATAAATATTAAGTAAATTTGCCCTTTCTTTCTATTTAATCTAATAAGAAATAGAATAATAGATTTTAAGTAGTTATAATATCTTTTAATAGTTTCTTAGCTTTTTTAATATCCTTTTTAATAATAATAGATATATATAAATATTTTATTTAAGTAAATTTAATAATATATTTAGTGATTAGGATCTTATTATTTATATTTAAATAATTATTTTAATAATAAAAAAATTTTATCAATAGATTTAATTATTAGATTATTAGATTTAAATAAAATAAAGTTTATAAGTAATTATTTTATAAGGATAGGGATTATATAACTATTATAAGTAATTATTATTAATTATTATATATAAATAGGATAATTCTATTTTCTATTTAATTTAATAATCTAGCTAATTATTTAATAATCTAATTAAGAGGATAAAAAAATAAAGAGATGACTGTTTTGATAGTCTAATATAGATAATCGTAATAGAAACAAATTTTATTAATAAATATAATATTAATATCTTAATTATAAGAAAGAAATTAAAAATCTATATAGCTTATAGTATAATAATACCCTTTAAAATATAAGTAAAGTATAAATTAATTTATTAAAGAATTATAATAATATAAAATATAATAATATTATTAAAATTAAAGGAATAAATACTAATAAATTATATTTACCTTAACTATTATAATCTATATTTTATAAAAAAAGTATATTATATTATATTAGAAGATATAGCTATAATAGATTATATATATATTATAAATACTCCTAATATATTATTAATAATTAACTAGGTTATAATAATAAATAATATAAATAAATTAATAAGGTATTAGTATAAATAAAAACTAGGATATTTAGATAACTATAATAGGTATAGATATTATATAGTATTATAGGAAAATATTAATATAGTAATAAGTTATATAAAGGTAATAAATAATAAATTTAATTTATTTAATAAAATAATTAAAGTATTAAACTTACCTTTAAAGGTATTATAAGAATAAATTAAATTATATTTAATAAATAGAAATAATATTAAGAATCTAAAAAAAGGATTTATTATAAAATTAATTAAATTAAAAGAAATCAAGATTAAATAAAAAGTTTATATATATACTATAAATCCTATTAAAACTAAAATAATTATAAAATTAATTAAAGCCTATAATATATAATATAATTAAGGGATTATTTTAATAAATAATAAAGATAAAATAAGAATTAATCTTATAAAAGATTAATAAAAAAATTAATAGTAAGATTATATTTATTAAAGATTAAAGATAAGAAATTTATTAATAATATAATAAATAAGCTCTATAAATAAGGATATATAAATTAAATAAGAAAACTAATATCTTTTAATTATCTTATTTTTATTATCTAATAATAGATTAAAAGAAAATAAAAAGGTAAAATAATTATAGATCTAAAATAATTAAATAAAATTATAATATTAGATATCTACCTTATTCTTTTATAAAAAGAGATAATTTTATCTTTAAAAGAGAAGAAATATATATTAATACTAAATATATTAATATTTTTCTATTAGTTATTAATATATAATAAATATAAAGATAGAATAATTATTATTAATTTATAAAAACTAGAAATATCTTATATAGTATTAATAGGATTTAAAAATAATCTAGCTTTTATATAATAATTTATAGATTAAAGGTTATATCCTTATAAAGATTTTATTAAAGTATATATTAATAATATAATTATATTTAATAATACCTTTAAAAAATATTATAATTATTTATATATAGTATTAAAACTATTTAAAAATTTATAATTAATAATATTATTATTAAAATCCTTTTATATATATCTATTAATTAAATTATTTAATTTCTGGGTTAATATATTTAAAATAAATATAATAGAAAATAGAATAAATATATTAAGGAAATTAAAGATATTAATAATACTAGCTAATTTAGAAACTTATTTAAGAATAATTACCTTCTTAAGATAATTTATCTTTAAATTCTAAATAAAGATAGAATTATTAAAAATTAGAAAAATAGCTTTATTAAAGAATTTAAGAAAAAAAGATTAAATTATTAAAAAAATTAATAAGAAAATAAGAATATTTAAAATAAAAAAGATAAACTTTAAATTAATTAAATTAAAGAAAGAATCCTTTAAAATATTTTAAAATTATCTAGTAAATAAGATAATACTATATTATTATAATCTAATAAAACCAATCTTTTTTAAACTTAATATAAGTAATTAAGGAATAGGTCTTTTTATATTTTATCTTAAAAATAATATATAGGATAATAAGAAAGTACTAATTTAATAAATATAATTAATTATATTTTTAAATAGGTTATTAATAAAATCTAAAATAAGATATAAATTAATTAAACTTAAGATTAAATATTTAATATAATCTTATTAAAAACTAAGAATAATAATTTAATTATTAAATAGATTAGTAATAATATTAATAGATTATATAATAATAAAAGGAATAATTAATTATATTAATATATTAATATTAGATTTAATAAAAGTAAATTATTAATTAATAATAATATTTATTTATTTAAATTAATATAAATTAAATATTTATTATATTCTAAGAAAAATAAATTTTATATTTAATATATTATTATAATTTCTAACTATAAATAATAAATATTATAAAAAGGAATAAAAAAATCTATTAAAAGAAAAAATAATAAATAAATTTTATAATATTTAAAAAAAGATATATATTATTTAATAATAATAATATTAATTAATAATAAACTATAAGTAGAATTTATAAAAGGATATATTAAGGATTATAAATTTATTAAAATAATTAAAGTATTAAAAATATAAAAATTAAGAGAAGAAATTAATATAAAAGAAAGATTAATAAATATTAAATTATCTTTTATAATAAATAATAAACTATTATATTAATTTAAGTTAGATAATATAAGGAAACTATATATCCTATAAAATTATATAATAATAATATTAATAAAAGCCTATAATTAGAACTTTTATATAGGATTATATAAGATAAATATAGTACTAAAAGATTTAATATTTTATTAAATAATACAATAGATTAAATAATAGATATCCTATTATAAGGTATACTTAGAAAATTTAATTAATTAAATAAAATTATTAAAAGAATTATAGTTAATAATAACTCTATATAAACCTTTTTATATAATAGCTATTAATTTTATTATATAACTTTCAAGGAGATATTATAATTATTCTAGAAAATACTAGATTATAAATATTTATTTAATATAATAATAATTATAATATATAAGTAAAGCAGAAAATTAATATTAATCCTAGGATTAATTTATTATATTATTAAATAATAAGCTAAAATATAATTAAGATTATTATTATTATATAATTAAGGAACTTTTAGGGTTATAATTAATAATTAAGATATTAAATTTATTTTAGATTTTTAAAAGGGTCTTTTTAGGATATTAAAAATAAGATTTACTTTTAATATAATATATTATCTATAGATTAATAGATTATCTAAGAAAAAAAACCAAATTATAGAATTAATACTTAAATATTATCTAGTAATATTAAATATATTATAGATTAAAATAATCCTAGTATTATAATTCTTATTAAATAATTTAATTAATAACCTTATAAAAAAATTATTAATTAAATTAATTATAGAGTTTAAACCTATTAGATTAATAAAACTATTATAAATAAATACTAATAAAATAAATATTAAAGTATTAAATATATTAAGATATCTATTTATAAATAAGATTAATTATATTATAGATATAATAATAATATATATAAATTATATATATAACTAAAAGTATAGATTAATTAAATTTAAAATAAATAATAAGATATATTTAAGGCTATATAAGGGATATTAATTACCAGGAAAACCATTATAAAAATAATTATAATAATAAATAGGATTATTTAAAGTAATTAAATAAATAGGATTATTAATATATAAATTAGATTTATTTATTTATTAAAGGATTTATTAAATAATATTAATTATATATTTATATCTAAAACCTAAGGGGAATAATCTATTTAACAGGATATTAAATAAATAGATATAATTAATAAAAATTAAGGGATAAGATAAAGAATAGGAAATCTAGAAAATTATAAAAGGATAAATAAATAAAAAAGGAAGATATTTATAAATCAAGTATATAATTAAATAAAGAGGTTTTAGATTAGAATATAATAAATAAAGAAAGAGAAAAGAGCTTATATAGATTATAATAAGCTTAATTAAAGATTATAAATAAAAAAAACCTTATTAAAAAATTATAGAAAGTATATTTAATAAAAAAAGAATAAGAATAAGAAGAGATAAATAAGATACTAAAAATAAATTTATAAGTATTATTATTTAAGAAAAAAAAATAAAAAACTTTTTAAAAAAAAGAGTAAATACTTTTAAAATAAAGAAAAAAAAATTATAAGGATTAAATATATAGCTATAAAAAATAATAAAGAACTTAAACCTTATAAAAATCAAAAAAAAACTGATTATTAAAAGAATTAAATTTAAAGACTTATTAAAAGATTTTAATATAATAAACTATTTAATACTATTAGTTAATAATAAAATCTTTAATCTTAAGGTAATAAATTATAAAATAATAGATACTTATTATATAAATTTATTGATTTACTATAATATTAATTATTTTATAAGCTTAGATTTAAAAGAATTAAGAATATATTATTATATATTAATAATTAAAGTATTTTATTATATTAAATTAAATTATAGAGATTATATAGAACTATTTAATATAATAATTATAAAGCTTAAATTAATTAAAGTCCTTTTTAAGGAAAAATAATAATTATAAAATAGATTAAAAAATATTAAAGAATAATTAAAGGAATTTAAGAGTAAAGTCTTAGCTATAGATATTAATTAAATATTATATCTAAAGTATATTTTATTACTTTATATTATTAAAATACTTAAAAAGGTTTTAAATAAAGAAAAATTAAATATAATATATATTATTAATAAATATTAATTATTCTAATAACTTTTAATTATAATTATATATTATAAAGAATAGAAGCTATTTTTATTAATAAATATATTAAAGGAATACTTCTATTTTATTATAAGAATAATTATTAATAATAAAATTATAGATAAGATAAATAAATCACTTATAAGATTTATAATACTAGTAAATATATATCTTTTATTAATTAATAAATTAGATAAATATTATTAAAAGGATTATATACTAGATTTTAATAAGAGCGATTTTAAAGAAGAAATCCTAGTATATATGAAAGAATAAAATTTTAATATAAAAGGAATTCGATTTATTATTTAATAAAAAGCTAAATAAATTTATATTCCTATTTTAAATAGATTATTTACTTTAATACTAGGATAATAAAACTTTATAATTAGAGAAATCAAAACTAAAATAATATTAATAATTATTATTATAATAGATATTAAATATAAAATTTAATTAAATTTATTTATTAAGAAATTAAATTTAAATAATATTAAGAATCTATTAATAAAATAAAAAAAGAATAAAATAAAGATATAATAAAGAATAAAAGCTTTAATATATACCCTATTATTATAAAAAGGGCTAGATTTAATTAAAATACCTAGAGAAATAATAATAATATTAATATCTAATAATTAAATTCTTTATAATAAAATTAAAAAAAAAGTCTAATATATTATTATTATTATTATATAGATAATAAATAAATAAATTAAACTATTTATTATATTATATAAATATAATTATTAAAAAAAAATATTAAAAAAGAAGATTTATATAAATTAAAAAAGAATTATTAATATTATAATTAAAAATAAAATTAATTTAAATAATACTATATAATAAATAAATTTAAATTTATAAAATAAAGATTATTATTTTAAAAACTAAACTGAATATAATAATAAAGATTTAGAAAGAAATAATATAATATATAAAATTAATTATATAATAAATAAATAAATAATAAAGAATTAATCGCTTTTTTCTTAAGAATAGGTAATTATTATAATTATTTATATTAGATTATTAAAATAATTATTTCTTTATTCCTTTATCCTCTTAATCAGATTATTAAATAATTAACTAGATTATTAAATTAAATAGAAAATAAAATCATCCTTTTTATATATAATAATATTCTTATAAAGAGCCTATATAATATCTAATTTAATAAAATCCTTATATATCTATCTTATAATATTAAAATTCTAATATAATAAATTAAAAAGGAATAATATATTATAAATATAATTTATATAAAAAAGCTATAAATCTTTATAAGAAATATTCTTTTAAAACTATTATTAACTTTATAATATAATACTATATAATATAAGATAATTATATATATCTTAACTTTTATAATAAACTCTTCTTAATCTATAAAGACCTTTTCTTTAATCTATAATTAATATAATAACCTTAAATTTTAGATATTATAGCCTTTATAATAGTCTTTTAAATCACTCTTATACCAGCCTAAAAAGCTCTTATTAATACCCTTTAATAAGCCTTTTAATAAGCCTTTTAATAAACCTTTATAATAGCTTTTTAAAGACCCTTTTATAATATTATTATCTAAAATATTAAATAATAGCTTTATAATTCTTAATTTATTAATTTTATTTAAATTTATAATTATTATATATAATAAAAATTAATTTTATAATAAATCTTATCTTTTTATAAATAAGAATATTTATAATAATTATTAAAAATTCTATCTTATAGATTTAAATAGCTTTTTTATTATATAATAATAAATAAATCTTCTTTAATAATATAACTTTTATTCTATTATTTATTATAATAAATAATAAATTTAATAGATTTTTTAAATTTATTTTTAATATTGAAAAATAAAAAAAATACTTCTTTAAAATTATTAAAATAGATAATATATATAAAATTAATTATTTTAATCTTTATTTAATATAAATTATTAATATTATTAATTAAAAATCTATTATAAATTTTATTTAAGCTTTTATTAATTATAAATATAATAAGATATTTTAATAACTGGGTTAAACACACCCCCTTACTAATTAATTAAGCTATAATTATATAAGCTGCACTTAAAGGGATTAAACTATATAAATAGATAGGCTATACCCAGGCTATTTAAATAAGACAGATATTATTTAATTTAAGTTTTTCCCCCTTTTACCTAAGAATTTTTTTAATATATTTAAAAGACTAGCTATTAAAAAGCTATCTTCTTTATTTAATTAATTATAGGATAATTAATTAATCTCTTAAATTTATTTTATTATATTATTGCTTTATAGCTTTTCTTACTTATTTAATCCTTATAGACTATACTAACTATATAATTATCTTAAAATTATATTATAATTCTATAAATAGTATTAATATTATTATATATATTATTTTCTTTTTATTAAAACTAATAATCAAGATAAGGGAATATCTTATTTACTTTACTATTAAAAAGATTAATTAATACCAGATTAATAATATAATATATTTAAGGGTATTTTTAAGCTATTATAAGAATTAGTTTAAGAAGAATTATTATAAATACCCTTATAAGACCTTTCGATCAGTATAATTAAAAGATATCTTTAAGAATAATAGCCTAGAAATCTAAAAATAAAAGAGCTAAGCTTATTTATTAAAAGATTTAAAATCTATAAAACAAAAATATTATATATTATCCTAGTTAAATAATAAGGTATTATTAATTTCTTTTCTATTAGAATCTAATATTATAGAATATTAAATTATTAAAAGAAAAAATAAGGAAATATTTAATCCTAAGATAAGCTTTTATCTAGAATATATATAAAAGATAATTTATATATTAAATATTAGATTAAAAAGGCAGGGTATCTTAAATTTATTAATTTTATTTAATTAAAATATAAATAAATATAGAAAGAACTATTATAAATAATCAATTTATATAGCTTCTAATATTAATTATTTAATTAATAATAAATAGTATTAATTATATATTAACCCTTAGTTTTGTTTTTTTATATTATAGATTAATATTTTAATAGTTTAGTTAATCTTAGGAAATATTTTTATCTTTTTTCTTTTTTTATAGGTCTTATCCTTAATATTAAAGAAGCTTTTTATTTAAAAGTAATCTTAGTATTTTAAAAATAAGATATTATTTAATTATAATAAAATAGGAATTATTATTCTTAACTTAAGTATAGTGCTTGTTTTTAAAGGAAAGGTTTTATATTAATATTAAGATATAATTAATAAGATATTATTATATAAGAGTTAAGATAACTTTTTCTTAGATTAAATATCTAAATACCTTTATAATAAAAAGCCTTTATTATTATTTAATCTTTTTAATATATTATTAATCCTTGATTTAAGTAGATATTCTTTATACTAAAAAAAAAGATCTTTAAATAGCTTTAACTTTATTATTAGAATTACTACTCCTAAGATTATTATATCTAATATCCTTACTTTAAGTATTCCTTTACCTAATATAATATCTATTATAAATTCTAATAGCCCTTTCTTTAATAGATTAGATTTATAATTAATTAATTAATTAAAAGATAATATTATTAAGAGTTTTTAATAAAGTATTATTAAGATTAATACTATTCTCTTTAATAATCTTAAGGATATTCTTATTATAAATAAATCTAAAAGATATATTATTAACCTTAAGTTTATTAAATATTTTAATAAGATTAATATTATTAAATACCTTTTAAATTATAAGCTTAAGATAAAAGGTAATAATATAATTAATAAAAAGAAATATAATTATTTTATATATTATATAATTAATATTTATAAGGATATTATTTAAGGATTTATCTATAATCTTTTATAGATAAAAGCTAAAGAAGTATTAAAAAATTATTTTTTTAAAAAAGATTTATAATAGTTAAGATTATATAAAGATTATTTAAAAATACTTAAATAATAGTATTTAAAATCTATTAAAGATATTCTAGATTAATTTAATAGATATAGATTTTATACTTTTTAATATAATTTAAATTAAAAGGATTTAAAATCATTATCTTATATATTATATAAGATTATATTAATAAGGCTCCTTATTAAGATTATCTAAGTAAATTCTATTAATAATCCTTATAAACTTAAGAAGATATTATATAAGCAGTTTTAAGGATATTTTAATAATTAAGTGATTATTAGATTAACTATTAAATAGTATAAGATTTTTAATAGTTTTAGGAATTAGATAAATATAATTATTATTAAAGTAATACTTAATTAAATTATTATAATAAAGAATCTGATTATATAAAACCTTAATCTTAAAGAAAAGTTCTTTTTAATTATTATTAAGATTATACCCTTTAAAACTAAGCTAATAAATATAAAGGAATTAATTAAATTTATTAATAATTTTAAGATTAATATAGCTATTAAAGAAGATATTATTTAAATAATTATTAAAATATAGATAGGTATTAATATATATATTAGTAAGGATTTATAGTATAAAGGCTTGATAAGTTTTTTATTTAATTAAATAATATTTAATCTTAATAATAATAAAGATTTTAATATCTCTTCCCTTTAAGAGAGATAAAATAAGAATAATTATTAGTATTATAATTTATTAAGCTATTTTCCCTTCTATTATAATAAATTAGTATATAATACTAAACTTAGGTTTTATATATATAATTTATATATTAGGATATTAAACCTAGAATATATTATAGATTAGAGTATAATTCCTTTTATTATTATATAATAGTTCTATAAAATAAAAGGATACTATTAAAAGCTTATAATAATTTAAGCTATTAATTTTCTTGATTATATAATTATATTCCTTATCCTTTTAATTAAAGCTAGAGCCTTTTAATATTTTAAATAGGTATTAAATAAATATAAAGGTATAATCTTTAGAAAATATATCCTTTATTTAGGCCTTAAATAATAATCTATAAAGTTATAATATTTAGATATTATATCTAATAAAAATATAATTTAAATTTCTTTTATATTACTCTCTTAATATAAAGATATAAAGGATTAAATAATATTAATATATATAATTAATATAAATATTAATAAAAGAAAGAGATAGAAAGATAATAATAAAGAGTTAATTAAACCTTTAATTATTATATATTAAAAGGCTACTTTTAAGACTATCCTAATATTAAATAAGATAATACTTTTTAATCTAGTGATTATACCTAAGAATATATTATAAATAATAGATTAAAATATAAGATTTCCTTATTATTAATTAAAATTAAAAAAGATCTTATTTATAAAGATAATTATTATATTATTTTATATATTAATTAATCTTAATTTAGAGCTTAAGATAATTATAGGTTAGGATCTATTAAATTAAGTTAAAGATATAATAAAAATCTTTTATATCCTTAGGAATAAATTAAATAATCCTATATCTTTAATAAAGTTAAAGAATATAATAGAAGTAATTTAAGTTTATCTATAGATAAGGTATAATAAAGCCTTCTTTAATAAACTAATTAAATAATTATATATTAGTATTATAGCTATAATTAAAATATAAGAAGAAGCCTCTTTTAATTATAACCAGTATTAAATAATATTATTTAATTAAGATTAAGATAATATAAATCTATTAAGCCTATATTATTTCTATATTCTGAAATTAATTAAAGATAATCTTTATAATAATATAAGCTTCTTTTTTAATAAGGTATCTTATAAGATTATTTAAATATACTTAAATAGCTATTAATTATTAAATATATAATAAATACTTAAGATTTAAATCAGGATTAATTCTTAAAAAAGAAAAATAATAAATATATTTATTAATTTAAGCTCTAAAGATAATATTATCTTAAAATCACTAGCTAAGAAATACAGGGTTAAATATAATCTAATTAAGATTAAAATAATATTATTCTTTAAATAGATTACTTAAATAATTAAGGAAGTGGAAGTTTAACTCTATATAAGAATCACTTAGATATCTATTTATTTATATATAGTATTGGATAGAGTTATAATACCTTTTATCCTAAGGATATTATTTATTAGAATAGCTAAGCTATTATTTAATTATTCTTAGAAAAGTAAAGACTTATATATATAATATTAAATAAAATAAATATAAATAATTACTCTTATTATAGATACTATTTATTAAAAATAAAATAAATCTAACTCCTTAGAAAACTAAATATTAATTATATTATTAAAGGTATAATTAATAATAAGGAATTAATTAATCTAGAATAGCTCCTTAAAGATAATAAAGAAATATTAATAGAGTTTAACTTTAATAATAATAAGGTAATTATTAAATATATATTAATAGAGTCTATAAAGTAATATATTAAAGCTTTAGAAGCAGCTAAAACTAAATTAGACTTTTTAAAGAAAAAGAAGAAATCTAAAAAAAAAGGAATATATTAATTATATAATCTCCTTAAGGTATATATCTATACCTTTTATAAGAAAAAGATTAATAAAATCAATCCTATTAATAATATTTCTTTAAATAGATTTATATCTAATAATAATCTATTTTAAAAAAAGAAAAAATAAAAGAAAATAAAAAAAAAATCGATTTAAATATACCCTTTACTAAATATATTACCTTAAAGTTCTTTAATATATCTAAAAGATCCTGATTTTATAAAGAATACTATAAAGAAATCCTCTTTTAAATTAAGAATATATTAATTTAATAAAAGATTAATATTTTCTTAAAGATCCTTTATAATAAAGAATAGGCTTTATCTTAATAATTTAAAGAAAGTGGAATACTTAATCTATTGGTTATATCTTCTTAAATTATTAAAGTGATTCCTTATTTAATCTAGTAGGTATATTCTATTCTTATTTTATAAGGATTAGAAGTAAAAGCTATAAAGTTATTAAAGGTATACTTTAAGAATTATATATTAAAAGAGTTTTATATCTTTTATAGAAATTAATATTTCTTTATTAAGAAAAAGGATAAGAGGCTTTATTTAATTAATATTATTATAAAATATAATATTATTATTTTTAAAGATATATTTATCCTTTTTAATATTAATTCCTTTAATAAAGATTTCTTTATATATATTATACTTTTATTATTAGATTTCTTTTTTAATTATAATTAAATCTTATTAAATAAAAAGAGTAAAGATTTTATTATATTTTCTTCTATTATTAATCTTTTAAGGATATATATATTCTCTTAGGGTATTATAAATTCTATAGCCTAGTTTATAAGAATTATAATTTAAATATTATTTAATCTTATTCTAGATATTTATAAACCCTTTCTTAATAATATTATTATATATAAGCTATAATCTATTTATAATAATAAAAAGATTTTTTTTAGGGTATAGAAATATATACTTAAATATTTATAAAACCTTAATAAAATCCTTTTTAATATTAAGCTCTTTAAATATATAATATTAAAAAGGAAATTAAGATATTATTAAAATATAATTATTATTATTAGATTTCTTTATAGGATATCTAGAAAGAAATTAATTAAAAAGAAAATTATTAAAATCCTAGAATAGCTTATCTATTATAATATAATAGATATTAAGGCCTTTCTTAGATTTATTAGCTATTATTAAATTTGGATATATAACTTTATTATTATTATTCTTTTCTTTATTATCTTATTATAAAAGAAAGCTTTTTAAAAGTAAGAAGGATTATAATTAAAGATAATAATTAAGCTTAAGGATATAATAATAATTATCTCTATTCTAATATTATTTAATCTCTTTAAGGAGGATAGAGAAATTATATTTATAATAAATACTAGCCTTAAAGGATAGGGAGTAGTTTTAATATAAATTCTAGATAGATAATAATACTTAATTAGGTTTAAAAGCGATTATTAAAATAAGATTAAATATAGCTATAATATAATAAAGTAAGAGTATAAGGTTATTCTTTTTATACTTTAAAGGCTTAAAGGATATATCTATAATATATAATTTACCTTAAAGATAAATATATATATCCTTATATATTAGTTTAATAATACTATTTATAATATACCAGATAGTCTTATTATTTACTAGATTAGCTATATTATATTATTTGATTTTATTATTAAATATATTTCTAGGAAAAATAATAGTATAATAGATAGACTTTCTTAGAAAGGATTAAAGCTATTTAATTAAATAAATATTAAAATTAAAAAGGATTTAAAGGATATAATTAATATATATCTTAGATTAATATAATTAAATATACTAAAACCTAGATATTCTATAAAGTCTTAGTAGATTATTAGATTTCTATATTTACTAAAAAGATTATCTGATTTTAATAGAGTATAATTTAGAATATTATATTAGAAAGCTTAGAGATTCTTTATTAAGGATAGAAAACTTTAATTAAGGCTAATCTATAAAAAAAACTATTTTATATTAGTTATTAATAATTTATTTATCTATAAGAAATTAATAGTAAGCTATTATATAGCTTAAGGGTATAAAGATAAAATAGTTATCTTTAAAACTCTTTTTAATAGGTATTATTAAGAAAAGATATAAAATAATATTTCCTTAGCTATAACCTATTACCCTAAGTATTAAAAGTTTATACTATAATAGGGTAAAGAATCAGTGATTTTAATATTACTTAGGCAGTTAATATTAAAAGTATATTTCGATTTATAATATATACTATCTGATTATAATATAAACTTTCTTATAAAAGCTTATTATAATTTAATTAGATAGATAAAAGTTTAATTAATATAATAGATTAACTTAAGGGCTATAATTAGGTTTATTATAACCTTAATATAATAATATAAACTTATATTTTATATAATTATTAATAATAGATCTAAAATAAAAGGGCTTCTCTTTTAAATACTGTTTAATTAAGATATAAAATATATTTAAATATCTAGATATAATCCTATAATTAACTCTATAATTAAAATTAATTATTAAAGCCTTATATTTATAATAGTAAAGATATTAAAAGGGGATTTTAAATAGATAAGATACCTTAAAATAGCTATTTTTATAGATAGAATTATAATTAAATTATCCTATAGCTTTTCTATCTTTTATCTTATATATAGGTATAACCCTATTTTATTATTTAAAATTAAATTTCTAATATAAAGGCTTATTAATTAAGATATTATTATTAATACTAAAGACTTATTTAAGTCTTATATTTAAATATTAGAAAGAAGATTAGAAGATATAATAAAAGCTAAAGAAAAGATAATTAACTTTAAGAAAAAGCTAATAGTAAGAATAAATACTATTAATAAATATATACTTTAATTAAAATATAATCAATTAATACTAAATAATCTAATACTTATATATAATATACCTAAGAAATAAAATAAATCCTATATAGTAAAGATAGTAATATGTTAGTATAGCCTATATTAGATTATTTTATAAATAGATATTACTAAAGTATATATACTTTATATAATAGATAGGATTCTTCTGGATAAAATCTATTCTAGAAACTATCTAAAGAAGCTTATTAAAGATAAATATAATTAATAGATATCTAATATTAATATATAGCTCTTTAAACCTAAAGATAAATAAAAACTATATAAGGAAAAGAAAGGATTAGGATTATTAGACCTTTTTATATACTTTGATTTACCTATTAATTAAATAATATTCTAAGACTCTAACTCTAATATTAATCTTAAAAAAGACTTCCTAGATTTACTATTAATTATTAAACCTTAATTTAAAGTTATAATCTCTAGCTTAATTTAATATTAAAAGAGTATATATTAATTATACTTACTTTAAATATATATATAACTTTTTATATACTTAAACTAAGGATTTTCTAGCCTGAATTCTATTTAAAAATCCTTAATAAGAAGGATTTTAATAATATTTCTTAAAAAGTATAGTAAATTTCACTCTTTATATATAATATTCTATTACTAGTATATAAATTAATTATACTAAACCAATTATAATAAATAATTAATACTTCTAAACCTTAATTATAATAACCAAACTATTCCTATATTAATAATTAAATAATTCTTATTAATCTTATTTTTTTATAATCTTTTCTTAATCTATATTAATCTGATTTTATTATACCCTTAAATATAGACCTACTCTTAGATCTACCCTATACCTATATTAACTAGGATTAAATAAAGCTTATACTTATATACCTAAAACCTTTCCTTTTACTCTAGAAAACTTATTAAATTCTTATTAAAAATAAGAGTTCTTATAAATTATTTTAGTATTATAATACTATCTTTCTTTAATCTTTTTACTTATATAATTCCTTTTTTTATTTAATTATAAATATATTTTATAATATTATATTATAATAATTATACTCTTTTATTATTTTATTTTATTTTATAAAAGATTAATTAATATTTTTAAAAGCTAATTTATTTATTAATATTAAATTATTTAAATTATATAATTAATATTATTATCCTAAAACTAATTTACCCTATCCCTTTTAAACCAAACCTATATTCTAGTAATTAAGGAATTATTTAATTTTATTTATATCTATTAAATCCTATTAAGGTTTTCCTTTATTATCTTATTTATATCCTATTTTATTATATACTTAATCCTTAAAATTAATAGTTAATATTTCTATAGGTAAGAAATAATAAATATATTTAAGAAATCTAGAATAATTAATCCCTTTAAATCTTTGGTCTAGTCCTTCCCTAAGAAAGTTATTTACTTTTCTTTATTCTCTAGCTTAAATTAATAGCTATAAAATCCTTTTTATTTATAATTTATATATCTATCTTATTTATAATTTAAATAGCATTTATTATATTTATCTAGGATTAAAATATATAAATAATATAGCTATATAATATACTCTTTAATAGCTATAATAATAATTAAAAAAGATTATATATAATAGGAATATAGGATTAGATTAATAACTTTATAATAATTAATAAATAAAGAATAGATCCTCTTTTTCTATTTTATTAAGATATTAAAAAAATACCTATAAATATATCCTATTTTAATTAATATAAATATAAAGTAAGGTACTTAGGTTTTTATAATAGACTTTAGTATAGGATATTTTTAAGTATTATAGAGATTATCTTTCTAGAAGTATTATTTAAGATTTTAGCCCTTAGCTAGCTATATAAAAGTACTAGATATATCTTTTATAAACTTAATAATAAAGAATATCTTATAATAAAGAGGGTAATTTATTTAATTTATATTTATTCCCTTTAGAATCTATATTTTAAAAATTATTTAAATCTAAAAATAAGAAAAAGGATTAATATTAGTTTATAAAGATTAAATAATATTAAATTAAAAAGGCTTTATAATTTACTATTACTTTTATTATAAAGGATAGTTTAATACTATTAAAGAATTTAATATAATTATTCTATAATAAGATAATCTTATAAATAATTATATTATATAAAATAATTATATTTATAATAAAACTAATATTAGGGAGCTGAGAATAAATATTATTTTAATTAGTTTCTATAATTAAATAATACTTATAATAATAACTTAAAGAAAATAAGAGATAGATTAATAATCCTAAAGTTAAGAGGGCTAAGTTATAAAATAAAAGAGGAAAAGTTATAAGAGCTAGAAGGCTGCCCCTTTAAAAAGTATATAAATAAAAATATATATTACTTATTAGCTATAAATTATTATTAAGTATAATAAAAAGCTATATTTTAAAGGAAAAGCTGCTTATAATAAAAGGTATTTTTAATTAAGTGATTATATATAATTATAAAGGGTTATTAATTTAAACCCTTATATACTTATAAAGCTCTCTCTTATAAAGAGATATCTTATATATATTACCCCCTTTTATCTTTATTATCTTCCTTAATACCTATACTATCTTATTTTATTTCTTTAATCTTTATTATTATTTAATTATACCCTTATTTAATTCTTTATTAATATATAATATTAAAATAATAAAGAATTTTTAAAATACTTATATCCTTTTTTTAAATAAGTATTAAAAATATAAGCCTTACTATTATTATAGGAGTAGTATAGCTTAAAGGAGATATAGATTTATTTTATAATTATATTAATAAATATACTATATTTATAATAAATCTAGGATTTTTTAAATAATCCTGCTTTATAATCCCTTAATAAGATTAACCTAATCTATTATTAATCTTTTCTTAGAATTTTAATATAAATACCCTAGATTTAGCTATATATAGCCTTATCTTTATTATATAGCTATTCCCTTAAGGCTTATAAGAATAGAACTAGAGCGATTATTTAATTAAGCTTTATTAATTATTATATATATTAAAGAATAAAGATTAAGCTATTAATTTTATATTATACCCTTTATTTTAAATTATATTTTATAATATCTTTAATAATATATTTATAGCCTTTAGAATAATATATATTTTTAAATTAAAGAAATACTTTTATATATATATAGATCTCCTTAATATTTTATATAAGTTTAGACCTTATAATTAACTAATACTTAATATTTATAATTATCTTAATAGACTAGCTATCTTTTATAAGAATATATTTAATAAGCGATTCTTTATTAGGTTTATTAATTATAAGAATATATACTAGTATTCTTTTATTTAAGATCGATTTAAAGGCTAGCTTTATATCTTTAATTTATAAATAAATAGATAAATATATTATATTAAAGAATTTATATATTTATAGAGATAAATACTTTATAAGCTTAATCTCTTTTATAACTTTATATTTATTATTATCCTATATATAATATAAATATAAGATTAAAAGTATAGTTATTTTTTTTTTTCTAGATTTATATTATTATTAAAGGATTAATTAGGTTTTGCTTTTATTTTAATTATATTAAGAAAGATTTAAATAAAATTAAATAATCTTATAATAATATATTTTATCTACTCCTTAATAATCCCCTTTATTTATTATTAAGAGATTAATACCTATTTAATAGTTTAAATTAGCCTATATCTAGCTATATACTTAGAGTAAGGAATACTATACTATATCTTATTATTAATAAATTAAATATAATTAAATACTTATAAAGCTTTTATTATATTATTTTATAGGATCTTAATAATTAAATAATTTATAATTAAGGTATAGATAAAGTACTCTATTTTATTTATTTAAAAGGTACTATACTATTCTTAATTAATAGATATACTTTACCTATATTATATAAAAACTTTAAAGTCTTTTATATATCTATAAAAGATAGTCTGCTTATATTATTTATATAGATTATTATAGAGTAGTTTATTTATCCTATTAAAATATAAAAGCCTATACTTTTTAAAACTATTATTAATTAATAATTAAATAATAAATTTAAGTATAATAAAATAATTAGATCTAAGCTAGTTAAGATTATTAATATAATTATTATTAAGAAAGTTAAATTAATTATAATTTAATTTAATAATAATTAAATAATAGTATTTTAATAGTATTCTCTAAGAGCTAATAGGAATAGGTTATTTATTATCTATTTAATCTTTAAGCTTTTATCTAGGCTTATTTTATTTATATATAATAGTATTAAGGATACTTAAGGATTATTTGATTAAGATTTATTAAATAAGAAGATAGAGTCTATATTAATATAGCTTATACTATATTTAAACCCTTAGAAATAGATTATTTTTAAGAAATAGATAATTAAATTAATTTCTTTAAATACTCTTATAGCTAACTTAAATAAAGATATTAATATTTTTAAGGATATTATTATAATCCTAAGATAGTTTATTAATAAGAATTTAAATAAAATATCTTAATTAAATAATAGATATCTTTTTTATAAATAAATTAATCCTTTTAGTAAAGAAAAGGGAAATCTAAAAAAGAAATAAAAAAGCTAATAAAAGGAATTAAATTCTTAATTCTCTTTATATTATATACTATTAATTCGATTTATAAGATATAAGGAAGAGATTATTACTTAAATAAATACTAATTTATCTTTATAATACTTAAAAATAATAGGGTATATTATAACTATTAAATTTATTAAAAAGATAGATAATATATTTCTTATTAAAAGGCTTATATTATATATTAAATACTTTAATAGTTATATTAATCTTTATTTTAATAGAATAATTATAAAAGGGATTCTTTAATATATTAAAGAGATAATAAAAGCTTGCTTTAATAGCTTAATGATTTAAGCTATTCGATCTAATAGATCTAAATATTATACTATATAAGTATAATTAATAATACCTTTACCTATAGATTAAATAATAGAGTTAAATATTTTAAGGATATTAAAAGAGTTAAAGGGATTAAATATTAAAGGAATATTTAATTAAGGATAGATAAAATAAAAGAAATAAAGTATATATATATAAATATCTAAAGGTTATATTTAAATACTATTATTTAATTAGTTATAAATATTATCTGATTTAATAATAGGATTATCTTTAATATTTATTAGGAGGGTTTTAATAATTAGGTTAAATATATCCCCTTATTAATTAATTAAGCTATAGCTGTATAAACTATATTTAAGGGGATTAAACTGTATAAGTAAATAGGCTATACCTAGGCTATTTAAATAAGGTAGATATTATCTAATTTAAGTTTTTCCCTTTTCTATCTAAGAATTTTTCTAATATATTTAAAAGACTAGCTATTAAAAAGCTATCTTTTTTATTTAATTAATTATAGAATAATTAATTAATCTCTTAAGTTTATTTTATTATATTACTGTTTTATAGCTTTTCTTGCTTATTTAATCCTTATGGATTATGCTAGCTATATAACTACCTTAAAATTATATTATAGTTCTATAGGTGGTGTTAGTGTTATTATATATATTGTTTTCCCTCTATCAAAATATATAAATAGATTTATAAATAATTATAAATATTATAAATTTATAAAAAAATTAGTATCTTTATTATTATTATTATTATTATTAATAAAGAATTTATATTAAAAAGTATTTTAAAAATATTTTTCTTTTTATATAATAATAGTTTTATATTTATTATATTAATATAAATATTTAAACTAAAATTAAAATATATTTAAATTATAATATTAATAAATTAAATAAACTAATAATTATATTAATATTAAATTTATATATAATTAAGGATTATATTTTTAATCTTAATTTTAATAATAAATATTCTAATCTAATATAATTTATTATATTAATTATTAAAAGCTATAATATTAAAGATATATTTTTTAATTAAGAAAAGATTCTTTATATATTAAAAAAAGAAAATTTTAATAAAATATAATAAAATATAATAATAAATAATTAAATATTTTAATAAATATTTAAAAAGATATTTTTAATTATATTTATAATAAATATATTTTTAAATATAAATAATAAATAAAATACTTTATTAATTATTATTATAATTTTAATTAAAGTATTAATAGTTTTATTAAATTTATTTATAAAGATATTAAATTATATTTTATTTTAAAATATAATAATTATTTTTATCTTTATAATATCCTTATTTAAATAATTATAAAAAAAGAATATATTTATAATTATAAAATAGTTACTATAAATATATAATAAAGATAAAAGAATATAAATATAGAATTCTTTTAAGGAATTTCTATAAATATCTTTTCTTTTATTATATTCTTATTTTCTTATAAACTTTATTAAGCTTAAATTATGTTATATTAAAAGCTTTTATTTTTATATATTATAGATTATTAATTTATATATTAATTTATATTATATTATATATATTATATTATTAAATATATTTTAATTAATTAATCGCTTTAAAAAGAAATCTATTATTTTAAATAATAATTAAAAAAGCTATTAATATAATCAAGATATTTCCTTTTATAAAATATTATATATTCTTATTTAATCCTTATATTTAAAATCTTTTTTAATTATTTCTTTAAATCTTAGATATAAATTATATTATCCCTTTATATAGCTAATTATATAACTTAAAAAATAAAAAGCTTAAGATCCCTTTAAACCTAATTATAATAAATACTCCTTATATATAACTTCCTTTTATATAGTAAAATATATAAAAGCTTAAGTTAAGTATTTATTAAATGCTTTTATAAATTAAGATTAAAATAATCTTTATATAAAAAGGCTAGCCTATTAAGCTATCTTTAATAAGATCTAGAATAATTAAAAAGATTATATAAATAATAATTTAAAAATAATAAATAAAATAAATTATTATTATATAATATGATAAAATTATATTTATTATACAATTAAAAGAGCTAGATAAATTAATTTAATTAAAATAATAATTAAATTAATTAAAATATAATACTTTTAATAGAATTAATAATTATATATTTTTTAAAGAAATTAATCTATTTCTATTTCTATAAATACATTAATTATATAGCTTTATATAAGGGTATTTATATTATATTATTTATTTCTATTCTCTTATATTAGAATTTTAATATTATAGGATAATAATATAAAGCTAGTATAGAAATTAAAAGCTATATAAAGTATTAGATATATAAATAATAATACTCTATCTTGATTATATAAAAGACTTTTTAAATTATTATTAAAAATAATAATTATTCTTTATTAATAATATATCTTATATAATATATTATTAAAAGAAATATTTATAAAATAATATAAATTATTATATAAAAAGATAATTTTCTTTATATTAAAATCAAGATTTTTTATTTATAATTATAAATATATAATAAAGCTTTTAAAATAATAATTTAATTATAAAAAAAAAATTTATAAAAAAATATATTAAACTATTTTATATTAATATTAAATTTTTTTTTTAGATATTTATAATTATAGTATTTTAAATATAATCTTATTATTTTATATAATTATTTATATAAAAGCTTAATTAAAATTATTATTATTATTATAATATATTATTAAATAAGTTTTAATATTTTTATAAATTATTTTAATAAAGTTATTAATTTATTAATTAAAATTATAATAATAATAAATAAAGTATTTTATTTATTATATATATTAAAATATATATTTAATATTAATATATTATAAAATATATTATTAATATATTATAAAATAATATAATATTTATTTTTAAGCTTTATAAAAATTAGCTTTTTTTATTATATAAATAATCTTTACTTAAATAGTTTTTATATTATTATAATTATATTTAGATTTATTAAAAGATATTATATTTTATATATTAAGATTTAATTTGTTTAATTTATTAAAGCTTTTTTATTAATAAAAGATAATTTTTATATAAATATTTATATTAATATAATAAATATAGAATAATTATTATATTAAAAGAAAATAAATAGTAAATATATACTTTAATATAATTTCTTTATTTATAATAATAATAAAAAAAGATTTAAATTAATTTTAAAAGGCTTAAAATTATATATAGATTTATTTAAATCCTTTTTATTATTTCATATTAATAAGGATTTAAATAAAATTTATAATTAATTTTTAATCTATAAGATTAATAATTTATATTAAATAAAGATTAAAATAATTAATGTTATATATATTATTTATATTTAGAATTTTAAGAAAATATTTTTATATTATTTAATATTAAAAATAAATCTAAGAGATTTATTTAATTTTAGAATTATTTATTATAATTATATAGGAATAGTTCATCTTTTATAAAAATCTATATTTATTATTATATTAATAAAAAACTATTTAAAGTTTAGATTTATATCTTTTAATAATTATTATAAATATCTTTAAAAGTAAAACAAGTTTATATATTATATAAGATTAAATTTATATATAAAATTAAGTTTATCTTATATAATATTAAAGCCTTATATTAAATAAGATTAATTATAAATTTTTATATTTCTTTATATATTAATAATATATTATATAAATAAAAGGATTTAAAGAAAATAAATAATTATAAAAGCTAATAATAATTGTATAAATCTATTTTTAATTTAATCTTTTTTTATTATAATTATAATAAAAATTAAATAATTATATTTTTTTATAATAATATTTTATATATATTTAATTATAATAAATTATATTTTTTTAATAATAAATAATTATATAAAAAATATAAATTCTTTAATTTTAAATTTATATAAATCTATTATTTTTTATTTTTATAATAATACTATTATTTTTTTAATAAAAAGATTATAAAAAATTAAATAAATTATTAAAAATATTAAATTTAAAAGAATTTAATAAAATAAGGATAAAAATAATTAGCTTTAATTAAAGATCTATATTAAAGCTTTATTATAAAAGCTAATAAAAGGGCTTATTAAAGGCTTAATATAAAGATAATTTAAAAAATAGCTATAAAGGCTTTAAAATATAATATTTATAATATTAATATTAATTATAAATCTAAAAGTATAATTTAGTATTATTAATACAATTTATTATAAAAATAAAAGCTTTATAATATTATTATTATTATTATAAGATTATTATTAATTTTAAAGAGAAATTTTATATTTAGATTATTTATTTAATCTTTATATAGATATATTTCCCTTATATTATTTATTTCTAGGCCCTTATATTAAAATTTTAATATCAAGGGATAGGTATATAAAGCTAGTATTAAACTAAAAGATTCTATAGGCCTTTATTATTATAAATAGCTAAAGGTATATCTATACATAATAAGATTTAAAAATAATATTAATTATTATAATTTAAGGATCTTTTTATATAATAGAAATCTAGTTAATAAAGATCTAATATATTTTTAATAATTATATTAATCTATTTATTATTAATTATTTTATAATTAAAATAAACTATTTATTATAATAATTTAGAATAAATAAATAAATTATTTTAATTAAAGTCCTTAAAAGAATAATAATATTCTTAAATTATTAAATTATATTTTTAATAGCTTATATATTAAATAAAATCTCTATTATTAATCTAAATATATAAATAAGATATCTTAATAATAATAATTATATTAAATTTATAAAATCTTTTAATATTATAATTATTAATATTAAAAAGATTAAGATTTATTTTATTTATATTTAAGATTAAATTAAATATTATAAATAATAATAAATTATTTATAAACTATTAAATTATAATTAATAATAAATAATATTATAAAGCTTTTTACTTATAATAAATTATATTAATTATATTTTATTATATTTTTGGATTTATTATTAATATAAAGATTATAAAATCTGGTTTTAAAGCCCTTATAATTATTCTTTAAATTATCTTTTAAATTCCTTTTATATTAAGCTTTGAATAAGCCTTCTAAAGAATCTATTAATAAGCCCTTTAATTTACCCTTATATTAGCTTTTATAATAAAGCTTTAATATAGATCTTTAATTAAAATTAACTCTTCTTATTCTAACTCTATTAAATTCTATAGAATATAATATTTTTAAAGAATTATTTATATTTATATAGATTCTTTATTAAATAAATAATAATATTATTATATAATTAAAATTTAATTAATATATATAGATTTAAGATTAATAAATTTATATTTTTTATTTAATTATTTATAATTAAGAAAAAATATAATCTATAATAATTAAAGATTTATAAAAAATTATTATTAAAAGATATAATTATTTATTTCTTATTATTATCTTTAAAAAAAAAGAATTAAATTAAAAATAGATTTATAATATTATTATTAATTATTATAATTATTTTTTTCCTTTTAAATATTTTTATTTATATAATATATTATTAATATATAAAAAAATAAAAAAGCTTATAATTAATCTTGTAAAATATAAGGCTTTAATATTATATAAAATAAGCTTAATTTTATATAATAATTTAATTTTAAATAATATTAAAAGCTTTTTTATTTTTAAAGATATTTTTAATAATTATTAAAGGCTTTAAATTTAATCTTTAAATAGTTTTTTATTTATATAATAATAAATATAGATTTTATATAAAATAAATTATTTATATATAATTATAATAAATAGCTTTAAAATTAAATTAATATTTTAGATTTATTAATAATATTAAATAATATAAAAGTATTTTTTTAAGCTTTTTAATATAAATAATATATATAAAATTAATTATTTTAATCTTTATTTAATATAGATTATTAATATTATTAATTAAAAGTTTATAATAAATTTTATTTAGGTTTTTATTAATATAAAATAATAAAAAAGACTTTAATAGATTTATATATAATTTTAAGTTTTTTAAATCTAGCTTAAAATTATTATATTTTTTATAATTATTATAAATAAAGAATTTATATTAAAGAATATATTTATTTATTATTTTCTTTTAATATAATAATAATTTTATATTTATTATATTAATATAAATATTTATATAAAAATTATTTTTTAATAATAAAAAAATCTTAATAAATTAAATAAATTAATTATTTAATTAAATCTTAATATATAAAACTTAATATTATTTTCTTTTCTAATTAATAATAAATATAGCTTTAAAAGTATAAAAGCTATTTAAAAAAAGGTTATTTATATATCTAAAAAAACTGATTTTTATAAAGCATAAAAATAAATAAATTATTTTAATTAATCTTAAAGATATATTCTTTTATATATTAATATTAAATTTATATCTTAATATATATAATAGATAAAGTATTTTATTAATTATTATTATAATTTTAATTAATATATTAATAGCTTTATAAAAATAACTTATAAGGATATTAAAATCTATTTAATAATGTATTATAATAATCTTTTAAATTTTAATAAAGCTTTTATATAAATAATTTTATATTAATAACTTTATAAAAAGAATATAATTATATTTAAAATATAGTATTTATAAATATCTAAATAAAGTATTATAATTTTAAAATAAAATAATTTAATATATTTTATTTATAAATTTCTTTTTTTATTTATAAATTATTTTTTTAAAAGCTTTATTATATATTTATAATTATATATAAAAAGCCTTTATCTTAATATATATAAAATTATTTTTTTTATATAATAATTTACTCTTTCTTATAAATATTTCTTTTAAATATATTATTAATAAAATAAGATTATTATCCTTAATAATAATTTAAAAAGCTTTTAATATTATAAAGATATTCTCTTTTATATTTTTATATATTTTTATATATATTTATATTAAATATTTTTATTTACATTTTTAAGAATCCTTTTTTAAATCTAAGATTTAAATTAAATTAAATTATTTTATAATTAATTTTATAGCTTTAAGAATTATAAATTTAAAATCCCTTTAAATTTAAATACCTTTATCTTAATATAATTATATTTTATATAATATAATATGAGAAGGTTTAATTCTAATATTTATTATATTTCTATATAAGCTAAAATTAAGATAGCTTTTTTATAAAATAAATAGATTAAAAAATATTTATTAAAAGATCTAGATTAATTAAGAATATTATATAAATTATATTATAATAATAATAAATAAAAGAAATAAAATCTATAATATAATATATTATTATTATTTCTATTATATAACTAAAGAAATTAATTAAATTAATTAAATTAAATTATTAGATTAGTTAATTAATTGATTAAAATATATTATTTTAATAGAATTAATAAAAATATATTTTTTAAATAAATTAATTATTTTAATTGAATTATATAATTTTATATAATATATAATTTTATTTATATTATTATTTCTTATATCCTTATATTAGAATTTTAATATTATAACATAATAATATAAAGCTAGCTTAGAAATTAAGGGATAGCTTAATATAATATAAACCTTTATTATTATAAATAATAATACTTAAAAGATTTATATTAATTATATAATATTATATTTATTATATTAAAATAGAATTTAAAAATAATCTTATTTGATTTTAGAAATTAAATATAAATTATATTTATTAATAATAATTTATTAAAAATATTTAAAAGGAAATTATTAAAATAATAATATATATCTAGAAATATAATTCTTATAATATATTAAATAGAATAATATTATATAAAATATAATATAAATATAAATTAATTATTAAATATTTAAAATATGTTAATTATATAATTTATAAATTAATATTTAAAACCTATTTTCTTAAAAAACTTAATACAAGATTATTATTATATATTTTAAATTAATTATAAAAAAGATTAATATATAAACTTTAGAATATTATAATAAGAAATATTAAATAAATAAAAGATATAATCTTTAAGAAAAAGTTATAAATAAATAATAAGATATAATATTAATTATTAATTAAGAATATAAATCTTAAAATATTATTTTTAATAAAAATAATAATATTTATTTTAGTATTTAAATAATATATTTAAATTCTTATATTTGAAAAGATAATTAATAAAAGATTAATTAAATAAACTAAGAAAATAATAATGATTTAAATTAAACAAAATGAAAATAATTTAATTTTAAAAATATAATTCAATTAATTAAATAATAATTATAATATAATAATATAATTAATAAATAAATTAATAAATTATATAAATAAATTTAAATTTATTAAAAAAGAATAAGATTTAAGATTTATTAAATCTAAATAAAATAATTTATATTTTTAATATAATTATTTCTTTTAAAATATAATAAATTTTTAAAATTTTTAAATAATAATATAATATAAATTATATAAATATCTTTATATTAATTATTCAATAGAAAATATTTAAATTTTTATTTATATTAATAATTTATTTAAATTAATAAATTAAATAATTAAATATTATTATTGCTTTTTTTTATAAAGATATTATAAAATATATTTATATTAAATTCTTATTAAAATAAAAAATAAAAAAGAAAATATATAAATTATAATTATTATTAATCTTATAACTATACTAGTCTAGTTTTTATATTTAAATTAAACTCTTTATAAAGTATATAATCTTTTTTAATTTAATAAATAAAAAGAAAACAGTAAATAAAAAATCCTTACTCTTTTTTTATATTTATATTTTCTTTTTATATTATTATAATATTATTCTTTATTCTTTTATATATAATAGATCTTATCTTTATATTTAATAATTAATAGAGAATTAGCTTAATATATATAATACCTTTATATTTACTTGATTAAAGCTAGATAACTAGAGATTAAAAGAGCTGGTTTTAAGGCTAGATTAATATATTCTATATCTTTAATAAGATATAGCTAGTTTGTTTTAATTCTTTTATTATAAGGATTATTTTAAAGCTTATTAGATTTAGGATTTTATTAGTTTTTATAGGATTCTATTCTTTTATTTATTTTTAATAGTTTTATAATTTATTATTATTTTAAGATATTATTATAATAGCTTTACTTTTTCTTATATTATTAATAATTATTAATAGTTTTATAATTTTATTATTATATATCTTTATTATCCTTATTATATAAACCCTATGTTTTTTATTTATCTTTTTTTTTGAAAAAAAATTAATATAATAGATAAGGTCTTTTTGTTTTCTTTTCTTTCTTTCTCTCTTTCTCTTTCTCCTTTCTTTAAATTAAAAGTATTAATTATATCTTTATAATATTTAAATATTTAATATCTTTAATATATCTTTTTATATAATATTTTCTAATAAATTATTCTTATTATCATCTTATTATTTATTTAATTAATATTAGATAATTAATAATATTATTATTATTCTCTTTTCTTTTATTATAAAGGGTATTATATTCTTATAGTTTTTTTCTTTTATATAATTTAAATTAAATTTAATATATAGATATTAAAGAAAAGGAATCCTTTTAAAATATTAGCTTTATTATTTATAGATTTTTTTATTTATATTATATCTTTATTATAATTAATTTTTTATTAAAAAAGGATTATAAAGGTTATTCTTAAAAAAAGATTTTATTTTTTAAAATAATTATTATATTATATTATAAATAGATTTAGCCTTTTTATATTATTATTATTAACTTCTATAAATATATTTATTATTTATATATTATTATAAAGGATTTAAAGGCTAATATTTATTATAATATTATTAATATATTATTTTAATTTTATTATATTATTATTATTATTAATATCTTTTTACCTTTAATTAATATTTTATTTATTATTATAATATATATTATAATTATAATAAAATATATAGATTATTATATTATAATAATAATATATTAATATTATTATTAAATATTAAAATCAGCCGTTTTTATTATTTAGATTCTTTTTAATATTATAATTATTATTAATAATCCCTTTTTTATTAAGATAGTATATTATTATACTCTTATTATATTAATATAACTATTAATCTTATATTAAAATATAATAGCTTAAAATATTATTAAAAATTATATTAAATATAAGCTTTATAATATTATTATTAAATTATAGATAAATCTTAATTTTTTTATTATTTATATAAATTAATTAAAAAAGATAATTAAATTATTTTTATATTATTATATATGTCTTATTATTATTATTATTATATTATTATTATATTATTGAATATTTTAATAAGATATTTAAATCCCTTTTTATAATATAAATCTTTATAATATAAAAATAAAGAATAATAATATATAGATATTATTATAATATTATTATAATCTTATTATATTTAATATATAATCCTTAAATATTTTATAATAATATTTTATAATAATATTTTATTTATAAATATTTTAATATCTTTATAATCTTATTATTATCTTATTATTATCTTTTTTTTTATTTTTTAGATTTATATTATTAAATTATATTTCTTTAATTATTTAAGTTTTATTATTTATTATATAATCCTTTTTATTATAAATAGTATTATAAATATATTAATTTAATTAATCCTATTTTAAAGGGATATAATAGCTTATTTTATAGGTTATTAATAATAATCTAATCTATTCTAATATTATAAGATAAGGTATTTAATAATCTTTTTTTTATCCTTATAATTATATAATAATATAGGATATAAAAGGATTATTTAATATTAAAAAAAGGCTTTTAATCTTATCTTTTTAATTCTTATTTATATAAATAATAAGCTTTTTATTTTAATTAAATTATTATATTTTTATAAAGCTTTTTAGCTTATCTATCTAAATAATATTATAGCTATATAATAAATCTATAATCTTTATAATTATTGATACTTCTTTTAATAATATATAAAGGCTTTTTTTAAGTTTCTATTTTCTAATTATTAAAGATTAAAAAGCTTATTTATCTTAAATAAAATCTTATATTATATTAATTTAAGTAATTAAAGTATTATAATTATATTAATATTATTATAATATTATATATTTATTTAAATAAATCTATATAAGCTTATAAATAATCTAAATCTCTAGTTTTTTATTATATAAAATAAAGATTTAATAATAATATAAAAACCTTTAATTTAAGAAAATAAATAAAGATAGCTTTATAAACTTTAATAATATTATATAAATATAATATCTATATTATATATACTATTTTAATCCTTTTAAATATTAATAGTTTATTTATTTTATAAAATATAATTATTTTATAAATAATAATATTATAAATTATTATAATATAAATAATTTATATTATATAAAAAAAAGATCTTTATATTTTTATAATAAGCTTTATAAATATTAGATTTTATAATATAAATTTATTTTAAATCTTAATTTAATATTTAATAAATATAAACTTTTTATTTAATCTAATATTTAATAATTATATATACTTTATAAAATATATTATAATATTATTAAATAAAAGGCCTTATATAAATATAATATAAATCTTAATAAAATAAATTAATTTAAATTTATTAAATATAAATTCTAGTTTATTAATTTATAATTATTTTTTATATATTCTTTAAATCTTTTTTAATTAAAAATAAATATTATTTATATTAAAATTATTATTAAATAGATTTATATTATTAATAAATCTTATTATATTTAAGCCTTAAATCTTAATTAAGGCTTATTATAAGATAATAATATATAAAATAAAAAGAATTAAGGAAAATAAGAATCCTTATAATATCTTTATAAGAATAAAATATAAATCTATTTTAATATTATTCAAATATAGCCTTATTATTCTTTTGTTAGAATAATTATATAATTAGTTTATTATTTATTCTAAGAATTTCTTTTTAAAGGATTTAAAAAGGTTTATAATATAGAATTATATTAAAAGCCTTTTTAATATTTAATTAAAATAATATTATATTATTATTATAAACCTAGGCTTTTTTAATACTTTTTATAATTATAAAGATTATAATCTTAATATTTTAATTTATTCAATTTTCTATTTAATCTTTTAATAAAAAGCCTATTTATTTTATAATATTAAAGATATATTTATTAAGAATTATTTTAATAATCTTTTTTATTATAATTAATAAAAAAATAAATCTTTATCTTTTAATAATTTAATAAATTATTAGCTTTTTCTTTAATTCTTTTAAGATTATAATAAATATATTATAAAATTATTATAAAAAAAATTATAATTTAAAGCTTTTAATTATTAGATATATTATTATTATATAAAGTAATTAATTATAAATTTAAGAAATTTTATTAGAATATTTATCTTTATTTAAGGCTTTTTATACTCTAATATTATAAAATACTTATTTAATCTTTATAAATTAAATTATTTTATTAATTTAGATTTTATTATTTTTATTAATCTTAAATCTTTTTATTATCTTTTTTTAAAAAAAAGAATTTTTAATTAAGATTAATATCTTTTTTATAATTATAATAGCTTTAATATTATTATTATATTTTAATAATAATAGTATTAATAATTCTTGAAATATTTAATTCTTAAATTTAATCTATCTTTTTAAATTTTATATTCTTTTCTTTTTTAATAAGATTAATATTAATAATTTATATTAATTCTCTATTTTTACTAAATAAAGGATTTTATTATAATTCTCTATTTAAATATAGAATTTATTTAAATTTATTTATAATTTTAAGGTATAATAATAACATTTTATTCTTTTAAGCTTTTAAATTATTTCTTAAATAATCTTATTTTATTAAGATATAAGTATTTCTTTAATTTTATTGTATCTTTAAGATATTATATTATTTACAATATTTTATAATTATATTATTAATATATTTATTTTTAGATTAATATTTAAATATTCCTATTAATTATAACAGATTAATTTAATTAATTCTTTAATCTTAATTATATTTATTTTTTTCTTTATATTTTTTCTTTTATTATATTAATTTAAGGATAGGATTTTATTATAATTTTAATTTTTATTATCTATAAGAAATAATTAAACCCTATTATATTTATATAATAGATTTAAGCTATATTAAATCAAATTTAAAATATTAATTTATTAGTTATTTTTAACCTATATAATTATATTATAAAAGGTAATTAAAAAGAGATATTATTATTATACTAGTTTAAATATAATCTAGACTTTTAATTAACTTTTATAATAGATATCTAATATTAAATAATATATATTAAGATTATTTATAAAAATATATTATTTTTATAGCTATAATATCTTTATAAATAATATAATCTATAGCCTTTTATTATAGGGTTTAAAATATATAAATTATATTATAAGGATATTCTTATTTTATTTTAATATAATATAAGCCTAATCCCTATTAGTTTATTATAATTATATTATAAAACTATATTTCTTATAAATATATATAGCTATATAATTATTATTTTATATTATATAATATTTATTTCTTTTTATAATATAAAATATCTTTATTTATAGATTAATTAATAATTCTTATATAATAATAATAATATATTTTTTATATAATTATATTAATATTTTAGCTTTATTTAAATCCTTTTATTTAATATTTTAATATAATATAAATAATATTATTAAAAGAGAGTGATTATATAATCTTCTTATATTATTATTATTATTATTATAATATTTATTATAAAGGCTATAATTATATTTTAATTAAGGCTTAAAGTATTATTATTTATTTAAATATTAATAATATTTTATCTCTTTTAAAGATAATTACTTAGATTTTAAAAGAATTTTATATTCATATTATATTAAGATAGTTATATATTTATTATATTTATTATATTATAGTATATTAGATTAAATTAAAGGGATTTATATTTATAGACTTTTCTAGATTTATTTATCTTATTTTATATCTTAAATATATATTTATAAAGACCTTATATTAATTAATATAGGTAATATAATTTTATAATAGTTTATTCTTTTATATAATATATTTATTAAATCCTTTAAGGTATATATTTATACCTTTATTATAAAAATAATATATTATTTTTATTATATTATAGATATAAGCCTTATATTTATATTTAAAGTATATAAAATATATTATTAATTAGATTTTTTTATTATAAAATTTATATTTATAAAAGCTTTTTTTTTTTAAAAAAAAGCCTTTTTTTATTAATTTATTTATATTTTTAAAAATAATAATCTTAAAAATAATAATCTTAAAACAAAGTATTATATTTATAATTATAATATTATAAAATAATTTAATATATATTTTTAATATTAATTTAATTAGATTTTATTAATAAACTTTAATTTTTATATTATTTTTATTTTATAAATATAATAATAATATTAGGATTTCTTTAATTAATATTAAATAAATTCTTATAATAATTAAGATAATTAATTTAAATATTAAGAATTAAATAATTTTATTTATAATCTATTAAAATATAGAGTTAATAAAAATTATTATAATATTATTATTTAATAAATATTTAATTATTATTATATTTTTATAATTTATTATTATAATAAGAATATTAAGATTATTATTAATTAATTAATTTATAATATTATCTTTTATTATAGATTTAATAATTAATATATATATATATATCTTTAAAATATAATCTTTATAATAAAGATATTAATGACTTTTAATATTTTATTATTTATTATTATTTAAATAAATTAATTTTCTTTTTTTTAATATTAAGTTTTTTTAAGGTTTTTATAATAATCCTTTTAATCTTTATATTTAATTATTAAAGGTAATATTATATATTTATAATATTATTAATAAATATTTAAAATTAATAAATTAATTAAATTATTTTTATAAATATTTCTTTATTAATTAATAGATATTAAACTTTTTTTTTAATTTTTGATTCTTTTTTTATTTTATATTTTATTTATAATTTAATATTATAGCTTTTCTTAATCTTATTAATTTTAATATATTTAGGATTATAGATATTATATTCTTTAATATATTAGTATATATAGTATTTATTTTATTCTTTATAATACCCTTTTTTAGATTATTATATAATATTATAGTTAAAGGTATTTAATCTTAATAATTCTATTTCTTATATAAATTTATATTTTAAAGATAATATTATTAAATATAAGGCTTATAATTTAAATTCTCTTTAAATACAAAAAAGATAATAATAAGATATTTATATTAAATAAAGATATTATTTTTATAAAGGTATTTAATTAAAACTTTATTATATATCTTAAATAAAAAAAAGCTTTTAATAATATTTGATTTTTAAATAAATAAATAAATAAATAAATAAATAAATAAATAAATAAATAAATAAATAAATAAATAAATAAATAAATAAATAAATAAATAAATAAATAAATAAATAAATAAATAAATAAATAAATAAATAATAAATAAATAAATAAATAAATAAATAAATAAATAAATAAATAAATAAATAAATAAATAAATAAATAAATAAATAAATAAATAAATAAATAAATAAATAAATAAATAAATAAATAAATAAATAAATAAATAAATAAATAAATAAATAAATAAATAAATAAATAAATAAATAAATAAATAAATAAATAAATAAATAAATAAATAAATAAATAAATAAATAAATAAATAAATAAATAAATAAATAAATAAATAAATAAATAAATAAATAAATAAATAAATAAATAAATAAATAAATAAATAAATAAATAAATAAATAAATAAATAAATATAATTTATTTATAATTTAATTATTTTTATTTTAATTAATTTTTATTTTTATATAATATTATTTAATTATAAGCTATATATTATATATATTGAAAGTAATATTATAAAAAGATAGATATTAATAATATAAAGCTAATTAAAGAAATTAATAAAAATATAAAAAGTATTAAGAAAGTATTTATAATAAATAATTAAAAATTAAATAAATAATTATAATAAATTATATATACTTTTAATATTTTAAAAAGAGAATATAATTATATTAAATATAAAGAATCTTTATTTAAAAATAAAAATAAAATTAATATTAAGATTTATTAATTTATTTTAAATTCTATAAAAGATTAAAATATTATAATATTATAATATAAAAATATTAAAATATTAAAATATTAAAATATTAAAATATTAAAATATTAAAATATTAAAATATTAAAATATTAAAATATTAAAATATTAAAATATTAAAATATTAAAATATTAAAATATTAAAATATTAAAATATTAAAATATTAAAATATTAAAATATTAAAATATTAAAATATTAAAATATTAAAATATTAAAATATTAAAATATTAAAATATTAAAATATGAAAATATTAATTAATATTAATTAAATAATATTTATAGATTTATAATATCTTTTATATTAATTTATTAAAGCTATAAATATAATAAATAAGGAATATTAATAATAATTTATTAATATTAAATTTAAAAAATAAAAAGAAATAAAAGATTAAAGAAATAAAAAATTAAAGAAATTATAAATTAATTATAAATTAAAAGAGAATTATATTATTTAATTAAATAATTAAATAAGCCTTTTAAATATAATTAATAAATCTTAATTAATAAAATAAATACTTTAAAATTAATAAAAATCCTTAATAAGAATTAAATAATAAGAAAATATAAACTTGATAATAATATAATATAATAAAATAAACATTATAGAATTATAATTATAATTAAAAGGAATTCAAAAATTATATATTAAAAAATATCTTTTAAATTTATATCTTTTAATATATTATAAATAAATAATAAAAAGGTAAAAAAAGGATATAAATAATATAATAAAAATTCTATTATTATAAAATCAAAGATTAAAGCTAATAGTTTATTTAAACCTTAATAATAATCTAATTATATTTATTTAAATTTAAAGGGTTATATACCTTAAAGCTTATTATTAAGCTTTAATAATACTAAATTATTCTTATTAATTATATTAATAAAGATAATATAAGCTATATATTTAATATATTATTAAAATATAAAACCAGTGTTTATTTAAATAAAATAAGGCTTTATATTATTTTTATTTAATTAAATTAAACTAATTTAAGATTTTAAAATACTTTTATTAAATTTAAATAATCTATTATTTAATTAATATTAAAATATAAATAAAATATTTATAGATTTAATTAAATATCTTATTATTCTTAACGATTAAGCTATTAAATAATTAATAATATTTAATAAATCTCTTTCTTTATTTTATAAGTCTTTTTAATTATAACTTAGATTTTAATAGGATTAATTCTTTTATAAGATTTATAATATATAATCTTAATTAATTTAAAATTAAAATAAAGCTTTATTAATAAATAAAAAAAGATATTTTTATTAAAATCTATATTTTTATTTATAACATATAATATTAATATTATAATTAAAAATTTAAATATATTATTTAGCTTTTAAATATTATTTAATATAAAAGCTATAGATTTATATATTATTAAATTATTAATAAAACCCTTTTAAATATTATTAATCTATAAATTATAAATAAATATTATTCCTATTATTATATTATTAATAATATATTAATATAATATTAATAAATTAATATAAAATTAATATTATCTTATTAAGTTTATTTTATCTTTATATAATTTTAATATTAATTATTAGAATTATTTATATATAATAATTAATATAATATAATCTACTTTTTTTATAATTATATAAATTTTATTAATAAATCTTTTAAAAGATATAATAATATAATAAAAGAATAATAAATAAATAAATAATAAAAAAGATAAATAAAAAAGATATAATAAAAGATATAATTATAAATAAATAAAAGAATATAATAAATCTAAATTTAAAAGATAATACAATTCTAAAATTTTAAAATAATAATAATATAAAAATATATTATAAGATAATAAATATATAATTAATATATTAAAGTATATTACCTTTAAAAATAAAGATAATTAAAATAGAATTAAATATTTAAGTATTTAATTATAATATATAATCTAAAAGATTATTAAATATTAAAACTATAATACCCTTTTATTTTTAAGAAATATAAAAGAAAAATAGACTTAGCTTAAGCATAAATCTTATTATTAATTAATTTATTAAAGCTATTTAATCCTGTTTAATTATATTAAGAATTCTCTTTTTAATAAGATTATTAAGCAGGCTATTATATAAGTTATAAAAAGATTATTATAAGGCTGTTATAAAGGCTGTTATAAGTTATTATAAGTCTATTATATAAATTATTAAATATACTATTATAATTATAAGGCTATTATATAAGCTATTAAACAGCCTGCTTTAAAGATTTTATAAGCTTTTAAAGTAAAATATCTCTTTATATAAATAAGGTATTTATATTATATTATTTATTCTTAAATCCTTATATTAGAATTTAATACTACAAGATATATATATAAAGCTAGCCTAGAAATTTAAACAGGGTTTAAAAGTATAAAATAAATATTTATAATTATAAATAATAAAACCTATTACTATAAATAATAAAAGATATATTAATAATAATATTAATAAAAAGATATTTATAATTTATTAAATAAAATAAATATTAAGCTTATAATAATATAATATATTTATTATTTTATATAATACTTCTTATTTAAAATTTATATTATAAAAGATAAAATTATAATTATATTATAATAATATATATATTTTTAAATAAATTAAGAACATTATTATTTAAATTAAATTACTATAAAAATACTATAGATTTAAAAGATTTATAATTAATATTTATTATAAATAGCTTTATTAATTAAAAGATATATTAAATTATATATATAATTAGGCTTTTTTAAATATAAGCTTTTATTTAATTCTATTTAATTATAATATATTTATATAAATAAAGCTATTTCTTTTAGCTTTTTTTATATAATTAGATTCTTAATCCTTCTCTTTTTATATAAATTAAAGGTTTAATTATATTTTATATATTTTTTTAAGTTTATAATAAATCTTTAGATATTTATATTTATTATTTTATTATTTTATTATTTTATTATTTTATTATTTTATTATTTTATTATTTTATTATTTTATTATTTTATTATTTTATTATTTTATTATTTTATTATTTTATTATTTTATTATTTTATTATTTTATTATTTTATTATTTTATTATTTTATTATTTTATTATTTTATTATTTTATTATTTTATTATTTTATAATTAATTAATTAATTATTATAATTCTTTTTATTAAAAAGGTAATATAAATAATTATATAAAATATTAACAAATATTAATTAAAATAATTAATCTCTTTAATATATTATATATTTAATAATTTTATATAAATCTTTAAATTTTAATAAAAAAATAAAAAATAAAAAAATCTTTTATTTTTATTTTAAAAAATATAATTAAATTAAATATATAATTAAATTAAATATATAATTAAATTAAATATATAATTAAATTAAATATATAATTAAATTAAATATATAATTAAATTAAATATATAATTAAATTAAATATATAATTAAATTAAATATATATATTTATTATATTTAAAATATAAAAAAATCATTTTTAAAAAAAATATATTATTTAAAGATTTATAAATTTAAAAGATTTATAAAGATATCTTTATTATATATTTAATTTATTTTAATTATATTTATAATAAATTAAATAACTAATTTCTTTAAATATTTATTATTATTTTTTATATCTTTAAAAATAATAATATTATTATATTAAATTTATATTATAATATTAAATAAAATTATTATAAATATAAAAGAATTTAATATTTAATAAATTTAATAAATTAAAATAAATTTATTTAATAATATATTAATTATAAATATAATATTATTATAAGATTATAATAAAATATTAATATATTAAATAAATAAAAATTATATAATAATAATAATATTATTAATTAATTAAGATTTAAATATAAAAAATAATATATATTTATATTAAATCATAATTATTTATTTATTATATTTAAAATTCTAAAAACCTTTATTAAATTATATAATATACTTTAATATAATTTTAAATCAATAATATATATTTTATAATATTTATTATTTATATTATATAATATTTATTATTTATATTATATAATATTTATTATTTATATTATATAATATTTATTATTTATATTATATAATATTTATTATTTATATTATATAATATTTATTATTAAATTATTATAAATATATTAAATATTAAAAGTTAATTATTTTTAAATATTTATTTATAGCTAAGTAATTAAAGAATATATAACATATAGCTGATTCTTTTATAAAACCGGTTATCGCTTAAGACAACACCATATCATAAATCTTGGATCGCATCGATGCAACGCTTGTCTTCAACTCACATTGTGCGACCTCGTGTCGTCTTTTCAGGTATTCAGCCAACCGGTGTGCCCCATTTGGGCAATTATGTTGGGGCATTGCGGCAATGGGTTAAGCTCCAGTACCAGGAGCCTTCTATGAAGCTCATATATTCCATTGTTGATCTTCACGCCATGACCATACCTCAACCCCCCGATGCTCTGCGCAGGATGAAGAGAGAATCCCTCGCCGCGCTACTGGCGGTTGGTCTTGATCCAAAGAGATGTATATTATTCTACCAATCCTCCGTCAGTTTTCTATCAATTGCCCTTTTTCCTTGATTTCCCAAGCCACTAATATGATAACGAACTGCTGCACAGGTGCCATTACATTGTGAACTCATGTGGATACTATCATGCACCGCGTCCGTAGGCTATCTTTCCAGAATGACCCAGTGGAAGGTTGGTTGCATGCCTCAGTAGACCAAAAGGCGACAATGGCCTGACTTGAATAGCACAAATTAAACCTATCTCCTATGTCCAAAGTAGGAGCGCACCCCGTGGGCAGACGATTGAAACTTGGTCTGTTGTCATATCCCGTCCTCCAAGCCGCTGATATCCTCGTCCATAGGTTTGTAGTTGATTTTCATTTCTCCCCAGCCTTGTTCCCATCCCCAACGCCACAGTAATTTAATTGTTTTTCAGGGCTACTCATGTACCAGTTGGGCATGATCAGCAGCAACACTTGGAGTTTGCTCGAGAATGCGTTTCCAATTTCAACCACGCCTACGGGCCACATCTTGTCTCCCCCGAAACCATGACATGTAAGCTATAATATGAACTTCGCCAGTCTGAAGAGTCAGTGAGCTCACAAGCAGTTAGCAACAAGACAGCGTGTCATGTCGCTAACCGATCCGACCTCCAAGATGTCCAAGTCACACGAATTGGAGCGCTCACGAATTCTCATAACAGACTCCCCTGATGAGATTAGGGTGAAAATTGCATCCGCTTTGACTGACTCACTACATGGCGTTTCGTATGATAAGCTCCAGCGCCCTGGTATCTCAAATCTGCTGGAGATTTTATCCATGTTTGACGCACAGGTAAGAACCCCAGTGCAGCTGGCGGAGGAGTACTCTGGACTCAATGCACGCCAATTCAAGATGTTGGTGTCTGATACACTCATCCACGGTCTGCAAGGTATTAGGGATCGATACCTACAGCTCCTAGACCGAAACGATGGGTACCTTGAATCCGTTGAAGAGGATGGCTCTCGCAAGGCAAGGGAGAGCGCTAAAGTTACCATGGATTTAGTCCGAAACGCAGTTGGACTTTAGTGTAAAGCGTTTTGGAAGTGGGGCATTCTCTCGGTACATGACCTAAACTGTCTTTTCAAGGCCAATAGGTCATATTACCACGGTTGATAATCCTACGTGAGCAAAAAATGGACACATGAACATGCCTCAGCGCACACCATGTTGTTCGTTTCCATGAAAACTTAATACCTGCTGCCACCGAATGGAACAATTAAT
This sequence comes from Zelopaecilomyces penicillatus, assembly GCA_005765155.1. Lineage (NCBI taxonomy): Eukaryota > Fungi > Ascomycota > Sordariomycetes > Hypocreales > Pseudodiploosporaceae > Zelopaecilomyces > Zelopaecilomyces penicillatus. Next base: position 189,100 of record VCCP01000007.1, read on the forward strand.
TGCCATGTTGTGTGTGACAAGAACGACGATAGAGGTGCGTTAAGAGGCATATGCGAAGCTGCTCCCTCTCGCGCAAAGCCAAAAGTCACGGACAGCTTGATTTGTTGCTCTTGAACCTCTCAGACTTTGTACCTGAATTAGCTAGATCTTTTTTGTGGTTTGCAAGATGCATTTTCTACTGCATACCTTATCACCCTCTTCACGAAGAGTAGTTTCTGTTCCTGTGTTACCCGAGGGCTTGGAAAGGAGGGATGACTCAAACCGGACTGAAGCCATTCTCTTGATTTTGGGTGTCGGCTGACAAGCTTCTTGAGCGGCTCACTTAGTTTGTCAAGTTCACTGCGTGAAGCGTTGCCCCCAATATTTCTGGCGATGCTTTGGGTTAACAATGGGCCAAGCATTTCCATAGCATGGTTGACATAATCTTCAGAGCCAAGCTCGCTGTTTCGTAGACCTACGAAAATAGACTATATACTATCAGTCTGGATGGGCTCTGGCTTATGAATGTGTAGTTTGATAGGAGTTGCATACCCAAAAGTCGGCTGCGGCTGCCTTTGGCAGGGGTTCCTTTCCATCCAAAACCTGCAACGCAAAGAGGAAGAAAAATTCAGCTGCACCCGATGCAGATAGTCGTAGAAAAGTTACAGGACTTTTAATTAACAACCGAGTCACAAATTCAATGCCATTTTGAGTGACCTCAGGTTCGTCTCCTGGGTCTGAAAGTGTTGTCAGCCTGTGAGTTAAATACATTGGAGTATGGGGAGCTTACCAGACAACTGCTTCAGGAGTCCAATCACCCATAGAAGTACATCAGACAATAGTCCTTGCTTAGCAGGAAGCTGCCGAGGTTGTAACGAGCTGATCAGGGAACATGCTGTACTGACGATGACGCCAATCCTTGGCGTATTCCTTGTGTGCATTGTCAAATAATACCCTACATCTTCTGGGGAAAGAACAAATGGGCCGGGCTCGGTTTCTGAGAAACCAGCACGGAGAACACTGCATATGATCTCCATTATCTCTGTGCTGTTGTAAAAGGTATCCCGCACCAATGTGATTATGCCAATAACCTGCTTCTGAAGGTCGATCAGCTCAGTATCAACAGCATGTTGAATTGCAAACCCTGGCTCAAGATCGATGGCTGTATCGGATAGTGCCTGAAAGCCTCTTCCGACACTGGCAAGACACCTCAACGCCCTCAGTCCAATGTGTAATCCAGGATGCTCTCCATCTGAGCTCTCTGGGCATCGTGGTCCATCTTCACGACATGATCTCCACGTGTGTACTGACTGAGCGAGCAGTATAGACTGCCTCGCTTCATCCCATATAAAGCTGAATAATTCTGTACAAACAGCATACCTCGGACTCTCATCTGGTACGGCTTGAGCCAAAGAAGCTAAAGCGCCAAGAATTCGTTCGCAGGAAACGCAGTCAAGTTGTTGTCTGGCTACCAAATCGCGATACTGGTCCAAGAAAACACTAATCTCAGGATAAAGGTGATAGCGACAGGAAGAGCAAAGTCGGTGAATAGATTTCGAAGAAGCTCCAGACGTGGACGGATCCTCAACTGCAGAGAACAGAAATGTGAGAGCTGCGGGCAGAAATTCTACATTCCGCTGAAAATACTCTGTATACTGCTCTATCAACAAGAGGCATGTTTGTCGTACACGTGATGGTACCTCCAATTCGATATTTCTAACTGTTGAGAATAGTGGCGAGGTGAACACTAATGTTAGAGCATCATCATTGCGATCATCGTCTCTGCAACAATCGGCCAAGCCACCGAGGCAAAAAGTTGCAGCTTCCAACTGCAACCAGGATTGGGTTGATAGGGTGGAGATCATTGAACATGAGAAGTTCACAACAAGTTGCGGTCCTAAGATTGTATATGCCGACTGCAGAAAATCTACAGCATCCTTCCTGACATCACTGAATCCAGCGCGATCGCTCAAGTCCCAATTGGCAAAGTCAGCAGCTGCTGGATACACAATTTTTTGCGCAACATTTGAGACAGCTTGAAGCAGGCTGCTTTGGGCGGATGAAGCCGAAGCTTCCGTTGACGCTTGATTGGAGATCATATAGTCAGCCATGGTCTCAGCAAAAGCTGACCAGAATTCTATTGCAGATACGAAGAGCTTGTCTTCAGCAACAGGATAGCCATCGACTGCTAACAAGCCACAGAGCATAAACAATAGCCTTCTGTTACGTTCGTCAGATCTCTGTACCAGTTCCTCGACTCTTGCTTCCCCAAAGGCGAGGAGTAGTTGGCCGATCTGCGTTGAATCGAAATCAAGACCATATTGGATTAACCTCTGGTAACGCTGGTGGAACCACTGAGAATCAAAAGTTTCCAGCAGTAAATCATAATGCTGTTCGGTGAATATAGCAGGATAGTTAGATAGTACGTCAGAGAGCATCTCTATTGAGACTTCATATAGGTGTTCATTGTTCAACGAGTTAATCACAATTGTGACGAGCAACCTCAATGAACCGGCTACACAAGTATCTCGAGCCGATGTCCTCTGAGCGAACCAAATCCAGGACTATGGATCTATATTAGATTATGATAAGCTTTGAGAATTTGGGGACTCTGCTCGCCTGCAAACATTTGATGGCATCTCCAGCCACTGATGCTGATGAGTATTGAACTATGCACCTACTCATGAGAGCTACAGCATCTTTCATGTTCAGTATAACGGCATCGTAAAGTCCAATGCTTCTCACTGTTAGTAAGACTAGATATGGATGCGCGGGTTGAGACTTGGAACTACTTGTTTGCAGCGTTCAGATCAAATCGGGCAACATCTTCTACGACATTAGTAACAACCTGAAGCGCAGCCTGGGCTTGGGCAGGCTGAAGACTAGCCAATATAGCGACAATCTCTATGGAGTTATCAACAGCGTTAGGGTGACAGGGCTGGTGTGTAGCAAGGCAGAAAATGAGGTGGCGAAGATAGCGGGACCATAGATGATGAAAATGGTGAAAGAATGTCGCAATTGCAGAGGAAAGCTTTCTGATAACAAGATGCCCATTGCCCTGCTGCACAGCATTAAGATACCAACCTAGCAAACAAACAATAAGTTCAGTTGCATCATCATCCGTAAGAGAATTGCTAAACCATGTCAAAAAATGTCCAGGAACGGCTTGTTAAGTTTATTCACCTTTCCGTGTTGAGTTTGACAATGACTGTCAGAGCAGCAAAGAATTTCACCTTCTCGTCAGGCCGCCCAAGCAGATAGCGCGCCAAAGACCACGCTTGCGGGGAGCTTTGAAGGCTAGAAAGAGTAGACTGTGTTCTCGCGATGACTTCCGGGGTGTTTGGCTCATATAAGGATTTTATCAACTGAACAAGTCAGTAATATCTAATGCCCATTGCCGAGAGGCTTACCAACAGTTTCTATTTCCTCGGGTCTAGACATAAGTGTCGGGTCCTGCATTATGATCGATTATCCTTGCGCACAGCGCGCCGTTATGATTAGGAGAAAAGACGCGGAGCTAGACAAAGGATCCACTAAAGAATATGATCAGGCCACCTCCAAGGCCGATCTTAGAAATGAAGTAGTGAGCAGAACCCGATGAAATCAGTGGTGACGGGTTGAAACTGCTAGGCAGGTAAGGTGTGGGATGACAATGCGAAGAGGTCAACGAGAAACACATGCAGAATCAGCCTGAGGGTTATAAACGTATTCTATATAAAGAAGATCAGAGTATCCTATCCCAATTACAGATGCATGCAAGCTGACCCGCACGCTAACAGAACACTAGGTTAAATGCTCAAAAATGGTAGAACTGACGAAATACCTTTGCACTCTATACGTAAGGGAAATAAATATATATAACCATTTATATCTTGGTATAAAAGTAGTATTCCTAATAGGCTTATAGAATTATAATATAGTTAAGATCTTATAAGACTTAAAATTTAAATAAATATATATTATATATTAATTAAAATATATATAAATAATAAATATTTTTTAAATTAATATTATATAATAATATTTTAGAAAATAAATATTTTAAATTAATTATAAGATATTAAAAATTTAAATAAATAAATAAATATATATGTATATATATATATTAAATAATATATAATAAATAAAAGAAATATAATTAAAAATATTCTTATTTATTTATAATTTATAATTTAATTAATATTATATAGAATATTAATAAATATTTAATTATTTAAAGTATATAATAAAAGAATTCATAAATATATAAATAAAAGATTATATTAAATTTATAAACTTTATATTTAAGAATATTATTTTTAAAATACATATTAATATAAAATAATTAAAATTAATTAATTATAAATAGATAATTATATAATAATTTAAGAATAATATTATAAAAGGTATATTATAATTAATAATATAATTAATATAATATTTATAATCTTAAATATATTATAATTAATAAAATAAAATAAAATAATAATATTAAATTATAATAAAAATTAAAAATAAATAAATCTAATTATAAATAATAATAATTAAATTAAAAAAAAAATATTTTTAAAATAAAGTTTTATTTAATAATTATTTATTAAATTTATTATAAAAAGTATTTTAATTTATAAAATAAATAAAAGTAATTTTAATATTTTTATTATAATAATAAATTATAAAAATATAATAATTATTAAATAATAATATATAATAATTTTTATTAATTTTTTAAATTAATAAAATAAAAATTATATTATTAAATTTTTAAAATTTAAAATAAATATTTTAGTTATTATAAATATTATTTTATATAAATTAAAATTATTTTAATAAATATTATATAAATATAAAATAAAATTTAAAATTTAATATAAACTTTTATAAATATAATAAATATATATATATATATATATATTAAATTATTTTAAAATAATATTATATTATATTTTATTAATTTTTTTAATATAAATATTTTTAAATATATAATAATATCTTATTATAAATTAAAGTAAATATTTTAAAAATTAATATAATAATTATTTAATATAATAAAATAAATTATATTTAATAAATTAAAATATTTTAAAAAATTATTTATAAATTTAAAAAAATTTAAATTTATAATAAAAGAATTATTTATATAATATTTAAATTTAATATATATAATATTTAAAATTTAAATTATAAATTAAATTTAAAAATTATATAATTTTAAAATTATTAATATTATTATTATTTAAATATAAAAATAATATTATAATTATTTAAAATATTATAACTTTTATTATAAAATTTATATTTATATTATAATAAATAATAATAAGGTTTTAAATAATTAAGTATAATAAAATATTAAATATTTAATTTAAAATAATTAAATATTTTATAATATAAAAATATAAAAGATTTTTAATAAAATAATATTTTTATAAAATTATTTAAATTTTATAATAAATTTTATAATATTATTATAATAATATTTAAGGAATTTAAAATTAATAATTAATAATTAATTAATTTATTAAAAAATAAATATTTGTATTTTTTATATATTATAAATAAAACATAATTAAAATAATTTTAAATAAATATATTTTTAATATAATAAAATAGATAAATCTTTTATTAAGATTTTATAAAAAGATTAAATAAATAAAATATAAGATTTAATTTTAATAATTATAAATAATATATATATAATTTTTATTTTTATTTAAAATAAAAAATTAAAATTTATTTTTAATTAATTTAAATTAATTAATTTTATAATTTATTAAATAAAAATTAAAAGTTTTATTATTAAATAATATTATTTATTAAATTATTTTAATTAAATATATATTTTTTATTAATCTTTATAATAAATTTAGTTTTTAAAGAATTTAATTAAAAAAAGATTCTTTTTTAATAATAATATTTATAATTTTATTTTTAATATATTAAATAATTTTTTCTTTTTAAAATAAATAAATATTTTATAAGTTTTAAATAAGTTATTTTATTTATAATCTTTAATTATATTTATTATAATTTAAATAAAAGAAATCTTTTATTATAATTTAATTTAAATTCTTTTTATTAGATTATATATTTAATTTATAAATTTTTTTTGTTTATTTTAATTTTAATAAATATTTTAACTTTTAATCTTTTATATTATTTATTAAATTTTATTAATTATATTTATTTATTTAATATTTTATTAAATAAACTAATTTTATTTAATATTAAATATAAATATATAATTAATATTATTTAATAAAATCTTAATAAATAAATAAATATTATTATATATTGATAAATTAATATATTTATTATAAATTTAAATATTATATATAAAAAGAATATCTTTATTCTTTTATTATAAGGATTATTTTAAGATTTATTAAATTTTAGATTTTATTAATTTTTATAGGATTTTATTTTTTTATTTATTTTTAATAATTTTATAATTTATTATTATTTTAAAATATTATTATAATAGTTTTATTTTTCTTAATATTATTAATAATTATTAATAAGCTTTTAATTCTATTTTTATATATTTTTATTATTTTTATTATATAAATCTTATTCTTCTTCTTTTTTTTAAAATTATTTTATTAAATAAGATTTCTTTTTTCTTTTTTTCTTTTTTTCTTTTTTTCTTTTTTTCTTTTTTTCTTTAGTTTTTTTTTTAAATTAAAGATATTAATTATATTCTAATAATACTTAAATATTTAATATTTCTAATATATATTTTTTATATAATATCTTTTAATAAATTATTCTTATTATTATTTTATTATTAACTTAATTAATATTAAATAATTAATAATATTATTATTATTCTTTTTTATTCTTTTTTATTTCAGTATAAAGAGTATTATACTTTTATAGGTTTTTCTTTTTTATATAATTTAAACTAGATTTAATAAATAAATATTAAAGAAAAAGAATCCTTTTAAAATATTAATCTTATTATTAATAAATTTATTTATTTTTATTATATCTTTATTATAATTAACCTTTTATTAAAAAAAAATTATAAAGATTATCCTTAAAAAAAAAGAAAAATCTTATCTTTTAAAATAATTATTATATTATAGTATAAATAGATTTAGTTTTATTATATTATTATTATTAACTCTTATAAATATATCTATTATTTATATATTAATATAAAGCATTTAAAGGCTAATTTTTATTATAATATCATTAATATATTATTTTAATTTCATTATATTATTATTATTATTAATATTATTTAAACTTTAAATAATATTATATTTATTATTATAATATATATTATAATTATAATAAGATATATATTATTATATTATTATTATAATATATCAACATTATTATTAAATATTAATATTAATCTTATTTATTATTTAAACTTTTTTAATATTATAATTATAATTAATAAATCCTTTATTATTAAAATAATATATTATAATATTTTTATTATATTAATATAATTATTAATCTTATATTAAAATATAATAGTTTAAAATATTATTAAAGATTTTATTAAATATAAGCTTTATAATATTATTAAATTATAAATAAATCTTATCTTTTTTATTATATATATAAATTACTTAAAAAAGATAATTAAATTATTTTTATATTATTATATATATATCTTTATTCTTATTATATTCTTATTATATTATTTAATATTTAAATAAAGAATTAAAATCCTTTTTAATAATATAGATCTTTATAATATAAAGATAAAGGATAAGAATATATAAATACTATTATAAATTTAATATATAATTCTTAAATATCTTATAGTTATATTTTATTTATAAATACTTTAATATTTTTATTAATTTATTATTATTTTATTATTATCTTCTTTTTTATTTTTTAGATTTATATTATTAAATTATATTCCTTTAATTATTTAAGTTTTATTATTTATTATATATTCCTTTTATTATAAATGATATTATAAATATATTAATTTAAATAATTTTATTTTAAAAGAATAAATTAATTTAATATATCTTAATATTATAAGATAAGATATTTAATAATCTTTCTTTTTTTATTTTTATAATTATATAATAATATAAGATATAAAAGTATTATTTAATATTTAAAAAAAGCTTTTAATCCTATTCTTTTAGTTTTTATTTATATAAATAATAAATTCTTTATTTTAATTAAATTATTATATTTTTATAAGGCCTTTTAATCTATTTATATAAATAGTATTATAATTATATAATAGATTTATAATTTTTTTAATTATTAATATCCTTTTTAATAATATATAAAAGCGTTTTTTAAAATTCTTATTTCTTAATTATTAAAGATTAAAGAGTTTATTTATTTTAAATAAGAATCTTATATTTATATTAATTTAATTAATTAACATATTATAATTATATTAATATTATTATAGTATTATATATTTATTCAAATAAATCTATATAAGCCTATAAATAATTTAAGCTTATAACTTTTAACTATATAAGATAAAGATTTAATAATAATATAAAAGCCTTTAATTTAAGAAAATAAATAAGAATAACTTTATAAGCCTTAATAATATTATATAAATATAATATCTATATTATATATATTATCTTAATCTTTTTAAAGATTAATTATTTATTTTATAAAATATAATTATATTATAAATAATAATATTATAGATTATTATAATATAAATAATTTATATTATAGAAAAAGAAGATCTTTATATTTTTATAATAAGCTTTATAAATATTAGAATTTATAATATAAGTTTATCTTAAATCCTAGCTTAATATTTAATAAATATAAATTTTCTATTACATTTAATACTTAATAATTATATATATATTATAGAATATATTATAATATTATTAAATAAACAGCCTTATATAAATATAATATAAACCTTAATAAAATAAATTAGTTTAAATTTATTAAATATAAATTCTAGCTTATTAATCTATAATTATTTCTTATATATTATTTAAGCCTTTTTTTATTAAAGATAAATATTATTTATATTAAAATTATTATTAAATAAAATTATATTATTAATAAATCTTATTATATTTAAGTCTTAAATCTTAATTAAGGCTTATTATAAAATAATAATATATAAAATACAAAGAATTAAAAAATAAAGATCCTTATAATATTTTTATAAAAATAAAATATAAATCTATTATAATATTATTTAAATATAGCTTTATTATTCTTTTATTAAAATAATTATATAATTAATTTATTATTTAATTTAAGAATCCTTTTTTTTAAAGATTTAAAAAAATTTATAATATAGAATTATATTAAAGGCTTTTTTAATATTTAATTAAAATAATATTATTATTTTCTTATAAATCTAAGCCTTTTAAATATCTTTTATATTTATAAAGATTATAATCTTAATATTTTAATATATTTAATTTCTTATTTAATCTTTTAATAAAAGATTTATTTATTTTATAATATTAAAAATATATTTATTAAGGATTATTTTAATCTTTTTTATTATAATTAATAAAGAGATAGATCTTTATTTTTTAATAATTTAAAAAACTATTAATACATTCTTTAAACTTTTTAGGATTATTATAATTATATTATAAAATTATTATAAAAAATATTATAATTTAAAGCTTTTAATTATTAGATATATTATTCTTATATAAAATAATTAATTATAGATTTTAAGGAATTTTATTAAAATATTATCTTTATTAAAGAATCTTTATATTTTAATATTATAAAGTATTTATTTAATCTTTATAAAGTAAATTATTTTATTAATTTAGATTTTATTATTTTTATTAATTTTAAGCCTTTTTATTATTTCTTTTAAAAAAAAAAGAATTCTTTAATTAAAATTAACTTTCTTTATAATTATAATAGTTTTAATATTATTATTATACTTTAATAATAATAATATTAATAATTTTAAAGGTATTTAATTTTTAAGCTTAATTTATTTTTTTAAATTCTATATTCTTTTCTTTTTTAATAAAATTTATATTAATAATTTATATTAATTTTTTTATTAAATAAAGGATTTTATTATAATTCCTTTTTTAAATATAAGGTTTATTTAAGTTTAGTTACAATCTTAAGATATAATAATAATATCTTATTTTTAAGCTTTTAAATTACTTTTTAAATAGCCTTATTTTATTAAAATATAAATATATTTAGCTTTATTATATTTTTAAAGTATTATATTATCTATAATATTTTATAATTATATTATTAATATATTTATTTTTAGATTAATATCTAGATATTTTTATTAATTATTTTAATTATTTTAATTATTTTATTAATTTTAATTATATTTATTTTTTCTTAAGCCTATTCATTTATTATATTAGTTTAAAAATAAGATTTTATTATATTTATATTAATATCTTAATATTTATATAATAGATTTAAACTATATTAAATTAGATTTAAGGTATTAATCTATTAATTATTTTTAGCTTATATAATTACTTTATAAAAAATAATTAAAAAAAGATATTCTTATTATATTAGCTTATATATAATTTTTAGTTTTAATTAATATTTATAATAAATATTTTATATTAAATAATATATATTAATAATACTTATAAGAATATATTATCTTTATAATAAGAATATATTTATAAATAATATAGTTTATAATCTGTTATTATAGAGTTTAAAATATATAGGTTATATTATAAGAATATTCTTATCTTATTTTAATATAAGATAAGCTTAATTTTTATTAATTTATTATAATTATATTATAAGATTATATTTCTTATAAATATATATAATTATATAGCATTATTTTATATTATATAATATTTATCTTTTTTTATAATAAAAGATATGTTTATTTATAAATTAATTAATAATTCTTATATAATAATAATATTATATTCTTTATATAATTATATTAATATCTTAGCTTTATTTAAGGCTTTTTTTTAATATTTTAATATAATATAAATAATATATAAAAAAAAGATAATTAGATAGCCTTCTTATATTATTATTATTATTATAATATTTATTATAAAGATTATAATTATATTTTAATTAAGGCTAAAAATACTATTATTTATTTTAATATTAATAATATTTTATCTTTTTCAAAGATAATTAATTAGATTTTTAAAAAGTTTTATATTTATATTATATTAAGATAGTTATATATTTATTATATCTATTATATTATAATATATTAGATTAAATTAAAGGGATTTATATTTATAAGCCTTTTTAAATTTATTTATATTAATTTATTTCTTAAGATATATATTTATAAAAGCCTTATATTAATTAATATAAATAATATAGCTTTATAATTATTTATTCTTTTATATAATATATTTATTAAGTCCTTTAAGGTATATACTTATATTCTTATTATAAAAAGAATACATTATCTTTATTATATTATAAATATAAGCTTTATATTTATATTTAAGGTATTTAAAGTATTTTATTATTTAAATTATTTTATTATAGGATTTATATTTATAAAAACCGTTTTTAAAGAAAAAGCCTTTTTTAATTAATTTATTTATACTTTTAAAGATAATAATCTTAAGAAAAAGTATTACTTTTATAATAATACTACTTTAAAATAATTTAATATATATTCTTAATACTAATTTAATTAAATTTTATTAATAGATTTTAATTTTTAATTTGTCTTTATTTTATAAATATAATAATAATACTAGTATTCTTTTAATTAATATTAAATAAATTCTTATAATAATTAAGATATTTAATTTAAATATTAAAAGCTAGATAGCTTTATTTATAATCTATTAAAATATTAAATTAATAAAGATTATTATAATATTATTATTTAATAGATATTTAATTATTATTATATTCTTATAGCTTAGTATTATAATAAAAGTATTAAATTTATTCTTAATTAATCTATTTATAATATTATTTTTAATTATAGATTTAATAATTAATTTATAAATATATCTTTAAAATATAATCTTTATAATAAAGATATTAATAAATAGATTAATTTTTTATAATATTAAATTCTATTAAGGTTTTTATAATAATGCTTTTAATCTTTATATTTAATTATTAAAAATAATATTATATATTTATACTATTATTAATAAATATTTAAAATTAATAAATTAATTAGATTATTCTTATAGGTATTTTTAATTAATTAATAAATATTAAAATTCTCTTATAATCTTTAATTTCTTTTATTTTATATTTTATTTATAATTTAATATTATAGCTTTCTTTAATCCTATTAATTCTAATATATTTATAGTTATAGATAATATATTCTTTAATATATTAATATATTAAATTTATATCTTATCTCTTATAATATCTTCTTTTAGGTTATTATATAATATTATAGCTAAAGATAATTAATTTTAATAATTTTATTTCTTATATTAATTTATATTTTAAGATAGTATTATTAAATATAAGGCTTATAGTTTAAATTTTAATTTAATCTTTTTCTTTTTAAAATATATAATATTATTTAATAATTATAATAATTATCTAATATTAAGAAAAAGATAATTAATCTTTATTATTAAATTTATTATTAATTTAATATATTAGATTATTTAACTTTAATGTTTTATTAATATATTTAAATCTTATTTTAAAATTCTAATTTTCTTTTATAAATCTATTTTTATTTATTTAATTATTTTATTAATATCTATTTTTATTTTAATTCTTATATTAAGAATCTTTTATTAATCTTTTATATATCTATCTTATATTATATAAATCTTTTTTTAATATTATATTTTTAAGTAATTATATTTATATAATATAATAAATAATTTAATTTCTTTATTTATTAATTCTATAATTATAATAATATATTTAATCTTTTTTTTAATCTTATTATAAAGAATTTAATTATTAATTATTAATACTAGTATTATTTTATTAAATACTTTAATTATATCTAGATATTTTTATAATAATAAAGTATTTATTAATATCTTTATTTTTTATTATATCTTTATTTTATTCTTTTTTTATTTTATTAATAGATTTTTAATATTATTATAATTAATTTCTTAATAAATAATTTAAATTATATTTTATATTTAATATTTATTATTAAATTAATTATTAATATTATAGTAGTTTTAATTTCTTTAATTATAATATTCTATTATTTTAATATTAATATTAATAATTTATTTAAAATAAGAATATATATTTATTTAGCTTTTTATTGAATAATAGATTAGATTCTTTTTATATTAAATCTTTTTTTTATATATACTAAGATCTTCTTTTTAAAATTACTTTTATTAAAACTTAATATATAATCCTTTTAATAATCTTTATTTAATCTATTAATTATTAAAAGATATATATTAATTAATATAATAAATCTTATAAATAATTTATTTATTTATTTTATAACTTTATTATTAAGAATTATTCTTTTAATAAAATAAAAGTATTTTTTTAAAATATTTAATAAAGAAAATAATTTTAATTTTTTAATAATATATAATAATAATTAGAAATTATTAAAGTGATTAATATTTATTAATAATATATATTATATTTCTCTTTTCTTTATCTAAAACCTCTTTATATATCTTAATAATATATAATAATAAGATAAATTTTAAATATAATATTTAATTAATATTTATATTTAGGATTTTTATTTTAAGCTTTTTTTAATTATTTTTTTATATTCTTTAATTATTTTATATTTATTATCTTTCTTTAAAATAAATTTCTATTATTTTAAGTTTTATAATTATAATATTAATTAATTTTAAATAATCTTTATAATCTAATCTAATAAAATAAAATATAAAAAAATTCTTTTATTATTAATATATAATAATATATCCTTAATTCTTTAATATTTAAACTTTTAAAATATATAATATTATAATAAATTAATAAATTAATATATTATATATTTATTATTTTATACTTTATTAATTAAATATTAGATATTTAATTATTAAATAAAGTTATTTATTAATTTATTATAATAAAATACCTTTTTTATTAACTTTTATAATAAATCTATTTTTTAAAGAAATTAATAATATTAATCTTTTTTTCTTTTTTTATTAATTAATAATATTTTTTTTATTTTCTTTTTACTAATATTATTTATAAATTTATTTTTAATATATTAAATATTCTTTTTTATTCTTTTTTTTTAATAAATATACTTTTTATAATTTTTAAATATGGTATTTTTATTTATAATCTTTAATTATATTTATAATAATTTAGATAAGCTTTTTTCTTTTTTATTATTTATTATATTTTAATTTAAATATTATTTGTTTAATTATGTATTTAATATATAAATTTATTTATTTCTTTATTTAACTTTTAATAATCTTTTAAATCTTTTATTTTTTATTTTACTTTTTAATCTTTATTAATTATATTTATTTATTTAATATTCTATTAATTAAATTAGTTTTATTAAATATTAAATATAAATATATAATTAATATTATTTAATAAATACTATAATAAATAAAGAAATCTAATATATATATTAATAAATTAATATATTTTAATATTTTAAAAGATCTTATTTATTATTAAAAGTATTTTTATAATAATTTATTTAATAATTAATAATCCTTATATAATCTTAAATATATTTTATTATTTATCTTAAAGTTTATTAATTTATACTTTTAATTATAAATATATTATTATTATATTATTATTATATTTATTATATTATTAATTCTTTTAATAAATAAACATTTTAAAGTATTTAATATTTTAATATCTATTTTATTAATATTTATTTATAATAATTTTATTAATTTATTTAATTTAAATCTTATAATTAATTTATTTAATAATATTTATATAGGATTATTTAATAAATTATTTAATAAGAATTATAATATTAAAATTATTTTTATTTATAATATATTTAATATTATTAAATAATATCTTAATATTAATTTTATAGTTTAATTTCTTTTTTAGATAATCTATTAATCTATAAATAATATATAATATTAAAAATAAATTTAATCTTTAATATCTTAAAAAGCCTTTTTTAAAAATCTAAAATAAATTTTATATTTTAATTATTAATTATAACTTTAAATATCTCTTAACTATATAATAATAAGATTCTTAATTATAATTTAATTTATTATTTAATAATATAATAAATTAATCTTAAGATTAAAATTGATTTTTTAATTTATTTATAGATTATTATTATTATTATTATATTAAATAAATATTTATATTTTAATATCTTTTAAAATAATTAAAGTATTTCTTTTAAAAGTTTTATAATAAAATTAATTATTATTATATAAAATAGTTTATATAATATTATTATTAATTATTATTTATTTTATAATTTTATTTAATTATTTAAATCTTTTTAAAATATCTTAAAATAAGATATTTATTATTATATTTATTATATTATTTAAGAAAATATTAAGCTATTTAAAGCTATAATAATCTTATATATCTTTATATAGAAATTTTAATTCTATTCTTTTATTAATATGTTTATTATATAATTCTATAAAATATATAGTTTTCTTATATTATTTAATTTTAAATAATATAATAGCTTATTTTCTATTATAAATAATAATTTTATATTTAATAATCTTTCTTTTATATTATATTTTTATTAAGAGTTTTAGACTTTAATTATTTTAATTATTTTAATAAATTTCTTATTCTTTATATATTTTATAATAAATTTATTTTTTAATTTATTATTAATTAACATTATAATTATAAAGTAATGTATATCTTTATTTTAAATATTATTAAGCTTATTTATTCTTTATTTTAATAACCTTTTTTAGATTTCTTTATAAAATTCTTTATTTTTTATTAAAAGTTATAATAATATATTAAATATAAAATTTATCTTTTTTAAGATATAATATATTTCTAGTCTATATTAATTTAAAGTCTTATTATTTATAATATTATCTTTTATTCTTTATAATATTAAAGGTTTATATAATAAATTAATTTAAGCTATACCTTATATTATTATCTTATAATATTAAATTCTAATATAAAGATATAAAAAGGAATAATAAGATATAATTCTAAAGAAATAAAACCCTCTTTATTAAATTCTCTTTAATCTAATAATAGCTTTACCTTTATAACCTTATAACAGCCTATCTAATAGCCTGCCTAGCAGCCTATATAATAGCCTTATAATAACCTTATAATACTATACCTAAGAGCCTGCCTAACAGGTTATATAATAGCCTTATAATAACCTTATAGTATTTAATATCCTACCTAATAGATTATATAATAGTATTAAAGTAACCTTATAATACCCAGCCTATAAATTATATAACAGCCTTAAAATAACCTTATAATAGCACGCTTAACAGACTGCTTTATAATATTATAATAATTTTATAAAAGCCTTTATAAAAGCCTTTTTTAAGCAGTTAGATAAAAAGCCTTTATATCTTATTATTTCTTTTTATACTCTTATATTAGAATTTAATATTATGAGATAATAATATAAAGAGGTATTTAATATATAGGCTAATACTATTATAAATAATAAAAGATAATATTATAAATAATAAGACTTTTAATTTAAATAAATAAATATTATTATAAATTAATAATTTATCTTTATTAAATTTAATATTAATATATTTTTATAATTAATTATTCTTTTTATTATTATATAATTTGTTAAAATATAATTAATTAATTTAATAATTAAATTATTATTTTTAATTTTTAATATAATTATATTAAATATTTAATTTTAAGCTTAATTAATATATATTCTTTTTTAGATTTTATTAATAATTTATTTAAAAATATAATTAAATATATTTATAAACTCAATATATTTTTATTATCTTATATATTATTTTTAAAATTATAAAAAAAATCCTATTTTATATTTATTTATATTAATCTTAAAGAAAATAAGCCTTATTAAATTATAATAATATAATATTATCTCTTTTATTAAATATATTTATAATATTTTAAGTAATTCCTTTTTAATTAATATTAGTTTAAATAAGATTTTTTTTATTTTATTTATATATATTTTTTTTTTTTAATAATTCAATTTTTTTTTAATTTATTTAATAAATCTATTTTATATATTTTTAAGAATTTAATTTTTATTTAAAATCTATAAATAAACTATTTAAGAAAAATTATTATTTCTAAATATATTTCTATATTAATTAATATAATTAATATTTTTATCTTTTTTAATATTTTTTTTTTATATATTTATATTAAATAATTTAATTTAAAATTTAAATAATTTAATTAATAAATATACATAAAAAAGATTTTAAAGATAAGATTATTAATTATAGATTTTTAAAAAGATATAATACTTTATATATATATTTAGAATAATCCTTAAAATTATTAATAAAGATAATAATATTATTAATATATATCTTAATAAATTCTTTATAAAGATATAATCTTTAATCTATAAATTATTATATAAAAGCTAGATTATTTTTAAATCCTATTAATATAATATAAAATATTTTTAATCCTTATAAATTAATTATAATTATTTTATTCTTATATTTATTATATATTAATACTTAATAAAAAAATATTAATATATCTAATATTAATATATATTTTTTATCTTTTAAATATAATATTATCTTTTAAATATAATATTATCTTTTCTTATAAAAAAAATAAAATAAATATTTAATATTATAATTTTATTTAATTATCTTATATTAATAATTATTCTTTTTCTTTAATTATTTATAATAAATTCTATTATTTATAGTTATATAAAGTATTATTTATAGTTATAAAGGTTTATATAGCTTATAGTTATTTATTAGCTTTATATATTTATTCTTTAATATTAAAATTTTAATATAATAATATAAAAAGAAATAGTATAATATAAATATATTTATATAATCTTTAAAAGGAAATTTTCTTTTAAAGCTATAATAATCTTATTTTAAACTTTAATTTAATATAATAATAGCCCTTTATTCTTATTTTTATTCTTTTAAATATTATTTATTATAAATACCTAAGATATTTAAATATAATCTCTTTTATAATTATTCTAATGATTTAATAATAATAATATTAATAATAAATCCTTTATCTTGTTAAATCTTTTTTTAAAGCTATTAAAAGAAGCCTTATAAAAGCTATTTAAAGAAACCTTATAAAAGCTATTTAAAAAGCTTTCTTTATTATTAAAAAGCCTTCTTTATTACCCTTATATCAGGCCATATAAAAGATTATAAATAAGTTATAATCTAAGATCTTATAACTTAATAAAATCCCTTATTTATTAAATTCCTTTTAATTTAACATATTTAATAAGCTTTTTGTTTATTTATAAGCCTTTTATCTTAAAAATAATATAAGCCTTATTAAAGCTAATATAAATAGATTTATATAGATTAAAAATAAGAAACTTTAACCTTTATATATACTTTATTATAATAAAGAAAAAGGATAAAAGAGTAAGAATATAAATATATAAAAGATTTTCTTTAAAAAATATAATTATCTTTTTCATATTTTAGCCTTAATTTATAAAGAATTAAATTAAAAATAGATTTATAAGATTATTAATAAATATTATAATTATAATTATTTATTTAATCCTTTAATATATATATATTATATTATTAATATATAAAGAGATAATAAAAGCTTATAATAAGCCTTATTTAATATAAAGCCTTATCTATATATAAAATAAACTTAGTTTTATATATAAAGTTTAATTAACTTAATTAAAAAAGCTTTTTTATATAAAAATATTTATAATAATTAAAATAAGCTTATTATTAAAATTTAAATAATTATATAATTATATAATCTTAGATATAGCTTTTTTATAAATAAAATTATTTATATTCTATTAAAAGAAATAGCTTTAAAATTAAATTAGTTTTTTAGATTTATCTTTAATATTAAATAATATAGAAATACTTTCTTAAAGTTCTTAATATAAATAATATATATAAAATAAATTACTTTAAACTTTATTTAATATAGATTATTAATATTATTAATTAAAAATCTATTATAAATTTTATTTAAGCTTTTATTAATAATAAATAATAAAAAGGATTTTAATTAAATTTATATATAATTATAAGCTCTGTAAATCTAGTTTTAAATCCCTATCTTATTTATTATTATAAATAAAGAATTTATATTAAAAAATATATTAATAGAGTTTTTTCTTTTTTTATAATAATGGCTTTATATACTTATATTAATATTAATATTTATATAAAGATAAATATATAATAAAAGGATAGCTTTAATAAATTAAGTAAGCTATAAATCCTTAATATAAAGAATTTAATAATATCTTAATTTATCTTATTAATTAATAATAAATATAGCTATAAAAAGATAAAATCTATATAGAATAAAGTTATTTATATACTTAAAGAAAGCAGTTTTAATAAAGCTTAAAAATAAATAATCTCTGATTTTAATTAATATTAAAAGGATATCCTTAATTATATTAATAATAAATATATACTTTAATATAAGTAGTAGATTAAGTATTTTATTAATTAATATTATAATTTTAATAAATATATTAATAGCTTTATTAAAATTATATATAAAAAAATTAAATTATATTTAATTTTATAATATTATAATCTTTTTTATTTTAATAAAGCTATTATATAAATAATTATTTAAAAAGAATATAATTATATATAGAAAATAATAATTATGAATATTAAAAAAAAAATATTAATATAAAATTCTTTAATATACTTATTATATAAACTTTATCTTATATTATTAAATTAATTTTATAAAAGTTTTACTATACTCTAGTTATATTTTAAATATAGCCCTTATTTTAATATTTATATTTATATAATTATAATTTTATAATATAATTTAATTTATTTTATAGGTATTTTATTTAATTATATATTAAATTAAAAGAATTATTTATAAAAAAAGATTATTATATTTAATAATATTTATTAAAGCCTTTAATAATTATAAGATATATCTATATATTAATTTATATATAAATATATTTAATCTTAATCTTTAAAATCTATAAGAATTATTTCTTTAAATCTAAAATCTAAATTATATTAAATCTTTTTATAGCTAGCTATATAATATAAGAAATTACAAGCTTAAAATACCTTTAAATTTAAATTTAAATACTATTATATAATTATTTTTAATTTAATAAAATATAAAACAGCTTAACTTTAATATATATTAAACTCTTTTATATAATAAAATTAAGATAATTATCTTATAAAATAATTAATCTATAAAAGTATTTATAAAATATTTATAATTATTAAAGAATATTATTGTTAAAATAAGTGGGTTTTTCTATATATAGCAGCCTGACCTGCTATAGTCTAGCAGTTTAACCTGCTACAGCCTAGCAGCTAGACCTATACAGCCTAGTAAGCTAAGCTTATACAGCCCTTATAGCTTAACCTATAAAGGGATAGACTAATACTTACTTTCTATTTTAATATTTAAAATACCTAATAATTCTAAATAGTTATTTAAAATATCTTAAATAATTCTAAATTATCTTAGAATTAAATAGATATAAAAGATAAAAGGATTCTTAGTTATATCCTTCTTCTTTTTCTATATTGATAATATAATTACTTTTTTCTTCTTTTCTATAAACTTTTATTTAGATAATTATTATACCTTTCTTTTATTATTATTATTATTAGCTTTAATTATAGCCTATATTATAAAATTATAATAAATTATAAGCCTAGAAGATAGTTATTTTAGATTATAAAAAAAAGATTCTTTTTCTATTATATTCAGCCTTTTTATATATTAGATTTTTTATCCCCCCCTTTAATTAATTAGATTTATATTTCCTATTAATTAAAAGTTATAAAAAATATTATATATATAAGAGTTAAATATCAGACCTATAGCTTATAATATAATCTATTTTTGGATTTATAGATTATTAATTTAGATTTATAGATTTATAGATTATAGCTTTATTAACTATATTAAATATAATTAATCACTTAAATTACTAATTAACTTTATAAAAGCCTTATATAAAACTATATTGATTAGCTAATTAAGTAAAGGTATTATACTAGCTATACTATAATACTATTATAAGCTAATATATAATAAGTAACCCCTATACCTATTAATCTCCTTAACTAATTAATTAGATTCAGGGCTTTTATTAAAACCTAGCTATTTATAATATTATTATAACCAGTACTTTCAGTTATTTATAATACTATTATATAGCTATAAGCTTATTTTTAAAAGCTTATTTCTTATCTATACCACTATAACTATTAATTATAATAGTTTAACCCTAAAAATATTAGATTAAGACCTTTTAATAAAAAATAATCTAATAGAATTACAGGCTCTTTAATCCTAGATATAGGAACTTATATAATAACTATAAAAGCTATAGGCCTAATTTATAATAGCTGATAATACTAAAGAGCCTTTATAACCTTAACTTCAGCCACCTTAACTATTACTATAGCCTATATAATCTACTAATCCACTAGATAATCTAGCTTTAAAGGAGCTATCTAAGAAAATATAAGCCTTTTTAAAAGCTTTTAGGCTAAAAGGCCTTAATAATTATAATTAATAGCTTTAGGCCCTATCTATCTAGCTATAAGCACTAGGATTATTTAATTTTCTATTAAAATCTATTATAAGTAGTTAATTTAATAATTATTATTAGGTTATTTTACTTCTATTACTTTATAATAGCTGTTTATAGTATTTATAAGCCTTTATAAACTAGGCTATAATACTTCTAAAAGCTTATTAAATATTAAATAAGTAATACTATTATAATACTACCCTATAATATAAAACCCTTTATAATACCTTTTATAAACTTAGCTTTAATAATTATAAAGGCTTTATAAAGGTATTTAATAGCAAATTTAATACCTAATTTATTAGGCTATAGCTAGCTTTAATTATTATATAGCTTATAGATTAAATAAATCAATATTTAAAAACTATAAAAGATACTTTTCTATAATAAACTAAATACTAAAGAAATAATATTAGGATTTATATAATACTTAATACCTTATTAAATACCCTGAATTTATAATTCCTTATAATAGATTTATTAAAAGAGCTATAGGATAAAAGCTTTTTAATTATAAAAGCTAGCTCTTATAGAGCTAGAGAAGCTAAGGAATCTTCTAAAAAGATCTATAAGGATTTTAAAAAAAAAAAGAAAATATTTAAATCCATTAAAAAACAATCTTATAAACCCTTTTAAAAGGATAAAAGAATAAAGAAACCTATTATTAATAGTAAGGAGCCTAATAAAGCTTCCTTTATAATAGGTATCTATAACCTATTTATAGGTAATTAAAATATTATAATTAATATCTAAAGCTTTAATTCTAAATCTAATATAAAAGGTTTAAAAGCTATAAAGCCTAAAGAATTAACTTATAGTATTTACTAGATTATTGATTTAAAGAATACCTTATTATATAATACTAGCTTAATATACTATATTATTAATAATAGAATCCTTTTTATTAATTATAGTATTTATAGTAAAAGACTAAGGCTTATAATAATTAATAATAATTTAATCTATCTAAAAGGATTTAAAATAGTTATATTTATAGTATTTATAGGCTTTAAATCTAGGATTTATAATATTTTAGAATTAAAAAATATATTATATATCCCTAATATAGATATAAATATAATAAATAAAATAAAGTATTATACTTTTAATAATATACTTTTATAAAAGAAGCTATTTATAATAGATTAAATCTATTATAGATTATTAAACTTTATTAAATATAGCTTCTTTCTCTAATAAAAGGGGAAGCCTATACCTGAATTTTCAGGGCCTTTTAATCACTATTATAGCTATCTAATAATAATTAAAATCATCTCTAAACCTCCCCTTAATATATATAAGGACCTTACTAAGCTCTCTGAATTAATTAAATAACTATTAGAATTAATAAAAAACCTTAAAATTTCAGGCCTATATATATTAAAAAGCCCTGATCTAGACTTAGGCTTATTAAAAAATCTATTAAAAGATACTATATCTTTTCTAGAATCCTTTAAAAACATTATTATAAAGGAAGATATAAATTATTTAGTTAAAACTAGTTATTAAAAGCTATTATAGCTAGTAGGAATTTAGTATATCTATCTTAGCTATATTAATTTATAATTACTAAAAAAAACCATTAAAATTTTAATAGGCTTATCTGATTTTACTATTATAAAAGAAATAGATTTCTTTTATTTAGCTTATATATAGGCTAAATCAGTATATAAACCCTTTAAAAACCTAATTCTAGATTTATTAAAAGTATTAAAGGTTATAAAGAGAGATACTTTTTAGATAAAACTAATCCCTTATAATAAGCTCTTTATAAAGCTTATTTTAATAGAGAGAAAATCCTATTATTAAAAGATTCTTTTATTATTTAATAAGGAAGATTATATTATCTTCTTTATTATAAAAGGCTTATTTAAAGGGCTAAAAGCCTATTATAATAAATACCCCCTATAACTCTATTTTAATAATAGAAAAAAGATCTTAGTACTATTAAAAGACTGATTAATAGATAAAAGTATTAGTTTTAGTATATCTAGCCTTTATATTTATAAATAAAATAGCCTATTAAAATACTTTATAAGGGTTATTTTAGATTAATTATAAATTATTATAATCTAGGCTTAATTAATTTTTTTTTTCTAGATTACTATTTTATCTACTATAATTAACCTTATTAACTATATAGCAGTTATAAATAGGGACCTTAGCCTATTATAGCTCTTTTTATAAGAGCTAAAACCAGCTCTAGCAGCTAATAAACTAAATCTAGCAACCTATAGAGCTATTAAAGCCTATTATAAGGTTATTATCCCTACTAAAAAACACTAATAAAATACTAAACTAAGCCCTAAAATAAAACCAGCTAGGCTATTAATTATATTAAATAAAAATATTTATTTAATCTATATACCTTCCTATCAATAGATAACTAAGACCTCTTTTCTTTATATTATAAAAGGAATAGGCTTTATAAGCTAAAACCTTAAGGGTAATTTTTATAATCTTTAAAGCTCTTTTAGTTTAAAGAGAGAATTAAAAGAGCTTTATACCTTACTAAAATTAATAAATTAATCTACCCTAAAGGATCTAATCGATTTATAAGCCTTAAATTAAGCTAGAAGACCTATCTAACTGCTAAAATCTATAATGTAGATGCTATAATAGCTGCTATAGCCGCTATAACCTCTACTATAACTATTATAACCCCTGCTATAGCCTATATCATAGCCTATAGTATAATTATTATAATCTATTAAATAGCTTGAATAGCTATTAGAAGACTCTGAATTTATATAGCTAGATCTTACCTATCCTATAAATATCTACTATAAACTAAAGGTAAAATTTATTATTAAGGTTTCTTTAAAATCTGCTAGCTAAAAAGAAGCTTTAAAAAACCCTGCTAAGAAATAATAGATTAATACTATTTATAATAAATTCTATTAGATTCTATAAGCTAAAGTTATATATTTTTCCCTATTATTAAAGGTTTTAAAAAACTAAAAAATCCTGAAAAATAGGCTTATTCTTAAACTTAAAAAGAATTTATAAAACTAATCCTTAAAATATAAGGCTAGATTTATTATAAAAGATTTTATATAAATTAAAGGAAAAGATTACTTTAAAATCTTTATAGCTATTAATATACCCTCTACCTAATGGATTTTACTAGCTTTAATAGCCTTTTATAACTAGAAAGTTAAATAAATTGACTTTATAAGGGCTTTTTTAAACAGCTAGTAATCTAAGGATATTTTTATAGAATTTCCAGAAAGCCTCTCTTCTTTTATAAAGACCCAGACTTTTAAAAACCAGCCTTTAATAGCCTTATTAACTAAGCTAGATTATAACCCTGTTATAAAATAGGTTATTCTATTAAAAAAGGCCTTATATAATCTAAAACAAGGATCCAGCTATCTTTATTAATACTTAGACTAATACCTTTATTATCACCTATATTAATAACTACCTTATTATAGGATTTAACCTACCCTATATTAATAAACTAAAACACCTATTAAATAAGATCTTTATTATAAAAGATAAAGGCCTTATAGCCTTTTTCTTAAGGGTCTAAATTAATTATAACCAGGCTAAAAGAGAGCTATAGCTATACCAGTCTTAATATATTAATAAGGCTCTTTAGCGCTTTTAGCTATAAGATATAACCCTTATAGCTATACCCCTATAACCTAAAGTATTAAAAGAATCCTTAAAAAGGGTTCTTATCTCTATTAAATAATAGATCTATTAATAGATTATAAGGACTTTAATATACCTTATACTGCTTTTTAGGCCTGATATAGCCTTTCTAATTTAATAGCTTTCTTAATATATATAATAGGGCTATATTAACCACTATAATATAGCTAGGAATCTTCTAAAATACCTAAAAGGTTCTAAAGAACTAGCTATCCTTTATAAGGCTATAGGCCTTATATAGGCTAGACAGCCAGCTCTTTAACTACTAGACTATTCAGATAATGATTTTACAGGCTATAAAACCACTAGCAAATCCACTTATAGGTATCTCTTTAAGCTAGCTAGTAGATCTATCTATTAAAAGTTAAAGAGACAGACTACTATAACCCTCTTAACTATAAAAACTAAATCTAATACTTTAATAGAGGCTATAAAAGAGCTAAAATAGCTCTCTAAGCTCTTTATAAAGCTAAAAATCCCTTTTTAATAGCCTATAAACCTATATTATAATAATACAGGCTCTATAAGTAATACTAAGAACCCTAATCAGTATACCTAAACCAAATATACCCTATTAAAATTCTATTATATTAGGTAGAAAGCAGCTAATAGGCTATTTAAGATAAATTATCTTATAACCAAGGCTATACCTATTAATAGGCTAATTAAAGCTTTAATAAGCCTTATTTTTCAAGGCTTTTTAAGCCTTTTAAACCTATAAAAACCCTTTATAAAGAGCTAGTTATATATTATATACCTTATTAAAGGGAGTATTAAGATAAATAGGTTTTTCTATATATAATAGCCTGATCTACTATAATCTAATAGCTTAACTTATTATAGTTTAATAGCTAGACCTATATAGCTTAGTAAGCTAAGCTTATATAGCCCTTATAGCTTAATCTATAAAGAGATAGATTAATGCTTACTTTCTATTTTAATATTTAAAATATTTAATAATTCTAAATAATTATTTAGAATATCTTAAATAATTCTAAATTATCTTAGAATTAGATAGATATAAAAGATAAAAGGATTCCTAGTTATATCCTTCTTCTTTTTTTATATTAGTAATATAATCACTTCTTTCTTCTTTTTTATAGACTTTTACCTAGATAACTATTATACCTTTCTTCTATTACTATTACTATTAGCTTTAGCTATAGCCTATATTATAAAATTATAATAATTATATAAATTAAAAGATAAAAAAGATAAATAAAAAAATAATAATTCTTTTATAATAATTAAATAATATTATTTATATTATATAATTAAAGAAAATAAATTAATTAATTTTAATTAGATTATTAATAGTTTTAATTAAAATATAATACTTTAAATATAATTAATAAAGATATATTTTTTAAATAAATTAGCCTGCTTTTATAAAAATAAATAAATTAATTATATAGCTTTATATAAATATATTTATATTATATTATTTCTTATTATATTATTATATTAAATTTTAAAATTAAAAAATAGATATATAAAGCTAATATATAAATAAAGGCTTTATATAAATCTTTATAACTATAAATAATATTTTCTATAACTATAAATAATAAGACTCTTTATAATTTATTATTATATAATAAAAAATAAAATAATTAAAAGATATTAGTTTTCTTGTTTAGCTTATATATTCTTAATTATAAAGATTATTTATCATAATATTTATAAATTTTCTATCTTTAATTCTTAATAAATAAAACTTTATTATTAATTTCTTATTTGATTAATCTTTTATTAAATTAATTCTTATTTTATCTTTTTTATTTATTAAAATTATATCTTAATTATATAATTATTATAAGATTTAATTAGTTTTATAATAATAATAATCTCTTTAAGAATTTTTATATATATATAAAATCCTTATTTAATTTTTATTTTATTTTATTTATTTAATTTAATAATAAAGTCTTTTTTAAGATTTTTAATACTATATTTATTTATTAAATATAAATTAACTTTTTTTTATAATTTATTTATAAATAGATTTAATACTTTAATTATTTTATTAGATAAATTAAATTTATTATTTATTATATTAATATAACTTATTATTATATTAATATTTTCTTATAATCTAATATAATATTTATTATAATTATAATTATTTAAATATCTTAATTTTTATTTATATTAATATTTTATTAATTTATTTATATTATTTATTATTATAATCTAGTTTATTATAAATAATACCTTTAATATATTTAAGATATAAATATAATCTATAATTAAAGTATCTTTTAATATAAAATAAGATATCCTTTTTATAAAATATAGATTATAATAATTAAGATAAATATAATTTATTAGGATTTATTCTTTTAATTTTAAAAGAATTATTATATTTTATAATATTATTATTACTTAATAAATTAATTTATAATTTATTAATATTTTAAAAGATATTAATATATTATAAGTTAATTTATTAAAGAATAATAATATATTTAGTTTTAAATATTTTATTAATTATATATTCATTATAAAATAAATATATATTATATTCTTATTAATATATTTAATAATATAAAAGTTAAATCTAGCTTTATAAATAATTTTAAATAGCTTAATTATTTCTTATAATAATTTTAGTTTATTTATCTTATAAAAGATTATATTTAATAAATTCTATTAAAGCTATTTTTTATTGATTAATATATCTTAATATATTATATTAATTATTATAGTTATTATTAATCTATTTAATATAAATCTTATATTAACTTTTAAAATTATTTTATTTTATTAATATCTTATTTTTAGATTTTTCATTTATCTTAATAATTCAATTTTATTAATAATAAAGATATATATCTTTCTTAGATTTTTTTTATATAAATATATTTATTTAAATTGAATTATTATATTTTCTTTATTTAATTATTTTAATAATATAATTAATTTATTAAATATACCTTTTTTAAATATAATATAATTATTTATAATTATATAATATATTAATAAAGATCTTATTTTAAAATATATATTATATTTTAAATAATCCTTTTATATATCCTTTTTTTTATTATTTATATATTTAAATAATAAAATAAATAATTTAAAAAGAAGAATTTATTAATATAAAAACTTTTCTATTAAACTAAATATTATAGATAATTTATAAAAAAAAAGAAAAAGGCTTTATTAATATTATTTAAGATATAATAGCTTTTATTAAGATTATATATAATAAACTTAAATATTATTTAATATTTAATTATCTTTAATTATTATTTATATTTTATAATACCTTTATTTTTAATATTAATATTAATATCTTTATTATTTTTATTTTAATAATATATATAATTCTTTTATATTTAATATTTAAATTATCTATTATTAATATTAAATAAATTAAATATTTCTATTATTTTAATAATAGTATTAATTATTTCTTTAATAAATATTATTATTAGATCTTAATTATAATATATTATAAAAATTTTATATTTATTAATTTAATTTATTATAAAAAGTATATATTTTAATTATTTTTAAGAATTTATCTAGCTTTTATTATAAAAAGAGTTATTTAATTTTTAATTTATTTAATCTATTAATTAATTATATAATCTTATTTTAATAAAACTATTATATATATTTTAGCTTAATATAAAGATTTGATTAATTTATTATAGATTTTTATTTTATTACTTTTATTAATTTAAGTTTTAATTATTTTAATTATAATATATTTAATTATTTATCTTATTAGATATATATATTAGTTTAATTATTTTAGAATTATCTATTTTATAATACCTTAGTATTATTATATTAAAAAGTAATTTAAATTTAATTAATATTATTTATTATATTTATTATTTTTTATAAATATAATTAAGATATTTTATTAAATTTAAATCCTCTTATAAATAGAAAATTAATTTATTTAAGAATTTATTTAAATAAATATAAATTTAATTTAATTATTAATTAATTATTTTAAAGCTTATTACTTTAATTATTTAAAATAGCTTTAATACCTATTTCTTAATATTAATACTTTAATAATAATCCTCTTTTAAATATTTTATAATAAGTTTTATTATATAAATTTACTTTTAACTATTTATAATAATAAAGGCTTATATAACCCTATAATTTAATACAAGCTTTATTATCTATTTATTAATATTAATTTTTTAATATAAAGGCTTAGAAATAAATAATATAAGAGAAAGCTTTATTATAAAATTATATAATTATTTTATATAAAGCTTTAAGGATTAATTTATTTAAAAAATATATTTCTATTGATTTTATTAAAATATTATAATTTAATTAAAAAATTTAATTAAATAATTAATTAATTTAATAATTAAATTAAATTAAATTATTTAATTCTTTTAATTATATTATAAATCCTATTTCTTTTTTTATCTTTTTTATAATATAATTTATATAATATTCTTAATTAATCTAGATCTTTTAATAAATAATCTTTTAAATTAATTATTTTATAAAAAAGCTATCCTAATCTTAATTTATATAAATATATAATTAATATTAAAATTAAATGTTTTAATAGTATATTATATAAAAGATAATTATATTAATATAATTATATCTAGATTTAAAGAGATTTTAAATTTAATATTCCTTAAGATATATAATTAAATCTAAAGGGATTTAATATAATTTAAATCTTAAATTTAAAGAAAAGATTATTCAAAATCCTAAAGAAATTTTTTAAATAAGAATATATATAAATTTATTAAAAGGATTATCTTAATTATATTAAAAGCTTTTTAAATTATTATTAAGAATAATAATTATTCTTTATTAATAATATATCTTATAAAATATATTATTAAAAGAAATATTTATAAGATAATATAAATTATTATATAAAAAAATAGCTTTATAGATATTAAAATAAAGATTTCATATTTATAATTATAAATATATAATAAAGCTTTTAAGATAATAATTTAATTATAAAAAAAGAGATTTATAAAGAAAGTATATTAAGCTATTTTATATTAATATTGTTTTTTAAATATTTATAATTATAATATTTTAAATATAATCTTATGCTTTTTATATAATTATTTATATAAAGGCTTAATTAAGATTAAAAAGATTATTATAATATATTATTAAATAGGTTTTAATATCTTTATTAACTAGTTTAATAAAACTATTAATCTATTAATTAAAATTATAATAATAATTAATAAAATACTTGATTTATTATATATATTAAGATATATATATAATATTAATATATTATAATATATTATTAATATTAATTAAAATAAAATAATATTTATCTTTAAGCCTTATAAAAATCAATTACTTTTATTATATAAATAATCTTTATTTATATAGCTTTTATATTATTATAATTACTTTTAAAGTTATTTCAAGATATTATTCTTTATATATTAAGATTTAATTTATTTAATTTATTAAAGCTTTTTAATTAATAAAAGATAGTTTTTATATAAATATTTATATTAATATAATAAATATTAAATAATTATTATATTAAAAGAAAATAAATAATAAATATATATTTTAATATAATTTCTTTATTTATAATAATAATAATAAAAAAGTTAAATCAATTTTAAAAGGCTTAAAATTATATTTAGATTTATTTAAATCCTTTTTATTATTTTATATTAATAAGGATTTAAATAAAATTTATAATTAACTTTTAATTTATAAGATTAATAATTTATATTAAATAAAGATTAAAATAATCAATTTTATATATATTATTTATATCTAAAACCTTAAGAAAATACTTTTATATTATTTAATATTAAAAATAAATCTAAAAAGATTAATTTAATTTTAAAGCTATTTATTATAATTATATAAAAGAGATTTAAAAAAGATAAATAATTATAAAAGCTAATAATAACTTTATAAATCTATTTTTAATTTAATTCTTTTTTTATTAAAGCTATAATAAAAACTAAATAATTATATTTTTTTATAATAGTTTTTTATATATATTTAACTATATTAAGTTATATTTTTCTTTAATAATAAATAATTATATAAAAAAATAAATATTTTAAATTTAAACATTTATAAATCTATTTTATTTTAATTTTATTATAATATTATTATTCCTTTTAAAAAAGATTATAAAAAAATAAAAGAATTATTTAATATATTAAATTTAAAGGAATCTAATAGAATAAGAATAAAGATAGCTAGCTTTAATTAAAGATTTATCTTAAAGCTTTATTATAAAAACTAATAAAAAGGTATAATAAAGGCTTAATATAAAAGTAATTTAAAAAAGTAATTATAAGGGCTTTAAAATATAATTTTTATAATCTTAATATTATTTATAGATTTAAAAGTATAATTTAATATTATTTAAAAGAAAAATTATATTTATTATAAAAATTAAAATTATTTATAAATTTAATATTATATTATATAATTATATTATCTTATTAATAATAATATAATTAATTTTAATATAAATTTTAATTTAAATTAAAAAATAAAGAAAATAATTTATTTTTAAATCAAAATTTATTTAAAAATAAATTAATTATATAATAGTTTTAAAAAAGAATTATTATTAAATTATAATAAAAAGAATATTAAAACTAGATTAAAAAAAAAGATTTTTAATTTATATTTTTTTTAAATTCTATTATATTTATAAATATATAAATTAATTTAAAATATAAATATTATAATATAATTAATAAATAAATAATTTAATAATTAAAATCAAATTTAATATATCTTTTAAAACTATATATATTTAATATTATTATAAAATTAATTAAAAGTTATAAAGTATATTTTATGATTAAAATATAAATAAATATAATATCAAGATTATTAAAAGATTTAATCTAAGAACCATCTTAAATATAATATAAATAGATTTATTTTTTTATAAATGTTTTTTTAAATTAAATAATAAATAATATAATTTAAAAAAAAATCTATTAAATTAAAATATATTAATATTATTATAATTAAAAGATTTATATTTATTATATTTATAAAAATTTAAATATAAAAGATATTTAATATAAATAAATGTTTAATTATTAATATTTATAAAATAAATATTATTTTAATAAATAATATTAAATAATATAATATCTTAAATAATATATTTAAAATAAATATAAAATAAAATAATTAATAATTGATAATTTTATTATAATTTCTTAAAAAGCTATATAATTCTATATTATTATTTAATAAAAAGAATATTAACTATATATATTTAAATTAAATTATAAATAAATAAATCCTTTTTAAAAGTCTTTATATAATATATTTTAAGATTATTTATTAAAGATACAAAAATAAATTATAAAATTAATAAATAAAAATAAATTAAAGCTAGTTTTTTTTTAATTATTATATTTATTCTTTTTATTAAAACAACTATAAAAAAATAAAGATTTTATATAAATTATTAAACCTTAAATAAAATTATAATAAATAATTAATATTTATTATTAATTAAAAAGATATTAAGATTATTATTTAATTTCTATTAATTTATATAATAAGATATTTATTTTATCTTTTATAAAATTTAAATTATAAAAAAAGATAAATATCTTATAATATTTTAAAAATAATTTAATCTTTTTAAATAATTTATTATATTATTTAATCTATTAAATAGTTTTATAATCTTTAAAAATATATCAATTTAATGTTAAAATATATTTTAATTAAATTAATTATAATATATTTAAATAATATTCTTATATATTTAAATAGCTTTAAAAAAAGATTATTTATAAATAATTTAAAATATGTATATATATTTATATTAAGCTAGCTTATTTATTATAATTATCATTTATTATTTAAGATTTATTATTAAAATAAAAAAAGCTATATATTTAATATTAAAAAAGATTATAATTATAATTATAAAGAAATCAAAAATATTTTTATAAATATAAAGAGTTAAAAGCCTTTTAAGCTTTATTAATCTTTATTAATATTTTTTTTATTTTTTATTTTTATTTAATTATTTACTTATTTAATAAATAAAGGAATCCTTTTTTAATAAAATAATATAAAAGATATAATATTTAAAAATTAAAATAAATATTTATTATAGAATTAATTCTAGTTTAATAGAATTTTAAAAAGAAATATAATTATTAAATTTTATTATTTTAAAAAGATATTAAAAGATATTTCTTATAATTATATAATAATATATTATTATTAATTAAATATTATTTAATATAATTTATTATAATTTAAAAAAAATTATATAATTTATAATAAAGAATTTTTAATAATTATATTATATTTAAAAAAATAATAAATTAAATTTAAAGAAATAATAATATTATTATTTTAATTAATTATAAAAATCTAGAATATTTTATAAGCTTTAAAAGGTATTTTAAATAATAAATTAAAGAAATAATAATACTTTTATATTTTTAATTTTATATATATTATTAATCTAGCTTCTAAATAAATTAATTTAATATCTTATTAAAAAATAAATAAAAGATAAAAGATAAAAGAATAATTTTAATATATATAATATATTTAATTAAAATAACTTTAATATATATATATATATATATATTATTTAAAAACGATTTAAATAATTTTTAAATAAAATAATATTATTTTAAGATATTTATTTATTTAATATTTAAAATAAAATCTTTTAAAAAGAATTTTATTTATAATTATTATTTATATATAATTAAAAAGAATATATAATAATTTCTTTTTAAACTAAAAATAAAAAAATAAATTATAAATTATATAATATTATTATTATTTATATATTATAGATTAGATTCTTTAAAATGCTTAATTAATACTTATAATTTAAGATATATAATCCCTTTTAATTTAATAAATAAAAGAGAAAACCCTTAAAAAAATAAAAAGCTTTATTTTTATTTTTATTTAATATCTTTATTAATATTATAGCTTTTTTATAATTATTTTATTTCTTTTTTAACTCTTATATATTATAATTAATTATAATAATAAATATTTTAATATTAGGCCTAAAATAATAATTTTTCTTTTTTATAATTCTTTAATTTATAATAATCTTTTAATATTTTTATAATTATTTAATTATATTATTTTAATTAATAGTCTTTTTAAATAAATAAATAAATAAATAAATTTAAAAGATATATATTCTTTATATAATTATTATAGATATATAAATATATAATATTATTATAATTTATATATTAATTCTAAAAAAGATATTTTTAATACTTAATTAAAGGGATTTATATTTAATAATTAAAAATATCTTTATTAATAATTAAAAATTTTATTATATTAATATTCTATTAATATTATAAAATTAATTTAAATACTTAATAATTATCTTTAAATAAAATATATTTTATAATTCTATATCTTTATAATTAATACCTTTATATTATTTAAAAAGATATTATAATATTAATTTAATATTAATATAAACTTTATATTAAATAAGATATCTTTTTAAATAATTAGATTAAAAAGAGAGAGTTTTAATTATAATAAGATTTAAATCTATTTTTTATTAAAGCTAGAATAATTAAATAGCTAATTATTTTATTATATAAATATAAATTATATAATAAATATATATAGAAATTTAATTTATAAAGATTAATTTTAATTTAAAAATTTAAAAATTTTAATAAATATAATTATTTAAAGAATATATAATTCTATTTTAATAAAATATATAAAATAAAGATAAATATTTAAACTCCTTTATATAATTGATATTAAGATAATATACCTTAATCAATATATTAATTTATATATATATTTATTCAATATATTAAAATAATTATATTTTATAATAATAATATTAAGAATTATTATAATTATATTTATTATAAATAAATATTAAATATAAACATTTATTAATTTTATAATAAGGTTTTTAAAATAAGATAATTTAATAAACTTCTTAATAATTATTATTAATTATTTATTAAGTTATATTTAATAAGAAATTATAATATTTCTAAATTTTAAAATATATATTAAATAATATTATTGTATTTAATAATACCTTTATAGATTTTTAGAAAAAAGTATTATAAATAAGAATTTAAATTAATTAAATTATTTTTAAATTATATTATATAAATTAATAAATATTAAATAATTTTAATTATTATAAAATCTTATTATATATAAATATAATTTTAATTATTTATAATAATAAAGGTTTATATTATCTTTAGTTTAATATAAGCTTTATATATTTATTCTTTAATATTAAACTTTTATATAAAGATTTAAAAATAAATAATATGAAAAGGATATATTTATATAAAGATTATATAAATAATTTAAATAAAGAAATTCTTTTTAAAATTACTAATAAATTTATAATAATAATAACAATATTATAAAGCTTTTATTTTTATAATAAACTCTATTAATAATATTAAATTATATTTTTAAATTTATAAATAATATTAAAATTATATAAATTATATTCTAAAACCTATATAATTACTTTTATAATAATCTTTTAAATAATCTTTATATTTAGTTTTTAATAAGCCTTTTTATTAGCTTTTATAATAAAGTTTTAATATAGATCTTTAATTAAAACTAGTTATCTTTATTTTTATTTTATTAGATTCTTTTAAATTTAATACTTTTATTAATTTATTTAATCTTTATAGTTTTTTTATTAAAAGAATAATAATATTATTATATAATTAAAAAAAATAATAGATTTATATAAATTTAAGATTAAGAGATTTATATTTTTATATAATTATTTATAATTAAGGAAAAATATAATTTAATATAATTAAAGATATATAAAAAATTATTATAAAGAAATATAATTATTTAATTTAATATAGTTTTAATAAAATAAGAATTAAATTAAAAATAGATTTATAAAATTATTATTAGCTTTTATAGTTTTTGTTTTAAAAATTCTTTTATTTATATAATATATTATTAATATATAAAGAAATACAAAAAGCTTTTAATTAATCTTATTTAATATAAGGCTTGAATATTATATAATATGTAAAGTTTTTTTAATTTTAAAGATATTTATAAAAATTATTAAAAGCTATAGATTTAATCTTTAAATAAGCTTTTATTAATATAATAATGAAAATAGATTTTATAAGAGAGAAATTATTTTTATATAATTATAATAAATAGTTTTAAAATTAAATTAATTCTTTAGATTTATTTTTAATATTAAATGATATATAAGTATTTTCCTAAGATTTTAAATATAAATAATTATATAAAGTTAAGTATTTTAATCTTTCTTTAATATAAATTATTAATATAATAGATTTTATTTAAGCTTTTATTAATATAATAAAATGAAAATAATTTAAATAAATATATATATAATTTCAAGCTTTTTAATATTAGCTTAAAATTATTATCTTTTTTATTATTATTATAAATAAAGAAATTATATTAAAAATATATTTATTATTTATTTTACTTTAATATAATAATAGCTTAATATATATTATATTAATATAAATATTTATATAAAATTATTTTTTATTAATTAAAAAGCTATAATAAACTAAATTAATTAAATCTTAATATATTAAATATAATACCTTTATATAATTCTAAATAATAATAATAATAATAATAATAATAATAATAATATAAAGATTATATAAATAAATATTATTTATATAATTAAAAAGGCTAATATTTATATAGCTTAAAAATAAATATTATATAACTTTAATTAATATTAATAATATATTTTATAATATATTAATATTAAATATATATTTTAATATATATAATAAATAAAATATTTTATTTATTATTATTATAATATTTATTAATAAATTAATATTTATTAATAAATTAATAGTTTTATTAAAATAATTTATAAAAATATTAAAATCTATTTAATAATATATTTAAACAATCTTTTTAATCTTAATTAAATTATTATATAAATAATAATATAAAAGGAATAAAATTATATATAAAATATTATAATTATAAATATTTAAAAAATAAATAATAATATTAATATAATATAATTTAATATATTTATTTTATAAATTTTATTTTATAATTAAATTATTATTTTAAAAGCTTTATAATATATTTATAATTATTAATAATAAACCTTAATTTTAATATATATAAATCTATTCTTTTATATAATAATTTATATTATTTTATAAATATTTTATTTAATAATATATTATATATAATATATTATTAATAAAGAATAATTATTATTCTTAATAATAATTTAAAAACCTTTTAATATAAATAAAATAATCTTTTTTTAAATTTATATATATTTTTATTTAATTCTTTTTTTTTAAAATCTTTAATAATCTTTATCTTTAATTTAAGATTTATATTATATTTAATCCTTTTATAATTAATTATATGTTTTAAAGAAATATTAAATTTAAGTTTCTTTTTAAATTTAAATATAATTATATTTATATAATTAATTTTTATATAATATAAATATTAAAAGATTTAATTTTAATATTTATTATATATTTATATAAATTAAGATTAAAATAGCTTTTTTAAGATAATTAATTTAATAAAATATCTATTAAAAGATTTAAATTAATTAAGAATACTATATAAATTATATTATAAGAAAGATAAATAAAAATAATAGGATTTATAATATAATTAAAAGAATTTAATTAATTAATTAAATTAAATTATTAGATTAATTAATTAATTAAATATAATATAATATCTTAATAGAATTAATTAAAAAGTATCTTTTTAAATAAATTAGTTTTTATAGCTTTATATAAAATACCTTTATAATTTTATAATAAGGCTTTCTTTTATATTATTTATTTTTAAATCCTTTTATTAAAATTTAATATTAAAGTATAAATATATAAAACTAATATTAAATTAATAGATTATATAAGCCTTTATTATTATAAATAATTAAAAGTATATTTATATATAATAAGACTCTTATTATATATTATATTTATATAAATTAAATGATTTAAATTATTTTTTTAATAATTTAATAAAGGGAAAATAATATATATAATAATACTAATACTACCTATAGAATTATAAGATGATTTTAAAGTAGTTATATAGCTAGTATAGTCTATAAGAATTAAATAAATAAGAAAAGCTATAAAACAATAATATAATAAAATAAACTTGAAAGATTAATTAATTATTTTATAATTAATTAAATAAATAAGATAACTTTTTAATAGCTAGTCTTTTAAATATATTAGAAAATTCTTAGATAGAAAAGAAAAACTTAGATTAAATAATATCTATCCTATTTAAATAACCTAGATATAGCCTATCTACTTATATTATTTAATCCTTTTTTAAATATAGCTTATATAATTATAATTTAATTAATTAATAAAGGGATATATTTAATCTAATTATTAAAACCCTTTTAATAAATATTAAAAATAATCTTATTATTAAATTAGATAATATTTATAACCAATTAAATAATAATATTTAAATATAACCTTTAAATATTTATATTTATTTACTTTACTTCTTTTATCTTATCTATCCTTAATTAAATAATCCTTTAATATTTAATCCCTTTAACTCTTTTAATATCTCTAAAATATTTAATTTTATTACTTAATCTATAAATAAAGATATTATTAATTATATTTATATAATATAATATTTAGATCTATTAAATTAAATAACTTAAATTATTAAGCTATTAAAGAAAGCTTTTATTATCTTTTTAATATATTAAAGAATTCCTTTTATAATTATTCTATTAAAATAAAGATTAATATAATTATTAAAGTATTTAATATATAATATAAGCCTTTTAATAAAAAATATATTATTTATCTTTTTAATAAATTTAATAATTATAATATACCCTATTATTCTTAAATATTATAAAAATAAATTAATAATTATTTAAATAATAATCTTTTTTTTTATATTTTATAGATTAAATTAATAATATATAATATAAAAAGGGTTAAGAGTTTAATTTCTTTTATTAGCTTTTTTTTTTAAATTTCTCTTTTCTTTATTAAAAGGATTAATCTATTTATAAAAAAGATATCTATTATTTAATTAAGATACCCTATCTAGATTCTTATTAATAAATTACCTTAGGATTATAATAATATCCTTAAAAGTATTAATATCCTTATTTAAATTAATTATAAGAATTCTTAAAGAAATTAATTTAATTATTTATTCCTTAAAGATAATCTATTTTTAAGGATTTAAATATAATATAAGCTATATTAATATAGACTTTAATTCCTTATTTAATAAATCTTAATTAAATAATCCTTAAATATCCTTAATATTATTATACATAAATAAATTAAATCTAGATAAAAGCCTAAAAACTAAATAAGTAATAAATAATCTATTCCTATTAGCCCTTAAAGAATACTATTAAAATATTATTACTTAATTATTATTAAATTATAATTATAATTAACTTAGTTTTTTTAATAATAATTATATTAATAATCTTAATTATATTAAATCTAATTATTTTATTATACTTAAATTTATTATTTAATTATTAATTAATAATAGCTTTAAAGAATATAAACCTCTATACTTTAATTAAATAAGTAAGTAATATTATAATAGTCTATATAAATAATATAAATAAACTATCTTTTATAAATATAAAAAAGATTCTAAAGTTATTATATAATATAAATAAGATATATCTATTAATTGAAAATAATATAATATCTTTTAAATAAATAAAATAAAATATTTTATTTATATTTTAATTATAAATTATTTAATTATTAAAATCTTATAAAGTAATATAATAAAAGCTTTATAAATACTTAATTATATCTAATTTATTAATAATAAGATATAATATAGTATTCCTTATTTTAAATATATAATTAAATATAAATTAATTTAAATTATTAAATAAATATTAATTTTTTAATAATAAATAAAAAGGATTATTAAGGAATAAATAAAATATATTATTATAAAATTATTTAATCTTATTTAAATCTATTTTAATCTAATTAAAATAAGAATAAAATCTAATTAATCCTTTTATAATAATATAAACCTAAAAGAAAGATAAATAATTCTAATTCTAATCTTTTACTTATTTTATATATAAAATAATAATAAATATAAAATTATAAAAAAGATTAAGCTTATAAAATATTTATCTTTATAAATATATAAACTTTTTAATATAATATATTTATATATTTATTTATAAATTAAAGATATAAAGCTAGCCTTTAAATTAATTCTAAATAAAAAAGTATTAATATATATTCTTATAATTAATAAACCTAATAAAAAACTATTTATTAAATATATTCTTATAAAAGATAATTAATCTATTAAAATAATTATAAATATTAAATATTAAATAATTATAGGATTTAAATTTATATAAAATATTAAAGAGATCTATATATATATAAAAGTATTCCTTTAACTTGAAAATATATATTATTTTAAAAGCTATAAATATATTATTAAAGATATTATAGAATATAATTTAAAATAAAGAGTATAATATAAAATTAATAGCTTAATCTTTATTCTTTAATACATATAATAATTAATAAAGCTTAATTAAATAATTACTTTAATTTTATCCTTATAAACCTTAAAGAAATAGCTATATAATAAAAATAAGACTATATATTATTAAATCTAAAGTATTTATATTATAATTCTAAAAAGGATTAATAATAAATTAAGCTAGTTTTATTAAAAGATTATAAAGCAGGATTATTTAAAAAACCCTAAATTTATTATAAATATAATATATTTATTAATATATTTATAAAATAAACTTATATCTCCTTTAAGCTATATTATTCCTATAATGATAATAAAACTTATATTTTTAATACTTATTTAAAGAAAAGATATAAATACTCTAAAAATTCTTTATTATTTTAATATTATATATTAATAAGGAATAAAATAAGAATATAATTAAATAATAATAAAGATTAAAGAAATAAAATAAAATAATATAGATATTAAAGGAGATAATAAAAATAGAAGAGAATAATATATATAAGATATCTTTTTATAAAAGAAAGCTTTATATATATATAAGGGTTTAAATTAATAATCCTTTATAATTATATACAATTATTTAATTAAAGGTACCTTTTATTATAAATAGCTTTTTCTTTAAAATATAGCTTTTATTATATTTAATAGTGATTTATAATTAATAAATAATATATATTTTTATTTATATATTTTTTTAAAAGGCTATCTTCTAGCTTTTATAACTTTTCCTTTTTTATTTTATAATTTAACCCTTTTAATTTTAGAATTATTAATCTATCTTTTATTCTTTTTAATATTTTAATATAAATATTGTTTAATTATAGAAATTAATTAAGATAATATTTATTCTTAATTCTTTAATATTAATTCTATTATAAATATAATTATTCTATATAATATAATTATTTATAAAATTATTTTATTATAGAATAATTATATTAAATTCTTTAATAATATTAAATTATTTTCTATAATAAAAATAATAATAAATTATAAAACCTTTTTAATTTAATATTATTTAATCTTTATAAACTAATATGAATTTCTTTTTTATTTTTAGATTTAAATAATCTTTAAAATATAGATTTTAGGAAGAATAAATATAAGCTAAATAAATTACTTTCTTTATTATAAGATATCCTTTATTATTAAATTTATAAAAGATATATTTAATACTTTTATATAATTAATAAAGGGTTAAAATCTTAAATAATATTTTTAAAAAGATAATCTCTATAATATTTAAGAATATTCTATATTAAAGTTTATTATAAAAACTTAAATACCTTATTTTATATCTGTTAAAAATAAGTGGGTTTTTTATATAACAGCCTAACCTGTTATCCTTTAGCAGTCAGACCTGCTATAGCTTAGCAGCTAAACCTGCTATATAGGGCTAGACTAGTAAAAATAAGGGCTTATCCCTTATACCCCTCTCTTTCTCTATATTTGGAATACCTAAAAATTCCAAATAAATATTATTTGGAATATTAAAAGAATTCCAAATAACCTTAGAATTATTTAGATATATAAGATAGCTGGATTCTTAGTTAAATCCTGCTTTCTTTTCTATAATTAATAATACAATCACTTCTTTCTTCTTTTCTTCAGAATTCACTCTGGATAACTATTCGCTGCCTTTCTTCCACTGCTATCACTATTAACTTTAGTTATAATTATATACTGTAAATTACAATAATATTTATATTAATTAAAATAAGATATATTTAT
Organism: Zelopaecilomyces penicillatus; assembly: GCA_005765155.1. Lineage (NCBI taxonomy): Eukaryota > Fungi > Ascomycota > Sordariomycetes > Hypocreales > Pseudodiploosporaceae > Zelopaecilomyces > Zelopaecilomyces penicillatus. Next base: position 231,635 of record VCCP01000007.1, read on the forward strand.
AGATATTTCTTTAATACCTTAATAAAAAAAAAAGAATCTACTCTTTATTTATTAATTATTATAAGATTATTAATCTAATTTTATATTCCTATTATATATAATCCTTTTTAATTATTATTATAATTATTAAAGAATATATTATATAATTATATTATCTATATATTTTAATCCTAAATAAATATAATAAATATTATTTAAATTATAAATAAAATAAATATATAGACTATAAATATAAAGAACTTTATAATTATTAATCTAGATTAAAAGAAAAAAAAAACTTTTTTAAAAAAGAATTAAATTAAAGATTTAAAAAGATTAATTATTCTAGATTTCTTAAATATATCTATTATTTTTTATTTATAGAAATATTAATTATTAACTTTAAAAGTTAAATATATTATAAAATAGGATATAAATAAAATAATAAAGAAAAACTCTAATAGAATTTAATAGATATAGATAGGATTAAATAATTCCTTAATTATTAAGATATAGGTTTAATTTAAAGAGAATAAAATAAATTAATTTTAGAATAATAAAATTAATTATATAATCTAGATAATTCAATATTAATAAATAAATTGACTTTTAAAGATATTAATTAATCTTTATAAAATAAAATAAATTAATAAAAAGGTATAATTAATTTAATATAATATTATAAAAAATATATATAATAAAATAAAAAAAGGATTTATATAAATAAAAAAGTTAAGGAAAGATAATATTATAATACTAAAATAATTTATAAAAACTCTTATTTTTAATAGGAATTTAATAAATTATTTAAAGTAAAAGAAAACATTTTAGATATATAAGTATAAACTTTATTTAATTCTAATTAATATAGATATAAAATAAATCCAAGAATAAGTTTATATTTAAGAGTATAATAAAATTAAATTAATATAGATTAAAAAAATATTATAAAAAAATAAGATTAATAAGGATTATTTAATTATTAATATAAGAATAATTTAATTATTATAATTAAGGTTTAAAAGTATTAATTATTTATTATAATTAATTTAATATAATTAATTTATATATTAATAATAAAATATTATATATAAAGAGTAAAATTTATTATATCTTTTAAGAAATATTATTAAGATCCTCTTTAATAAGGATTTTTAAATAGAATTTAAACTAGAAAATCCTTAATTTAAATATATAAGAAATTATATATATATCTAAAATAAATATAATTAATATATACTCTTTTAATATTAAATTAGGCTAGAGATTATAACTTTAAATTAAGATTTAATAATTAATAGTAAATCTAGGAAATCTTTTTTAAGATTAATATTAAAGTTAAAGTCTTAAAGTATTATTTAATTAATAAATAAATTAAAGTATATAAGGGAATCTAATAATCCTAATTCTTTTTTTTCTCTATATAATTCTTATTTATCTTTAGATCTAAAGGATTATATATTAATATCAGATATCTATTAATTATACTTATCTTTAATAAATTTCTTTAAATAATTTTTAAAATAAATCTTATTTAAAAGAATTCTATCTATTATATAAAGTATATATATTTTAATAATATCTATTTATAAAGTAATCTAATATAAACTATATTAGTATATTATTATCTTTATTATATAGGATGTATCCTATTTCTTAGATATATTATATATAAGTATTAAATTATTTAATATTAATTAATTATATTTTAATTAAAGTATATATTTATTAATAATATCTATTCTTATTATTAGCTTCTTTTTAAAGTTAATTATCTTTTCTTTAATTTTTATTATATCTTTTAATCTTCTTTTTAATATTTAAATATAAAACTTAAATAAATCCTTAATATTAATAATAATATCTTATTTAATAAGCCTTTATATTAAAGATTTAATTTTAAATAATAAGATAGGGTTATACTTATATATAAGATAAAAGATAAAGAAGTTATAAAATAATTTAATTATAATTCTATTTATAAAAATAACTGCTTTAAGATATCTTATTTATTTAAAATCACCTTTTAATATCTTTATTATTATAGATATAAGGTTTTAATAATTAACTTTAATTATAAAATTAATTATAGGATTATACTTAAATATTTAAATATATTTTATACCTAGATTAAATAATATTTAAGAAAGAAGCCTTTTTATTTTAAATCTATTATTAATAATTATATAAAGTATAAATCTATATTACTATATTATAATTATAATAAATCGAGTTATAACCCTTAAATTAATTTATTATATTAATTAAATTCTTATTTATTTAATTAAATTATAATAAGCTTCTATAAAAAAGTTTATATTATAATTAAATAATATATATTATAAATTAAAATATACTTTTAATATTAATTATCTAAATAATATTAAAATTATTAATTCTTTATCTTATTATAATATAACTTTTAATATTTAAGGTAATAGATTATAGCTAAAGAGATATTATTCTATATCTTTCCTTAATAATATCTATTAAAAAGAGTTTTAAAGATAATTACTTTACTTGTATACCCTTAAATTATATAATAATTTATTATTAATTTTTTATAAATAAATAAATTATAAATAATTAATATAGAATAATTTCTTTTATAAGTTAATCTTAATTAAAGTTTTCTATTCTTAATAAAGAATCTTTAAGCTTTTTAATATAATATTTTAAATTGTATTCTATTAAAATTAAATAATCTCTTTAATAAATATAAAAATCTAATAACCTATTAAAACTTTATAAAATATCCAGATTCTAATATATTTAATTATATTAATCTAAGATATATATGAATTATATCCTTTAAATCCTTTTTAATTTTAATATTTATTTAATTAAATGATTTTAATCCTTTTTAAAAGAATTTATCTATTATATTATTATTTTTCTTAAAAATATATTTAATAATAAAATTAAATAATATAAAATAGCTAATCTAATAAATAATAAAACTATTTAATATATTATAAATAATATTATTAAATTAATATATAAGAATATATATATTTATCTTTAAAATAAATTGTATATTATAGATATATCCTTTAAGCTCTTAAAATATAAAGAAAATAATTTTATATTTTTATTTTATTATATTATAGCTATATTTAGTTTTATTTTAATAATTATTTTTAAATTTAATTAAATATTATTCTTTATTTAAGATTTATATTAAAACTATTCTTTATCCTTTAAGGCTAATATTTATTATAAATATAATTTCTCTATATCTTTTAAAAAGATTAAATAATATTAAAATAAAAATAAGTATTATTATATCTTTAAGCTTAATTATTATTTTTAATTATAATCCTTCTTACTTTTAAAAGGCTTCCTTTTATAATAAAATAATAAAAGAGAAAATAATAATAATAAAGTTATATATTTAAATTTAATAATAATTAATAAATCTAAGAAAGGCTTTAATATTTATTATATTATAATAGATAAGCTATTCTAAGATTTTAATAATTTTCTTTTTAATTAATTTCCTTTTAAATATCCTATAAAAAAATCTAATAATAATAATTATATTTTAATAATATTTTAATTTCCTTTTTAATATTATATATTTAAAGAGTTTAATATAAAAAAAATTTATTAAGATTTTATAAATACTTAAATATATATTTCTATACCCTAAAAGAAATCTTTTTATTATTATAAATAAATTATAATTTATATATAATAATATTATTAAAAAAGGGTTTATAAATATCTAGAATAAGATTAAATAATATTTAAATTATAATTTTTATAAACTAAACTATAGAATTTATAATACCTTAAAAGAATATATATATCCTTAAAAGATTAATAATAAAAGAAAATATAATAAGATCCTTACTTATTTTATTTAATAAAACTTAATTATAATTAAAAAAGAAATCTAATAATAAAAGTATAATATATATAAAGAAATCTTTATTAAAGAAGTTAATATTAAAAGAAATAAATATATCTTTAAAAGTAATAATATTATATTTTATAATAATATTAATCAAATAAAGCCCTTTATTCTTTTTTTTAATAAAGAAATATTAATTCTTATAAAAGATATAAAACTCTTTTAATATATAATTCTTAAAATATATCTTTAATAACTTTATAGCTTTTATTTCTAATCCTTATAAAATAAAGATAAAATATATTTATTAAACTAAATAAAGAATTATTTTAATAATTTAAGAAGATATAATTAATAAATTAAATATTCTATTTTCTTTAAATTATTAAAATAAAGTTTATTTTTTATTATAAAAAAACTTTAAAAAAATATTAATCTTTTATTAAATTAATATATCCTTAATTTAAAAGAGAATTTTCTTAAGATATTCTTTATAAAATTAAAATCCTTTAAATATATTAAAGAACTTTAGGATAATATATTTAATAAAGAATATATCTAGATTAATTCTTTTTCTTATTTTCTTTTATTTTTTCTTTTTTTAAAATAGATTATTATTAAATATAGATTTATTTAAAGGAATATTATTAATAAAATTAACTTCATTAATCTTCTTCTTATATAAGATATAGATATATACCTTAAAGGGATTATATAATTAATATATTCCTTTTTTTTTAGATTTCTTTTTTTTTTAAACAAAATCTAATTTAATCTTAATCACTTTTAAAGCTTTAATATATTATTTTATAGATTCTATTAATATATACCTAATAATTACTTTATTATTATTAAAGATAAGCTTTATTAATATTTCTTTATTATCCTTAAAAAACTATTCTAGATTAATTAATTCCTTATTATTAATTATACCTTTAATAATATAATTAATATTTAATTTTCTAAGGAATTAGATTTATTTTATTTAATATTATATATATAAATCTTTATTCTTTTAAGAATAATTAAATAATAGCTTAATTATTTTAATAAATAATATCCTTAAAATAAAAGGTATTATAACTTTATTTAATATTATATATAAATAAATAAATATTAAAGTAGTTTTTATATAGAATTAAACTTTTATTTCCTTAATTATTTAAATAATCTAATTAAAGAATAATATTATTTTAATCTTAATTAAATTATATTTAACCCTATATTTCTTAACTAATACCTTTAAGATAATATTACCTTTAAAGCCTAAATTAATAAATATATTTATTACTTTTCTTTCTTAAAAACTAATCCTAACTTAAATCTTAAATATTTATTATATATTTAATAATTAATAATTGTTTATATATTTAAATAACCTTATAAAGTACCTTATTAAAAAAGAAGCTTATATTATATTTTATCTATAAATAAACTTAAATTACTTTTATTATATTCTTTAATTTTATTAAAAATATAAGATTATTTAATCTATTTCTAAGGATATAAAGGATTTCTATTATATCTTTAATCTAATCTAATAAATCCTAGCTTATAATTATCCTAAGCTTTAAATCAAGATTAATTAATATATAAAATAATATAATAATTAATTTTATAAATAGGGTTTTTTTAGTTTTAATTAATAATAAGGAAATCTTATATTTTAATCTATTATTTATAATATATTCTTAGATATAATTATTAGATTAAAAGATATTATTCTATTTAATATTAGAATAACCTTGAAAATAGGCTTTTAATATATAATAATTAAAGGTTTAATTAACTCTTTATTATTATCTTTTTATCTCTTTCTTTTATTAATATTTATATTAATTATATATATTAATATTATTTAATCCTTTATATCTTTATATTAAAAAAGTAATATAAAAGAAATTTAAATTATATTTTTATTTAATATAATATTTAAGTATTATAACTTTATAGATTATTATTTAAAGCTTAAATAAAGGATATATTTTCTAAAGATTATACCATTATATTTATTTAATAATTATTTAAAGTATTAAAAAGCTTTAGCTTTAATTAAAAGGATAAAAGATATAATTATATAATTAAAGAAATTAATAGCTTAAATTATTATAAGCGTTTAATAGTATCCTTTTCTTTTAAGGAACTATTATATAATAATAAAAGGAATTATATTTTAGCTTATAATATATCCTAGATTTAATATCTTAATATATAAATTATATATATAAAATTTAAATTTAATATTATATATTAATTTATTATAATAGAAGGGAAAATAATTTAATAAATTATAATATTAATAATTATTCTTATTCTATCTCTTTTAAAAAAAGAAAATATTAAAATCCTTACTATTATTAAAATTAAATATTATTTAATTAAATAAAAAGCTTATTAATCTTTTATATTATAAATCCTTATTAATATATATATTAATACTTATTTATATTTTAATAATTATTTAAGTAATATCTTTCTTAATAATTATATTAATCTTAAGATTATTAATAAGCTTAATTAATTCCTTTATATCTATTAATTTAACTTTAAGGGATATAATTTTAATAATAATTAAAAAAAACCTTTCTTAGGATTAGAATCCTATATAACTAGATTCTTTATTATAATTATTTAATTATTAAAGTATTTTAAAGCTATTTATATAGTATTTTTTTAAGTTTATAAAGATTATTAATAGAATTTACTTAAATAACCTTAATAAAAAGCCTTATTAATATAATCTTATATAATATATAAAATAATAATTTTAAGTTTTTTTAATTTAAATTATATTAAAATAAGTGGGTTTTTCTATATATAGCAGCTTAACCTGCTATAGTCTAGCAGCTTAACCTGCTATAGCCTAGCAGCTAGACCTGTATAGCCTAGTAAGCTAAGCTTATATAGCCCTTATAGCTTAATCTATAAAGGGATAGACTAGTGCTTACTTTTTATTTTAATATTTAAAATACCTAATAATTCTAAATAATTATTTAGAATATCTTAAATAATTTTAAATTATCTTAGAATTAGATAAATATAAAAGATAGAAGGATTCCTAGTTATATTCTTTTTCTTTTTTTATATTAATAATATAATTATTTTTTTCTTTTTTTTTATAGACTTTTATCTAGATAATTATTATACCTTTCTTCTATTATTATTACTATTAGCTTTAGCTATAACCTATATTATAAAATTATAATAGATTATAAGCTTAGAAGATAATTATTCTAGATTATAAAAAGAAGATTCTTTTTCTATTATATTTAGCCTCTTTATATATTAGATTTTTCGCCCTTCCCTTTAATCAGTTAGATTTATATTTCCTATTAATCAGAAATTATAAAAAATATTATATATATAAGAGTTAAATATTAGATCTATAGTTTATAGTATAATCTATTTTCAGATTTATAGATTATTAATTTGGATTTATAGATTTATAGGTTATGGTTTTATTAACTATATTAAATATAATTAATCACTTAAATTATTAATTAATTTTATAAAAGCCCTATATAAGATTATATCGGTTAGTTAATTAAATAAAGGTATTATACTAGCTATACTATAATACTTTTATAAGCTAGTATATAATAGGTAATCCTTATACCTATTAACCTTCTTAATTAATTAATTAGATTTAAGGCTTTTATTAAGACCTAGCTATTTATAGTACTATTATAATTAATACTTTTAGCTATTTATAATACTATTATATAGCTATAAGCTTATTTTTAAAAGTTTATTTTTTATCTATATTACTATAACTATTAGTTATAGTAGTTTAACCCTAAAAATATTAGGTTAGGATCTTTTAATAAAAGATAATCTATTAAAATTATAGGCTCTTTAATTCTAGATATAGGAACTTATATAATAATTATAAAAGCTATAGGCCTAATTTATAATAACTGATAATATTAAAAAGCCCTTATAACCTTAACTTTAATTACCTTAGTTATTATTATAATCTATATAATCTACTAATCTATTAGATAATCTAGCTTTAAAGGAGCTATCTAAGAAAATATAAGCCTTTCTAAAAGCTTTTAAACTAAAAGGCCCTAATAATTACAATTAATAGCTTCAAGCCTTATCTATCCAGCTATAAGTATTAGGATTACCTAATTTTTTATTAAAACCTGCTATAAACAGCTAACTTAGCGATTATTATCAGGCTATTTTACTTCTATTACTTTATAATAGCTATTTATAATACTTATAAGCCTTTATAAGCTAGGCTATAATACCTTTAAAAGCTTATTAAATACTAAATAAATAATACTACTATAATACTACCCTATAGTATAGAACCCTCTATAATACCTTTTATAAACTTAGCTTTAGCAGTTATAAAGGCTCTATAAAGGTATTTAATAATAAATTTAATACCTAACTTATTAAACTATAGCTAGCTTTAATTATTATATAACCTATAGATCAGATAAATCAGTATCTAAAAGCTATAAAAGATACTTTTCTATAATAGGCTAAATACTAAAGGAATAATATTAGGATTTATATAATACTTAATACCTTATTAAATACCTTAAATTTATAGTTCCTTATAGCAGACTTACTAGAAGAGCTATAAAATAAAAGCTCTTTAATTATAAAAGCTAGCTCTTATAAAGCTAGGGAAGCTAAGGAATCTTCTAAAAAGACCTATAAGGACTTTAAAAAAAAGAAGAAAACATCCAAATCTATTAAAAAACAACCTTATAAGCCCTTTTAAAAGGATAAAAAGATAAAGAAGCCTACTATTAATAACAAGGAATCTAATAAAGCTTCCTTTATAATAAACACCTATAACCTATCTATAGATAACTAGAATACTATAGCTAGTACCTAAAGCTCTGATTTTAAATCTAATATAAAAGATTTAAAAGCTATAAAATTTAAAAAATCAGCTTATAATACCCACCAAACTATTAATCTAAAGAATACTTTATTATATAATACCAGCTTAATATATTATATTATTAATAATAGGACCCTTTTTATTAATTATAATGCTTATAATAAAAGACTAAGGCTTATAGTAACTAATAATAATCCAATCTATTTAAAAGGATCTAGAATAATTATATTTATAGTATTTATAGATCTTAAACCTAGAACTTATAGTACTTTAAAGCTAAAAAATATATTATATATCCTTAATATAGATATAAATATAATAAATAAGATAAAGTATTATACTTTTAATAGTATACTTTTATAAGAGAAGCTATTTATAATAGATCAAACCTATTATAGATTATTAAATTTTATTAAATATAGCTTCTTTCTTTAATAAAAAGGGAAGCTTATATCTGAATTTTTAAAGCCTTTTAATTATTATTATAGCTATTTAATAATAATTAAAATCATCTTTAAACCTCCCCTTAATATATATAAGGACCTTATTAAGCTCTTTAAATCAATTAAACAGCTACTAGAATTAATAAAAAGCCCTAAAATTTTAGGCCTATATATATTAAAAAGCCTTAATTTAAACTTAGGCCTATTAAAAGATCTATTAAAAGATACTATATCTCTTCTAAAACCCTTTAAAAATACTATTATAAAGAAAGATATAGATTATTTAATTAAAACTAGCTATTAAAAGCTATTATAGCTAATAGGAATTTAATATATCTATCTTAATTATATTAATCTATAATTACTAAAAAAAACCATTAAAATTTTAATAGATTTATTTAATTTTATTATTATAAAAGAAATAGATTTCTTTTATTTAACTTATATATAAACTAAATTAATATATAAACCCTTTAAAAACCTAATTCCAGATCTATTAAAAATACTAGAGATTATAAAAGAAGATACTTTTTAAATAAAACCAATCCTTTATAATAAGCTCCTTATAAAGCTTATTTTAATAAAAAGAAAATCCTATTATTAAAAGATTCTCTTATTATTTAATAAGAAAGATTATATTATCTTTTCTATTATAAAAAGCCTATTTAAAGGGTTAAAAGCCTATTATAATAAATACCCCCTATAACTCTATTTTAATAATAGAAAAGAGATTTTAATACTATTAAAAAACTGGTTAATAGGTAAAGGTATTAGTTTTAATATATCTAGCCTTTATATTTATAAATAAAATAGCCTATTAAAATACTTTATAAGGGTTATTTTAGATTAATTATAAGCTATTATAATCTAGGCCTAATTATTATTTTTTCTCTAGAATATTATTTTATCTATTATAATTAATCTTATTAATTATATAGCGGTTATAAACAGGGATCTTAATCTATTATAGCTCTTCTTATAAGAGCTAAAACCAGCTCTAGCAGTTAATAAGTTAAATCTAATAATCTATAAAGCTATTAAAGCCTATTATAAGATTATTATCTCTACTAAGAAGTATTAATAAGATACTAAACTAAGCCCTAAAACAGAGTCAGCTAAACTATTAGCTATACTAGATAAAAATATCTATTTAATTTATATACCTTCTTATTAATAGATAATTAAGATCTTTTTTCTTTATATTATAGAAGGAATAGGTCCTATAAACTAGGGCCTTAAAGGCAATTTTTATAGTCTTTAAAGCCTTTCTAGTTTAAAAAGAGAATTAAAAGAGCTTTATACTCTACTAAAATCAATAGATTAATCTACCTTAAAGGATTTAATCGATTTATAAGCCCTAAATTAAATCAGAAGATCTATTAAGCTATTAAAACCTATAATATAGATACTATAATAGCTATTATAGCTACTATAATCTTTACTATAACTACTATAACCCCTATTATAATCTGTATTATAGCCTATAGTATAATTATTATAGTTTATTAAACAGTCTAAATAGCTATTAGAAGACTCTAAATCTATATAGCTAGATCTTGCCTATCCTATAAATATCTACTATAAATTAAAGGTAAAATTCACTATTAAGGCTTCTTTAAAATCTACTAATTAAAAAAAAACTTTAAAAGATTCTACTAAGAAATAATAGATTAATATTATTTATAGTGAATTTCATCAGATTCTATAAGCTAAAGTTATATATTTTTCCCTATTATCAGAGATTCTAAAAGATTAAAAAATCCTAAAAAATAAGCTTATTCTTAAGCTTAAAAAGGATTTATAAAACTAACCCTTAAAATATAAGGCTAGGCTTATTATAAAAGGTTTTATATAAATTAAAGGAAAAGATTACTTTAAAACCTTTATAGCTATTAGTATACCCTTTATCTAGTAGATTTTATTAGCTTTAACAGTCTCTTATAACTAGAAAGTTAAATAAATCGATTTTATAAGGGCTTTTTTAAATAGCTAGTTATTTAAGGATATTTTTATAGAATTTTTAGAAGGCCTTTCTTCTTTTATAGAAACCCAGATCCCTAAAAACCAGCCTTTAGCAGCCTTATTAACTAAGCTAGGTTATAACCCTGCTATAAAACAGATTATTCTGCTGAAAAAGGCCCTATATAGCCTGAAACAAGGCCCCTATAAATAGCAACAGCAGCTAATTAAGCTGCTAGCTACCCTAAGGTTCTAATCCTTAACCTCTGACCCAGCTATCTTTATTAATACTTAGATTAATACCTTTATTATTACCTATATTAATAACTGCCTTATTATAGGACCTGATCTATCCTATATTAATAAGCTAAAATACCTTTCAAATAAGGTCTTTACTATAAAAGATAGAGGCTTTATAGCCTTTTTTTTAAGGGTTTAAATCAGTTATAACCAGGCTAAAAGAGAGCTATAGCTATACCAGTCTTAGTATATTAATAAGGCTCTTTAGCATTTTCAGCTATAAGATATAATCCTTATAGCTATACCCCTATAGCCTAAAGTATTAAAAGAATCTTTAAAAAGGGTTTTTATCTCTACTAAATAATAAACCTATTAATAGATTATAAGGATTTTAATATATCTTATACTGCTTTCTAGGTCTAATATAGCCTTTTTAATTTAATAGCTTTCTTAATATATATAATAGGGCTATATTAATTATTATAATATAGCTAGAAACCTTTTAAAATACCTAAAAGATTCTAAAGAATTAGCTATCCTTTATAAGGCTATAGGCCTTATATAGGCTAGATAGCCAGCTCTTTAACTATTAGGTTATTTAAATAATAATTTTATAGGCTATAAAACTATTAGTAAATCTACCTATTGGTATCTCTTTAAGCTAGCTAGTAGACCTATCTACTAGAAATTAAAGAGATAAACTATTATAGCCCTTTTAACTATAAAAGCTAAATCTAATACTTTAATAAAGGCTATAAAAAAGCTAAAATAGCTCTCTAAACTCTTTATAAAGCTAAAAATCCCTTTTTAATAGCCTATAAATCTATATTATAATAATATAGCCTTTATAAGTAATACTAAGAACCTTAATTAATATACCTAAATTAAGTATACCCTATTAAAATTCTATTATATTAAGCAGGAAACAGCTAGCAGGCTATTCAAGATAAATTATCTTATAATTAAAGCTATATCTATTAATAAACTAATTAAGGCTTTAATAAACCTTATTTTTTAAGGCTTTTTAAGCCTTCTAAACCTATAAAAACCCCTTATAAAAAGCTAGCTATATATTATATACCTTATTAAAGAGAGTATTAAAATAAATAGATTTTTCTATATATAACAGCCTAATCTATTATAGTCTAGTAGCTTAATCTATTATAGTTTAGTAGCTAGATCTATATAGCTTAGTAAGCTAAGCTTATATAGCCTTTATAGCTTAACCTATAAAAGGATAGATTAATACTTATTTTCTGTTTTAGTATTTAGAATACTTAATAATTCTAAATAGTTATTTAAAATATCTTATATAATTCTAAATTATCTTAGAATTAAATAGATATAAAAGATAAAAGGATTCCTAGTTATATCCTTCTTCTTTTTCTATATTAGTAATATAATCACTTCTTTCTTCTTTTCTATAGACTTTTACCTAGATAACTATTATACCTTTCTTCTATTACTATTACTACTAGCTTTAGCTATAGCCTATATTATAAAATTATAATAAATTATATTAAAAAATATAGAATCTATATTTATTAAGCTAGTTTAAAATATCTTTAATAAACTCTAGGTATTATTATTTAAATACTTTTATATAATCTTTATATAATCTTAATTATTATAAATCTTCTTTAAAAGAATAATTCTTTAATACTTCTTTAATTTTTATTTATAAAAGATTATAAATAAATCTTTAAATAATATCCTTATAGATATTAATTATATAATATATAAAATAATTATATTTTTCTTTATTAATTATATTATTATTTTTTATTTTAAGCTTATAATTTAAAAGATATTTTATAATATTAATTTTATTAAAATATTTAATAAGCTTAAAATTAATAATATGTCTTTTAAATTTATTTATAATAAGAATAACCTTAAGATTATTAAGAAAAATAATATTAATCTTAATAATACTTTATTAAAAACTCTTAATAATATTATTCTTTAATTAATTAATTAATTATAAGCCTAATTTATAAAAAAAGGGCTATTAAAATTTATAATAAATATTATATTAAATAAAGAAATATTTAAAATAAGAATATTAAAAATAAAGATCTTAATAATAAAATTAAAACTATTTAAAAATCTTCTTTTATAATATAAAAATATTTATTTAAATTAAGGATTAATAATATATTAAAAAGATTAAATAATAGTAAAGGCTTTTATCTTTAAAAATATTTAAATATCTAATTTAAAAAAGAATTAACTTAACTCTTAAATAATAATATCTTTTTAATTATATTATAATATTAAAATAAAACCTTTCCTTTAAGGATAAGTATTATATTTAAATTAAGAATAATAATTCCTATATTATTATAATTAAATAATATCTTATTTTTAAAATATTAAAATTATTTTTAAATAAAAAGCTTTTTTAATATTAAAAATAAAATCTATAAAAAAAAAGAAATAAAAACATTTCCTAAGATTATTTAAACTATTAAAATATTAATTTATAATATAAAAAAACAAAACCAAGGATTAATATATAATTAATACTGTTTATTATTAACCAGATAATTAATATTAAAAACTATATAAGCTAATTATTTATAATAATTCTTCTTATACTTATTTATATTTTAATTAAATAAAATTAATAAATTTAAGGTATTATATCTTTTTAATCTAATATTTAATATATAAATTATCTTTTATATATATCCCAAATAAAAGCTTATCTTAGAATTAAATATTTCTATATTTTTTCTTTTAATAATTTAATATTCTATAATATTAAATTCTAATAAAAAAGAAATTGATAATATCTTACTATTTAATTAAGATAATATATAATATTCTTATTTTATAGACTTTAAATCTTTTAATAATTAAGCTTAATTCTTTTATTTTTAGATTTCTAGGTTATTATTTTTAAAGGTATTTCTTAATTATATTAATTAAAAGGTCTTATAAAGATATCTATAATAATTCTTCTTATATTAATCCTTATAATAGCTTAAAAAATATCCTTAAATATATTATATTATTAATCTAGTATTAATTAATCCTTTTAATAATAAAATAAATAAGATATCCCCTTATTTTAATTATTAATTTTAATAAAAAGAAATAATATATATAATAATACTAATATTATTTATAAAACTATAAAATAATTTTAGGATAATTATATAATTAATATAATCTATAAGGATTAAATAAATAAAAAAGGCTATAAAGTAATAATATAATAAAATAAATTTAAGGGATTAATTAATTATCCTATAATTAATTAAATAAAGAAGATAGTTTTTTAATAGCTAGTCTTTTAAATATATTAGAAAATTCTTAAATAGAAAAGGAAAAACTTAAATTAGATAATATCTATCTTATTTAAATAACCTAAATATAGCCTATTTATTTATATAGTTTAATCCCTTTTTAAATATAGCTTATATAGCTATAGCTTAATTAACTAATAAAAGGGTATATTTAACCCAGTTATTAAAATAGTTATATTTTTTTTTTAATATAATTTAATTTATTATTTTTAAATTTAATTAAATTAATTATTTTTTAAATTATTAATTAATATTTTATAATAAAGAATCTATTATAATTAATATAAGCTTAAATAAATTATTAAATAGATTTAAAATTAATATAATATAATAAAAGGTATATATTTAAATAAAAATAAAATATTATTAATAGAATAAATAATAATATTCTTTAATTACTTTTAATCTAAAATTAATATTATATAAATAATTATTATTTATATATAATAAACTATTTTAAAACCTATAAATTACTTTTAATATTTTATAAAATACTTTCTTTTAAAGATAATATATAGCTTTTTTTATATAATATTTAAATAACCTTTTTAAATTAAAAACTAGATTAATTATATATTTAATTTAAGATAATTATTCTTTTTATATATATAATAATTATATTAATATATAAAAAGTAATTAATTTAATGTTTATATTAATTTAATAAAATAAATATTAAATAATTTATTTTTGTTTTAATTAATAATAGATTATAAATTAAATCCTTTTTAAATATTAAAATAATAATAAAGATAATATATAAGAATAAGAAATTAAATATAATTTAATAATAAAAAATAATAAAAAAACAATTAAGAATAATAAATATTTATAAAATAAAAAGAATAAAATAATTATATATAGAAAGTATTAAAGAATATAATATAATTATAAATATTAAATAACTTTAAAATAAAATAAAACAATATATATTAGTTTTATAATTCTATATTATAATAATATTAAATTAAGATATTATTATTAAATATTATATACTTATAATAATAAAAAATAAATATAAAAACTTATAATTTATATTATTATTTAAAAATAAAATCTAATAATATATTAAGCTTATTTTATATTTATTTAATATCTTTTTTTATTTTAAATTTTAACTTAATTTAATTTAATTTTAATTAATATTATTTATATATAAAAGGTATACTTAAAATAAAGTAAATAAAGCAATATTATAATTATTAAATAATTAATAATAAATATTATTTATAAAAAGCCTAAAAAAATAAATATTAATAATATAATAATATAATAACTTAAAATTAATTCATTTTAAAAGAAAAGAGATTTATTTTTATTAAGGGTTTATATAAAAATTATAAATAATATAATAATACTAATATTATTAATATTATTTATAATTATTATAAAAATAATAAAAATATTATTATTAATAATTATATAATAATTAAAGTCTTTTTAAAATTAAATTAATATCTGATTTATCTTTTATTATTTTATTTATTATTAAGCTTATATCTTCTTTTTATATACAGTTTATACCTTTTATTCTATTTAATAATCTTATTTTAAAATTAATCAAGATTATTTATAATATTATATATTTAAAAATAATTTATATAAATATAAAAGATTAAATAATATATTTTATTTTAATATTATATAAAATAATATAAATTAAATTTAAATAAGAATATAATAAGAATATTATAATAAGATAATATAATTAAAATATTTTAGCTTTAAAGTTTATTAAAACTCTTAATAATTAAAGAGTTAATACTATAAAACTATTATTATAATATAAGGATATTAAGAATATTTAAATTACTATTAAAAAAAAGAACAAATATATATTTATAAATATTTATTCTTAAGATTATAGATTTTAATATAATAAATTTTAAAATATATTTTAAGCTATTATTTAAAAACTATATTTATAAATAAAAATAGCTTATTTAAATAAGGTTTTAAAGCTTTTTATTATTATTTTAATTATAATATAATCTTAATACTTTATATAAATATATAAAGCTTTAAATATATTATATATTATATTATTATTTTAAAATATATATTTATTATAATTATAAAATAAATAAATTTATGATATAATATATAAATATAATTAAAAAAAGGATTATAGTTTTTATAATTATTTATATATAATTATTTAATATAAAAAAGATAAATTAATTTTATTTTTTAAGATATATAATAGATTTATTATTAAAATTAATAAGAATAATATAATTATTCGTAATTATTTTAACTTTATTATATTAAAGAATAGATTTAAATCCTATTATATTAAACCCTTTCTTTTTTAATTTAATTACTTAAAAAGATATCTTATTTAATAAAATAAAACTTAAATTACTATAAAAATAATATTATAATATTCTTTTAAATAATATTAAGGTATTAATTATAAGAATATAAAACTATAAAAAAAATTATATATTAACTTAATTATTAAATATTTAAGCTAATATTTTAAAATTAATATAATATACTTATAAAATTAATATATAAGCTATAATAATATTATATATTTATATTAATATAATAATATAAAAAGTATATATTCTTTAAGTTTATTTATTTATTTAAAAAAATCTATTAATTAAAATAATATTATTATTTAATTATAAAAAAAGAAAAAAAAAAGATTTTTTAAAAGATAAAGAATTAATAAATATAAATAAATATTATTCTAGATTTAATATTATATTATTTATTATTATAATTAATTAATATATATAATATTTATAAAAGAAATAATATAATTATAAAGCTATTATATTAATAATTATATTAAATAAAAATAAAAATAAGGATTTTATATTCTTTTAAAGGCTTTTTCTTTTTATTTATTAAATTAATAAAGATTATTTATCTTATATATAAGGTTTTTATTATTTAATCTAGATTTAGTATAAAATTAAATAAATAAATAATTATTAATAATAATTTATTTTTTTTAATAAAAAAAGAATTATACTTAATTAATTATAAATTAAATAAATAATTTAATAAATATTTATAAGAATTATATTATTTAAATTTATATTTATAATATTATATATTATAATTTAATAAAGAATTAAAAAGATTTTTATTTTTAAATTATAAAAATATAATATTTATTAACTTTAATATTAATAAAAAAATAATATAATAAATTCTAAAGTATATATTATTTTATAAAAAAAGAAATATAAGATTTAAAAAGATAATAAATTTAAATTTAAATTTTATAAAATTTTAAATTAAAAAAATATTAAAGATATAAAATATATAAATTAATTGTCTTAAAAAATATATTTTATAAATTATTAATTTAATATATAAAATATTTATTGTATATTTTTATTATTTAATTATTAAATTAAATTAAAATTATTATTAAAGAAAAGATAATATATTATAAGCTTAGACTTTAAATTTAAATTTTAATTATAAATTTAAAATAAAATTTAATTTAAACTTTATTAATATAAAAAAAAGGATTAAAATAAAGATTCTTTTCTTTTTTAAGTTTATTAATATTATTTTTAATATTTATTATAAAAGCTATAAAATTAATTTATTATATTTAAATTAATAATTAAATAAATAAATTTATTTATAATTTATTAATTAATTTTTTTTTATTTATTATAAATTTTATAATAGATTTATAAATATATCTTTTAAATATAATCTTTATTATAAAATTATTAAATATTTATTTTTATTTTTTTATTATTATTATTATAATATCTTTATTTTCATATTTTAAAATTTATAAATAAATTAAATAATATATATAAATAACTTTTTATTAATTAATAAATATAAAAATCTTTTTTTATTTTTATTTTTTTATTTTTTTTATAATTTAATATTATTATAATTCTATTAATTTTAATATATAAAAGATTATAAAAATTATAATATATTAATTTATATATAATTTTTATTATATTTTTATATTTATATAATATTTTTTAATTATTTTATTTAATATAATTATTTTAATAAAATATATAAAGATCTTTATATATTTATATAAAAATACAAATTAATAAATATCTCTTAATTATACTATATTAAATAATTATAATAGATAACTATAAAGAATTCTATATACTCTAATATACTTATACTATTATTATATCTCTGCCTAAAAGGATATAGCCAGTATTAGCATCTGCAGTTCAGTAGAAATGATTTTGGCTACCATTCTACACACCACAATTGATTATCTCTCCTAACAGTCGACCAAAACGACGAAGACCTGTAAGCCATCTTAGCTCGTTCTCGCGTTAGCACAGCATAGCTTGATCTCCATGGAAGGTCCTGTTCATTTGACCTCTGCCTTTGAGGACACCCTGGGGATTATCAATCCAACTTCACCACCGCAATTCGTTGTACCGAGCAAGCGCATATACCATAGCCACGACCTCCCTCATTTCCTTACTAGTCATGCCTATCGGGATGTTTGCGTATTCATTTTGCAGTTAAATCGATCTTTGTGCCCTCGGATCCAGCCTGAGATGCCACATCCAGTGCTCTATCATCTCCATACCAACCACTCGCTGATGCCTTCCGTTAGAGCCCTGCAAGAGCTTATAACGGCCATTCAGTTACTTATACGTGACTTTCCTCCAGAGCCAGGCCCCCGGAGATTTGGTAACATCAGCTTTCGTAAATGGCATGAAATGCTCAGCCACAAAGTGGGAGTGTTTCTTGGACTGGGGCCAATTGGAGACACCCTGCAGAGGTACGACAGCAGTGCTAGTAGTGAGGTAGTGTGTTATTTGTTGGCCTCCTTCGGAAACACTCAACGGCTGGATTATGGAACAGGCCATGAACTCAACTTCATAGCTTTTATTGGTTGCCTGTGGAAGCTTGGTCACTTCAACAATGACCCGCAAGGTGGCGATGTTGAGAGAGAAATCGTGCTTGGAGTTATCGAGCGGTGAGTTCAGTCGGTACTTATTTCCTTGGTGGTCCACTGACCATGATTAGGTATCTCAACCTTGTCAGAAATCTCATTGTAACTTATAACCTAGAGCCAGCTGGGTCACATGGGGTATGGGGCCTCGATGACTATTCATTCATGCCATATATTTTTGGATCCGCCCAATTAGCTCAACCTATCAAAGACAACGGCGCAATGTCAACCAAAGAAACAATACGGCAAGGTCCTAAACCTGGTGATATTACTCAAAGTAGTGTTGTCGAGGACCAGAGGAGGTTGAACATGTACTTCTCCGCCATTCACTTCATCAATGAGGTGAAGAAAGGCCCATTTTGGGAACACAGCCCGATGTTGTTTGATATCTCCGGGATTAGGGATGGATGGGGAAAGATCAACAAAGGTATGATCAAAATGTTCAACGCCGAGGTCCTTGCCAAGTTTCCGGTGGTACAACATTTCCCTTTTGGCTCCCTGTTCTCGTGGGATACCGACCTTGGGGCACTCAAATCTAGCCAGGGTATTCATATGGCGAGCTCACACGAAGACATGAGCCTTAAAGGAACGGGGCCCGCAGCAACAATAGCGCCAGCCACTAGATGTGCGCCAAGCTCCGGGCGAGACACATTGTCGCTTTCTGCTAGACCAATAGACGGGGAGACCCCAAAGAAGATTGAATCGGGTTGTAGACAGGCTCAACCAACCCCGAGATCATGGGCAAAACAGGGCTGAGATCTACATCTAGTCACAATGCAGTATAAGAGGAAACCGCATATCACAGGAGAAATACAACTGTATCACTGGGGCAAGGACTGTCGTGTTTGCGTCGTCCCAGCTCCCCTCACCTTTTTTTCAGTATATCAGTCACACAAGAGTAAAGCGCATGGCATTTGAATTACTCAGATTCTAGTGCCTCTGACGCCAGAAAAAATGTTCATCAAGCCCATATAATATTCGATATGACGAAGTGATCTACCTCTCAAGAACAGGAACTCAATGGAGGGAAACATTATAATAGGTACAACAGAACGGGAACAGCGAAGTGAATAGTATCATGCTACGCAGCACTGCGGGTTAGTCAAGCCAATACCATTTAAAAGCAAGTAATTGAATATCTTTGTGTAAGTCGAGGTATAGAGCTTTCGGCACTCCCCTGCTTTTGATCGCCATTTATATAAAGAAATTATATAATAAAAAGAAAGTTTTATTTATATATTTTTTTTAATTATCTTAGATTAAATCATTTTTTTTATATAATAAGTATTTTAATTATAGTTTATAAAAGAATTTAATAAATATTTAAATTAAATATTTATATATTTATTAATATAGTCTTTATATAAGGTATATTTAAATAATTAATTAAAAGATATATCTTTTAATTAATCTAAAAATCCTTAAGATATTTTAAAATTTATAATATTAAAATATTATATAAATATATTAAAAGATATAATATATTTATTTATTTAATATTATATATATTAAATATTAAAAATAAAAATAAAATAAATAAAAATATAATAATAATATTTAATATAATATAAATAAATAAATAGCTTATTATAGCTTATATAGCTATATATAAGGCTTTTAAAGCCTTATATAACCTTATATAATAAGCTTTAAATACTCTTTTATAATATTTTATTATATTATATAATAAGCTTTAAATTTATATATTTAACTTTAAATAAACTTTTATAGATTTATTATTATTTATTATTTATTATTTATTATTTATTATTTATTATTTATTATTTATTATTTATTATTTATTATTTATTATTTATTATTTATTATTTATTATTTATTATTTATTATTTATTATTTATTATTTATTATTTATTATTTATTAGGATATATAGGAGTCTACACTTATGTCTGCATAAGGTGGATTCATCTTTTGCATTATAGTAGTAAAATGCGATGTTATAAATAGCATGACTCTTATATATATTTAGACATCCAGGTTACCAGCAGGATATGTCATACCAAGTTCAACTGCATCGGTAGTTTTCTTTATCGAAGTAACAGCCCCAGTGCTCCCTAGAAATCCTTTAGTGGGGCTGCTCACGTTGAGTTGGTCATGATATGTATAACCGATATTTGACTAACCTGGTGTAGTGGTCGCAGTTGGAGCATACTCGGTTATAGCTGTATGGAGTGCTCGCTCAATGGCCTCGAATGGGCACGTCTGAGTTAGTTGGGGGAGCCGTCGCTGAAAATATCATCAGTTGATTTTACACAACGGTAGAACATTGGGAGCTTGTCAGGCATCCGCGCATTGTTGGGCTTACATGACACTTGTTTTCATTAACAACTGACGACTTGATCGTGGACTCGATGCATATTAATCGAGCCGGGTTGTCTTCAAAACTACTTATCCCTTCAGGTTTAACTTGGTAATAGGATGATCTGTGACCGCCTGGAGAGTTTGCTCATCAAGCTCAACTTCAAGTGGAGATATTCGCTTGTTAGCAAGGGTTGGGGCTTTGATGACATGTGGCTTTGGCGCAATCCGCTTCTTAAAGGCTGCCTTGAGTTTTGTCTTGAGATTGTCAAGAGCATCAACAGCTGAACAAACAGAAATCAGTTCCAACAGCTCTTAGGGATTGCTTGCACGATTTGGGTATGGGTGAAACAAACGTATACCGGGCATATTGAATGCCAGATGTTCTAAAGGCGGGGACGAGGAGGACTATGTAATAGTATAAACTTGGAATACTCTTAATAATTTAATGATTATGGATTATAAACGGTGATATATTATTATAAATAATATATATATATAAAATAAATAAATTAATCTCTAAGATTTAATTTTAAAAATTATCTTATTTATTTTTTATAATTATAATAAATATATTCTTTAAAATAATAATATATTATATAATATATTTAAAGTTTTATATATTTATATAAAATATAAGGATTATATTATATTTAATTAAAAATATATATTAAAACCTATAATAATAAAATCTATAATATTAATAAATATTTATAATCTTATATATTCTTTTTCTTTTAAATTTATTTTAAATAATTTTAATATTCTTTTTATATTATAATAATCTTATAATATTAATTCTTAATTATTTAAGAGTTTTAATACATCTTTAATATAAAATATTTTAATTATTATTTTTTATTATTATAATATTATTATATATTTAATAAAAGTAATTTATAGTATTTTATATAATAATAAAATAAGATTTATTATATAATTATTATTATTAATATCTTTTTTAATTTTATAATAATAATAAATAATATTAATAATATTAATAATATTATATCTTTTTATTCTTTATATAATTTAAAGAATATATTTAAAATATCTTTATATTCTTTTATATATTTCTTTTTTAGAATAAATATTCTTTTTTTTAAAATCTATTAATCTTAAATTATTATATTATTATTTATTATTATTAATTTTATTAATTATTATATTAATAAATTATATTAATAATTAATTAATTAATAACAATATTATTTAATTTATTTTATTTTATAAATATATTTATTATATATATAATTTTAATTAAAATAAAAAAGGATTAAAATTATAATTTATAAATTAAAAAGAATATTAAATAAGCTTAAAATAAAATTAAAAAACTATTAATATTTATATTTAAATAATGATTTATTATATAATTATTTATTTATTTTATATTATTTTAAAATTAATAAAATTTTATAATTATTTTATATTTTTAATAATTCTTATATAAGATTATTATATTTTTAATATTTTATAATAAAATTTATTTTAATTATATTATTAAATTATATATTTTTTTATTTTTTTATAATATATTTATTATTATTATTTAATGTTTTAATAAAGCTTTATTTATTATTTATTATTTATTAAAATAAAAATAAATTATTAAATATATATTATATTAAATTAATATAAAGATTAAATATATTTCTTTAAATATATATAATATAGTATTTAAATTTTTAATAATAATAATTATTTTATATTTAAGATATACTTAATTTAATTTTAAATTTAAATAATCTAATTTAATATTATATAAAAAAAGCTATATATTATATTAAAAAAGATTATTTTATAAAATATTTAATAGTATTTATAATATTTTATATTTATTACTATAAATATATAATTTTTATTTATAAAAGATTAATTTTAATTTAAAAATAATTAAAAAAGATTTTTTTAATAATATTAAATTTTTTATTTAAATATAATTTTTTATTATATTAAATTAATAATAAATCTATTAAATATTAATTTATTATTAAATATTAATTTATTATTAAATATTAATTTATTATTAAATATTAATTTATATAAATTAAATCTATTATTAAATATTAATTTATTATTAAATATTAATTTATATAAATTAAATCTATTATTATAATCTTTTTTCTTTATAATTATTTAAAATAAATATAATTATATTATATAAGATTTTAATATAATATAAAATTTTTAAAATTAAATTTCTTTTAAAGTATTATTAAAAGATTAAAAAAACTAAAATAATAATATATATTATTATTTTTAAAGAATATAAATAAAATAATAAATATTTATAAAACTATAAAAATAATAATTAATATAATTTAAAAAAAGATTATTAAATAAAATATATTCTTTAATTTTAATTAAAAAAATAAAGATTAATATAATTATATATTATTTTATATTATTTATAATTAAAGAATTAAATTTTATTAAAATATATATAAAATTAAATATTATTAATAAAGAAATATAGAAAAGCTAGATTAAAATAAATATTTATTAAAATATAAATAAATTATTATAAAAATAATATAATCTTTATTAATACTTTTTTAAAGAAATATTCTTATATATTAAAATAATAAATTATATAATTAATTTATTAATATATAAACCTTTGTTATATTATATAATTTATTCTTTTTTATATTAATAGTAAAAAGAAATATATAAATAATATAAAATAGCTTTATTATTTAAATATATATAAGATATTAAAAGCTTTATAAATATATTAATTATTTTTATATTTAAAATGAATAAAGCTTTTAAATTATATAGAAATTATTAATATTTTAATAAGATTATAAAAAGAATTATTAAATTTTAAGTTTTATTATAAAAACCTTAAATAAGATTATATATATAAGGTTTTTTTTAAAGCTAATATTAAAAATACTTATTATAAATTTAATTATAAAAGAAAAAATAGCTTTTTAAATATATTATAAATATTATATATATTTAATAATATCTTTAAATTTAATTAATATATTATTATATTAATAGTGTTTTAATAATATATTTATAAGATATTAAAGAATAAATAAATATAATTTATATTATATATTTTAATAATAATTTAATTATCTTTAAAAATATAAAATAAACATATATAATATATTAAATAAATATTATATAACTTAAATATTATAAAATTATATAATAATTTAAAGAATATATTATTATTATTAAAATATAATAAAATATTTAATAATTATTTTAATTTTAAATATATAAGTTTATATAAAGTTTTTAATTATTATAAAATAATAAAAATTAAAGATATATAAAAAGATTTAAATATTCTTTAATATTTATAATCTTTATTAAATATTTCTTTATTAATATTTCTTTATTATAATATATATTATTAAAAAAGAATATTAATAATTAAAAGCTAAAAGAAATTATTTTAAATCTTATTAAATAATAAGATTTTTTTACAATCTAAAATTATTTTTTAAAAAAATATTTTATATTTATATTTTAATTTATAATATTTGAAATATATTAAATTTAATATATTTATATTTTAATTTATAATATTTGAAATATATTAAATTTAATATATTTAAATTTATAATATTATACATATTTTAATATTAATATTAATTAATTTATAATATTTAATATTTTAATTTAATAAAATAATAATTTAATATAATCTTTTATAATCTTTTAATCTTTAAAATAAATTAATTATAATATTTTTAATAAAAAGATATTTATTATTATTTATTTATTTATTTTAATATTAAAAAGATATATAAAAGAATTTATAAAAGAATTAAATATATTATTTAATTATTAAGATCTTAAATTGTTTATATTTTAAATAAATTATTAAAATAATATTTTAAATAATATATTATATTAATACTTTATAATCTTAATATTAAATATTAATTAAATATATTAAATATATAAAAAATATTCTTTTAATTATTTAATTAATAAATATAAATTATTAAATAATATAAATTTAATTTTTATATTATAATTTAGATTTATAAAATCTATTATAATAAGTTAATAAAATATTAATCTTTTATTTAATAATTATTAAGATTTTATTTTAAAATTAAAATTAATAATAAATTAATAATAAATTATTTTATTAAAGATAATAAAAAAAGAATGTTTATAAAAATTATTTTATATTTTTAATAGAGTTTTATTATATATAAATAAATCTTTTAATTAATTATAATAATAAAGATTTATATTATCTTTAATTTAATACTAGCTTTATATATTTATTCTTTAATATTAAATTTTTAATATAAAATCTTAAAAATAAATAATATAAAAAGGAAATATTTATATAAAGTTTATAAAAATAATTTAAATAAAATAATTCTTTTTAAAGCTAATAATAATCTTATAAAAATAATAATAATAATATTAATATTATAAAACCCTTATTTTTATTATAAATTCTATTAATAATATTAAATTATATTTATAAATCTATAATTAATATTAAGATTATAAATATTATATTATAAAATCTTTATTATTATTTTTATAATTATTTTATAAATTTACTTTTATATTTAATCCTTTAATAATCCTTTTATTAACTTTTATAACAAAGCTTTAAATAAATCTTTAATTAGAATTAATTATCTTCATTTTTATTTTATTAAACTCCTTTAAATTTAATACTTTTAATAATTTATTTAGTTTTTATTAATCTTTTTATTAAAAGAATAATAATATTATTATAAAATTAAAAGATAATAGATTTATATAAGTTTAAAATTAAAGAATTTATACTTTTTATATAATTATATATTATTAAAGAAAGATATAGTTTAATATAATTAAAGATATATAAATATTTATTATAAAGAAATATAATTATTTAATTATTATTATAGATTTAATAAAAAAGAAAATTAATTTAAAACTAGATTTATAAAACTATTATTAATTTTTATAATTATTTATTTTCTTTAAATCCTTTTATTTATATAATATATTATTAATATATAAAGATATAAATAAAGCTTTTTATTAGTTTTATTTAATATAAGGCCTTAATATTATATTAGATAAACTTAATTTTATATAAATATTTATTTTCATATAATTTATAAAGGTTTTTATATTTAAAGTATTTATAATAATTTTAAAAGCTATAATATTAATTATTAAATAGCTCTTTATTAATATGATAATAAACATATATTTATAAAAAAAAAGATTATTATTATATAATTATAATAAATAATCCTAAAGTTTATATTAATTTATTAAATCTATTTTTAATATTAAATAATATAAATAATCCTTTAAGATTTAAAATATAAATAATATATATAAAATTTATTATTTTAATATATTTTACTATTAATAATTAATATTATATATTAAATATTAATTATAAATTTTATTTAAGCCTTTATTAATATAAAGTAATACAAATAATTTAAACAAATCTATATATATCTTTAAGCTCTTCAAAGCTAGTTTAAAATTAAATCCTTTTATTATTATTTTGAATATTAATATAATATTCAATATATATATATATATTTCAATATATAAATAGATTTATATATATTATATTAATATAAAAATTAATATAAACGTTATTTATATAATAAAAGAAATATATTTTTATAAAGCTTAAAGAAAATATTATATTATTTTATAAATATTATATTTAATTATATATTCTATAAAATATATTATTAATAAAGACTAATTATTATTCTTTATAATAATAAAAAAGCCTATAATATAATTAAAATAATTCTTTTAATAAATTAATATATATTTTTATTTAATTCTTTTTTAAAAATCTTTATTAATCTTTTTTTAAATCTAAGATTTAAATTATATTAAATCTTTTTATAATTAATTATATATTCTAAAAATATTAATCTTGGAATTTGTTTATGTCTTAATATGATTTTATTAATATAATTATTTTTTATATAATATAATATTAAGATATTTAATTTTTATATCTATTATATATTTATATAAGCTATAATTAAGATAACTTCTTTATAAAATAACTAATCTAAAATAATATTTATTAAAAAATCTAAATTAATTAAATATATTATATAGATTAAATTATAAAAGAGATAAATAAAAGAGATAGGATTTATAATATAATAAAAGAAATTAAATTATTAAATTATTAAATTATTAAATTATTAAATTATTAAATTATTAAATTATTAAATTATTAAATTATTATTAATAATAATAATAATTATTATTTATATATTATAGCTTAGATCCTTTAAAAGGTCTAGTATTTATAACTTTTAAGATATATAATCCCTTTTAATTTAATAAATAAAAAGAAAAAACTCTTAAAGAAATAAAAACCCTTATATTTATTTTATTTAATATCTTTATTAATACTATAACTTCTTTATAATTATTTTATTTCTTTTTAACTCTTACATATCTTAATTAATTATAATAATAAATAGCTTAATATTAAGCTTAAAATAATAAAAAAAAATTATGATTCTTTTATTTTAAAATTATTCTTTAATATTCTTATAATTATTTAATAATATTATTTTAATTAATAATCTTTTTAAATAAATAAGTAAATTTAAGGGATATATATTCTTTATATTATTATATTATTATAAATATATAATATTATTATACCTTGTATATTAGTTCTTAAAAAGGCTTTTTTAATAATTAATTAAAAGATTTATATTTTTTAATTAAGAATATCTTTATTAATAATTAAAAAAGCTATTATATTAATATTATAAATATATTATATATATATTATAAATATATTATATATATATTATAAATATATTATATATATATTATAAATATATTATATATATATTGTAAATATATTATATATATATTATAAATATATTATATATATTATAAATATATTATATTAATATTATAAATATATTATATATATATTATAAATATATTATATATATTATAAATATATATATATTAATATATTATATATATATTATAATATATTATATATATATTATAAATATATTATATATATATTATAAATATATTATATATATATTATAAATATATTATATATATATTATAAATATATTATATATATATTATAAATATATTATATATATATTATAAATATATTATATATATATTATAAATATATTATATATATATTATAAATATATTATATATATATTATAAATATATTATATATATATTATAAATATATTATATATATATTATAAATATATTATATATATATTATAAATATATTAAATTAATATTATAAAATCAGCTTAAGTATTAATAATTATTAATAATAAAGATATAGATTTTATATTAATTATTATTAAATATATTAAATAAATCTGATTTTTTATTATATATAAAATAATAATAATAAAATAAAAAATACTTTTATACATTAAAATAGAATTATATTATAAAATATAAAAAGATATTATATTAAATCAACCTTTAAGTTTTATAATTTAATAAAAAACATATTTTATTTTATAAATATAATATTATTGTTTATATATAATTAAATAATTAAATAGAATTAATTAATTAAATATTAATATATTATTTAAAATACTTTATAATAAAAACTAAATAATCTAAGTATTTTTATTTTATATAATATAATTTATTTATATAATATAATCTAGATTTTAAATTTATAAAAGAAGATAAGGAAATAAATTAAATTTTAATAATTAAATTTAATATTAGGATTTTAATATAAATATAATAAAGATTAAAAAAGAATTAATTTATTTTTAAAAACATATATTTATAAACTTTTATTATTTAAATTTTTATTAATATTAATATATTAATTATATTAAATTATATTATTTTAATAAAACTTTATAATTAAAATAAAAGGTTTTTTAATTTAATATTAAATATAAATTAAAAGTATTCTTTTATTAATTAATAAAAGAGTTATATATAGCTTATATAGAATTATATTTATTAAATAAAGTAATAATATTTATTTTATATAAATAGATATTTTTAATATTGTTAAATAAGAGTTTATTTAATAAATACTTTAATTATATTATATCAATATTCTTTATTAAAAAGGAATCTTTAAAATTCTTTTAATTATTAATAAAAAGATTAATAAAAGATTTAATTAATTAATTAAGTTTAAATATTATTATTATTATTATTATTATTATTATTATTATTATTATTATTATTATACTTAATAAATAATAAAATATAATAAAAAAGATAATAAAAAATAAAGAAAAAATAATAAAGGATTATAATATTCACTATAATAAATATTATAAATAAAAAGAATTATAAATTTAAAGATATAATAATAATAAAAAGTTAAATAAAAAGATAAATAAAAAGATAATGTTTTATTAATATTTAAATATACTTTTATAATTAAATTAAATTTAATATATTAATAATAATAATAAAGATTTAAAGTTTAATATATAATATTATAAAGTTATTATTATAATAATAAAGAGATAATTATAATATATATTATAAATTATAAGCTATATATATTTAAAATAATAATATTTAAATATAATTATTTTTATTTTATTTAATTATAATAGATTAAATCTATTATTATAAAATATTTATAAATCTTTTATTAAATATTTAAAAATCTTTTAATATATATTTAAATAATTTTAAATCTTATTATTTTAATTAAATATATAATCTTAATTAAGATTATTTTCTTATTATTAAATCTTTTTATAATAAAATATTAAATTAAATTATTAAAAAATTAAATTAATAATATAAATAATATTAAAAATATAAAATATATTTATTTATTTAATTTATTATTTTAGAAATTCTTTTAGATTAATAAAATATTTTAAAATTTATAATTAATTAAAAAATATATAATTTTATAATATTTTATAATTTAATTAATTAAGCTTATAAATAAGCTATAATTATTATTAAATATTCTTTATTATTAAATATTCTTTATTATTAAATATTCTTTATTATTAAATATTCTTTATTATTAAATATTCTTTATTATTAAATATTCTTTATTATTAAATATTCTTTAATATTAAATATTCTTTAATATTAAATATTTCTTATTATAAAATATATAATTCTTTAATTAATATAAATCAAGATAAGTAATTTATAATTAATAATAAAATTAAATAATTAATTTTATATATATTAAAAATAATTAAATATATAGAATTTATTTATTATATCTTTTTATATTTAAAAATAAATATAATAAACTAATTTTATATAGAATTATAATTATATTTATTATAAATATTTTAAAATTAAGATTTTATTATTATTATTATTATTAGTCTTATAATTATACTAGTCTAGTTTTTATATCTAGATTAAACCCTTTATAAGGTATATAATCCCTTTTAATTTAATAGATAAAAAGGAAAAAATAAATTAAAAACCCCTATCTTTTTTTATATCAATACTTCCTTTTTATATTATTATAATATTATTCCTTACCCTCCTATATATAACGGATCTCACCTCTATATCTAATAGCTGATAGGGAATCAGCTTAATATTATAAGCATTTCCCTATCAGCTAATAGATATTAAAGTTCTCTTTTAATCTCCAGTTTCTCCTACTCTATACTTTGCTTATAACTCAGTATTATAGCTCTCTTTGATCCTATCAGTTTTAGTGTATCTAGGGCTATAGGTATTATAACCTTTAATATATCGGTATATATAATCTCTATCTTATCCCTTATAGTATCCCCTTTTAGATTATTATATAATATTATAGCTAGGGATAATTAATCCTAATAATTCTATTTCTTATATTAATTTACATTTTAAAGGTAGTATTATTAAATATAAGGCTTATAATTTAAAAGCCTTTTTTTATATTAAATAAATTTTATTAAGCTTATAATTTTATTATTAATTATCTTATATATTTAAATTTATTTTATTAAAGCTATATAATATTTATAAGAATAAGTCTATAAAATATTTATATATATATTAATAATTTTATATTTAAATAATATTAATAGATTAAAGATTTAAAAATATTAATTATAAAGCTTTAATAAAAAATTTAAAATTATTTATAAAAATACTTTTAAAAATAAAGATATAAATAAAAGTTTTATTAGAAATATAAATAAAAGATATTTAAAGAGCTATATTAAAAAAGGCTTAAAATATATAAAATAAAAGATATTTAATAATATTTTAAAAAATAATTTTATAATTATTATATTAATAATAATGTTAAAAATAATATTTTAAATTATTAAAGAGATTTATTATAAAAAAGAATTATATTTATATTATATTATATTATTAAATTAATAATAGCTTTTTTAAAAGAAAAGTTTTATTAAAACTATTATAATTTCTTTTATAAGTTTTATTTATATTATATTATTTATTTTTAGGCCTTTATATTAGAATTTTAATATTAATAAATAAATGTATAAGGATGTTTAGAAATTAAATTATAATATAAGCTAATATAATATTATTTAATGATATATATTATATTATATAATAATCTTTTTATTATTAAGATTATTTTAATATTAATTTATAAAAAGATTTAATAAATACTTAAATTAAACTTTTATATATTTTATTATATAAAAGATATTTATAAATATATAATATTTATTATAATAAGATTTAAAGGGATATTAACTTTTTTATTTATAAGTTATATAACTAGTTATAAAAATAAATAATTAAGTTTAAATCCTAAAATAAAAGAAATAATTATTAAAGAGTTTAATAATAAAATATATATAATTTCTTTTTATTTTTACAAATTTATTATATTATTATAGCTTTTTATTTTATAAGAATATAATGTATTATTAAAATTAATAATTAATAAAACAGTCTATTAATTAAATCTATTCTATATATCTTAATTTTTAAGCTATGTAATATGAAAGTGCCTTTAGTATATACAGTGGACTGTTGTCTATGACTAGAGGTAATGACGTCACTGGACGGAATCTTGGATGGGCGGCAATAGTGACGTGGTATGTCGCACCCACCTAGTGTCATAAAATGCAACCAGTTCCACAAGCCAGTTTGGATACAAAACATATCATCCTTTTTCTTTATCAAGTTTTCGCGAGCTCCAAATTTGCTCTCTTGGGAATTGATAACAAACCGTCGGAGTACCAATCACCAACTTGCCTACATGATGCCTGAGGTTCAACCAGAGAGTTTTCAGGCACAGTCAGATACGAACCTCTCCAAACACAGTTCAACAGGGGATATTCTCAGAGGACTTGATGGACGAGCAGCGGCGTCGCAGGATGACACCACAAATTCTGCTAGCCATGTTGATACGCAGCATCTAGATTGCGTTTCAATTGATCCAAAGGGCACCAAGTGGCATAGTGGCGACACCTCTCGGCAAAGTCTGTCCTATGGAGAGCGACAACCGGCAGATGCATATTACGACTCACGTGCCGCTACTTTTGATGAATACAAAAGACGGGCTCGAACACTCCAGGAATATTATAATGCTAACCCGCAATTACTTCCCCAGCTGCCATTCACCTGGCATCACGGATGGAAACGCTGGAGATTGTTCTTCTTTGCTTTCCTTGTATTCGTGGATGCCTCAGCCCTCCCAATTGGGCTTTATTATGGTATGCGATATGCTGGTAATGTTGAGGGATGGATAATTTTTGCTGTCGTGACAACGATATGGGGCGGGCCCACATACCTTGAGTTTGCAATCCGGACCTTAAGACTAATGAGGAAGGAAAGGTTCTATCGACCATTGGGAACGGAAAGCCGTTGGTGCTTTGATATGCTGAACTGGGCTTCGGTTCTCACAATAACAGCCGTCACAGCACTTTTTGTGATAGGTAGTGCACCACACAATGTTTGGCTAAGAGTTCTTTGCATGCCTGCACCAGCAATTTTGTATTGTCTTGGTGCCAGTTTAGGATTAATGACGCTATACCACGCAATGGATTGGCCCGCTCCTTTTCGAATAAGCTCAACAGGAAGGGGTGAAAAGGTACTGCGCTGTTCTCGATCTCCTCCTTGTCCTTCGTGACATTGCTGATATAATACCCTATAGGTATTGCCGGGTGCTTACTATTTCATTGAAGATGTCGTTGCCGTCAACGCCGGAGCAGGTCGCCCATTTCGAGAGGCCCTTGCTGCCCGCTATAAAGCTAGCCCCCAATTTCAGCGAATGCTTTACAATCAATCATTATTTTGGTCCATTCCGGCCATTATATTGGCGATTCCCCTTACTGTAATTGCTGTCATACCAGTGGTTCCGGCAACAGTTGCTTACGGTGTGTGTTGGGCTGTGCCTTTTCTGTGGTGTATCCTCTGGGGCGTCATCACTGTGAAGTGGTGCAAACATGACATGGTCAGGGAGAGATTGAAATGGAAGGGTGACAAGAGTATAATCGTCTTTTAGAGAATTATATAGTATTTCATAAATAAAATAATAAATTAAATAATATAATAAATTAAATAATATAATAAATTAAATAATATAATAAATTAAATAATATAATAAATTAAATAATATAATAAATTAAATAATATAATAAATTAAATAATATAATAAATTAAATAATATAATAAATTAAATAATATAATAAATTAAATAATATAATAAATTAAATAATATAATAAATTAAATAATATAATAAATTAAATAATATAATAAATTAAATAATATAATAAATTAAATAATATAATAAATTAAATAATATAATAAATTAAATAATATAATAAATTAAATAATATAATAAATTAAATAATATAATAAATTAAATAATATAATATTATTTAAAAAGACTAAATTAGATTTAAAATATTATAAGATATTTATTTTCATATAAAATTTAAATTCTATAAAATATAAAATAAATATCTAGTTTATAAATTAATAGATATTACATAATAATCTTAATTAATAATAATAAATATTAATTCTTTATTATAATTTTATTTAAAGCTTAATAATTTATATAATATCTTTATTTTTTATAGCCTTTTTAATAAAAAGAATAAATATAATAATTAAAAGAAAACTAATTTTAATTTATTTTTGATTTATTAATTTTATAATTTATTTTTATAATTTTAATAAATAATCCTAAAATCTATTATATAAGAATCTTTAAAATAGATTTATTTATTATTTATTTAATCTAATTTAAATTTATATATAATAATTTATTATTTTTCAATATAAAAATAAATAATTAGCTTTCTTTTTATTAAATAATATTATAAAATTATATAATTCTTTAAAAAGTTATAATAGGATTATTATTTATTTTTTATTTATTTTAAATAGATTACTTAAGATATTATATTATTTAATAATATCTATTAAAATAATATTTATTTTATAGATATTAATAACAAAAGATTTACTTATATTAAATATCTTTTATATTAATCCTTTTATTAATATAATAAATATAAATATTATAATTATAATAATATTTATATATTTTAATTAAATAAAGTTTTTCTTTATAATTATTTTATTTATTTAATTAATTTAAAATTCTTTTTTTTAATAATAAGATAAATCTATTTATATTATATTTAAAATAATCCTAAAATTAAATCTTTTAATAGCTTTAGGATTATATATATAATAATTATAAAATCCTAATTATTTATATTTATTTATATTATAATTATAAATATATTATATAATCCTTAATTAATCTTATAATAATATTAAATATATATAATCTTAATTATAAAGTTATTTATTTATTAATTATATTATAATATCTATATTTTAAATTAATCTATATATTTATAAATATAATAAGATTTAAAAGAATAAAAACTAAAAGTAAATATTTATTTAACCTAGTTTTAATATTTTTTTTTATTATAGTTTAATATTAATATTTTTTTAAAGCTATTATATAATTAATTTATTATTAAATAAGATTTAATTTAAAGATAAATTTTTTTTTTTATCTTTTAAATTAAAATTAAATATTATATTAAAATTAATATTATTGATATTAATAAAGTATTATAATTATATAAGATAAGATTAAGATTATAAATATTTTTAGTTTTTATAATAAATATAGATATATCTTTTCTTTTATTATTTTAATTAAAAGGATTTTTAAAATTAATTAATTATCTTTAATAAAAATAATATAATCTTTTTTAATTTCTTTTTAAATCTTATAAAATATTTTATTATACTTATTATATTAATATTAATTATTAATATATCTTTAATAATTTAAATAAAAAAGATTATATATAAAATAAGATATTTCTTTTTTAAATTAAATATATTAAGCTTTTTAATAACCTTGTAATAATAAAATATAGCTTTAATATAATTAATATAAAAGATATTTTAACTTAGATAAATATTTTATATTTAATAATTAAATATATAATAAAGCTTAATTAATCTTATTAAATTTAGCTATATTAAATTATTTATTTATATAAGTTTTTATTTAAAATATATATATAAAAAAGAAAAAAGCTTATTAAGATATTTTTAAAATACTCTAGCTTAATCTAAATTATATTCTTATAATAAGGATAATAAAATATTAATATTATATATTTTAAAAGCTTATTTAGATTATATATTTAATTTAATTTATTAATTATATAAAACTTATAAATAAATTTATAAAAGGATATTAATAGATTATTTTAAATAATTTCTTATTAATTTTTATATTCTTTAATAAAATCCTTATTAATAATAATTTTATAATAAATAATTATTAATTAACTTAAAAAGATATTCTTATTATTATTAAATAAATAAAATAAAAAAATATATATTTAAAATAAATATTTTTTTTTTAAAATTCTTTATTTTATAATCTTAATTAATAATTTATATCTTTATATAAAAAACAATTTATTTATTTTCTTATAATTAATTATATAAATCCTTAAAAGTAAATAAAATAGATTATTAGTTTTTTAATATAAATAATTATATTAAAGAATATATTCTTTTTTTAATAAAATATAAAAAAGATATTTATTAAATATAATAAGCTAGCTTTATAATTATTATAAATAAATATTAAGAATAATATTAATAAACTTAAAGAAAAAGAGAAATCTTTATATCAATCTTTTTTCTTATATTAATAAAGCCTGATTTAAGCCTAAGCTTATAATAATAATAATATTATTATATAAAGATTATTTATAAAGTTATAAATTAAAGTATTTTATATAATAAATAATAATGAATATTATATAATATAATATAATAATATAATAATTATATATATATATATATATATATATATAAAAGGTATAATCTTATATTATAATTATAATTAATAAATAAGGATTAAACTTATATTATAATAAATAAAAAGATAATATCGTTATAATATAGTTTATTTATTTAAAATCTTATAATAAAAGAATATAAATTATATTATTAATAAATATATAATAGCTATAAAAATAATATATTCTTATTAAGGATTTTAATATATATTTTTTTATATAAGATATTTCTTATAAAAGATAATTAAAATTTAGAATTATCTTAAATATAATTTAATATTAAAGCCTTTCTTTTATTATATCTTATAAAATAATAATATAAACTAAAGATAATAAAAGGATTAATACTTTAAATTTAATTTAATATAATATAGATTTAATATATAAATATATAAGTATTAATATAAATATAATTAAATTAAATTATTATTTATAAATAATATAAATTAAAATAATAATAAGATTATTATTATAATTATTATATTAGATTACTAAAGATAATATATATTATAATAATTAATTTATTTATTTATTTAATTAATTAAAATATTAAATTAAATAACAAAATAAAGATATTTTTTTATATAATAATTATATAACTCTTATCTAAATATATTTATTATTATAAAGATTATATTTTATTTTATTTAATATATTTTTTTAATAATTTAATTTA
This sequence comes from Zelopaecilomyces penicillatus, assembly GCA_005765155.1. Taxonomy (NCBI): domain Eukaryota; kingdom Fungi; phylum Ascomycota; class Sordariomycetes; order Hypocreales; family Pseudodiploosporaceae; genus Zelopaecilomyces; species Zelopaecilomyces penicillatus. The sequence goes on from VCCP01000007.1 coordinate 269,504, forward strand.
ATAATAATATATCTATTAATAAATTAAATATTTAAATATAAATAATTAGATATTAACTATTAAATATATTATAAATTTTATATAAATAAAATATTTATATATAATTATAATCTTTAAAAAAGATATTAAAAGAGTTAAGGAATTATTAAATATTATTAATTAATATATTTTAATTATTAAAACTTAAAAAAACTATTATTTTATTTCTCTTTAAATTAAATTAAAAAAATAAAATTTTATTTTTAATTTATATATAATTAATATTTAAAACCTATATTAATTATAATAAATATAATTATTAATATAATTATTAAAATACTTATAAATAATATTTTAATATAAAATATATTAATAATAAAAATATATAAAGAAAAACTAATAATTAGATTTATATCTTTTAATTAAATTAAATAATACTATTAATAATTATTAAAAGGAAAATTTAAATTAAATTAATTATATTATTTAATAATAATAAATAAAATATTTATAATATTAATTATATTCCTTTTAAAGTATTATTATAAATAGCTTTATCTTTATTGAATAATAAGATTATATTTTTATCTTTATTAATTAATTTATCTTTTTAATCTTATAAAAGTATAATTATATATTATAAAAAATAAACTAAATATATAATTATAATATAATATATCTTTATAATAAATAATTAAAATAATATTTTATAATAATATAAAATATAATATCTTTTATTAATTTATTAAATAAATAATAAAAAATATAAATAATAATATGAATAATAAAATAGATAATTAATTATAATAAGGAATTAAAAATATATAATATAATAAATAAAGGATTTAAAGAATTAAAATATTTAATTCTAGATTAATTAAATTATTTAATATATTAAATATAATATAAAATAAAGATAATATAATTTAAAGAAATATAAATCTATATATTAAAAGTATTTAAAATAATATAATTTATTTATCTTATATTAAGATAATATATATAAATATTATTTAATTATTTTATAGTAAAATATTATATTAATAAATTAATATAATAATAAAATTATAATATTATAATACTAAAGAATTTATTAATATATAGATTATAATATTATAAAAATAATTTAAAATATATAAAATTAATATTATTAGAAAATTATTAATTATAAATTATTTTAAAATAAATTATTATAAAAATATTAATATTAAGAAATATATATTAAAATTATTTTAAATAATTAAAATATAAAGTTTTAAAATAATTAATTAATAATTAGATTTTTATTTATAAATAATAATAAATCTAATAAAGTATTTTAATTATAATTATAGAAAATATTAAATATAATAAATAATATAAATTAAAATTAAATTAATTTTTAATATAATAATATTAAAATATTATAAAATAAATAATATTAAAAAGGTTAAATATATTATAATTTAAATAATTAATAATTTAATTAATAATAATAATGAAATAAAAATCTATAATAAATAAATTAAATACTTATATTAAGCCAAAATATATATAATAGTTTTATTAAAATAAGATTATATAATTAATTAATAAATTAAATAAATTAAAAATTAAATAGTTTTTTTTATAATAAAGATTAAATAAATTCTTAAGATTAATTAAGATATATATATTCTTATAATAAATTAAATTAATAAATGTAAAATCTTTATAATATAATATAATTAAGATTAAATAATAATATCTATTAAAATAATAATTAATATTATTCTTAAAATAAAAAAAATATTTAAGTTATTTAATATTAATAAAATCTCTTTTAATTCTTTTTATAAATTATCTTTAATACTTATTATAATAAAATATTCTTTTTCTTAATATATTCTTTTCTTTAAATAATATATTTTATTATTTAAATATATAAATAATATAATCTTTTATAAAATAAATAAATTAAAATTAATATAAAAAGAAATTAATTTATTTAAAATTATTAATAAAACTGGATTTAATATTTATATTATTAAATAAATTAATATAAATATAATATATATTTATATTAATTTATTTATAATTAATAAAAGATTTAAAATTAAATATATTATTAAAAATAAATTTTATTAATAAATATAATATTAATATATTAATAATAAAAAATAAAAGAATCTATATTATTTATGATATATTAATATCTTTTAAAATATAAATAAAATATAAATTAATTTATTAAAATATAATAATATTATATAATATAATAATCCTTTATAATTAAAGAAATAAATTTTAATAAATTATATTTATTTTAATTATTATAATTTAGATTTTTTAAAAAGGATATATTATTTTGTATTAAAGAATAATTTAATTATAAATTTAATTTATACCTTAAATATATTAAAGGTATTATTTATAATAAATTAGATTATAATGATAAATAATATAATAAAATTATAAAAGAAAATTAATTTATATTTAATAAATAAATATATATATTAATTAAGATCTTTAAATAAAATACCTTTAAATAATTAATTAAAAGCTATTCTTTTAATTAATTAAAAAATAATTAATATACCTTTTAATTTTAATATATTTTATTCTTTAATATAATTTATTAATATTTATATTATAAATTATATATTATTATTATTACCTTTTATATTATTTAAGCTATTCTTAATAATTATAAATATCTTTTTTAAATTAAAAAGCTTTTTTTCTTTTATATAATAGCTTTTTTATTATAAAATAATAGATTAAAGCTATTATTAATAATTTATATTAATATTATAATCCTTTAATTATAAGTATTTTTAAGATATAATATATTAATTAAATATAGGATTAGTTATAGTTTATAATTTTCTTTATTAAAATTATATAAAAGATTTATTTTCTTTATAAATCTTTTAATATTAATAATTTTAAGCCTTTTTTAAAATATTTTAAAAAAACAATTTATAGTTATTAAATTAATATATTTAAATTCTAAAATAAAAATAAAAATAATATATAAATTAATTATTTATATAATAAAATATATATTATAATTATTTAAATAATATATTTTTATAATATCTTTAAAATATATAATTTAAATAATAAGGAATCTTTAATCTTTATTAATATAATAAATATTATAAATAATATAATTCCTTTTTAGCTCATTTTTAAGGTTTTTTAAATTAAAAGCTAATTAAAAATTAAAATTAAGTAAGATATATATTTTATTAAATCTAATATAAATTTAAATAATATTAAAATATTTTTTTTTAATTTTATTATTTTAATAAATAATTTTAAAAAAATCTTATATTTAAGAAATAATTTAATTATAATAAATAACTTAATAAAGCTAAATAACCTTATAATAAAATTAAAGGCTTTATTATTTAAAAAAAGGATCTTAATAAGATCTATTAGCTTTTAATTATTAATAATTTTATAAGCTATATATTAATAGATTCTATTAAGTATTATATTAAATTTAATATTCTTATTATAATTCTTTCATCTTATTTTATATATATTCTTTAATCTTTTAATATTAGGATTTTTTAATTATGAAAAATAATATATTAAAAGATTCTTTAATAATCTCTTTTTAAAGATAACCTTATCTTTTTATATATTGATTTTCTATTTATATTTTAATATATTAATAATAATGGCTTTATTATATATAATATTAAAATAATATTTTAAAATATAAGGCTATTCTTTTTAATAAATAAATATATTATAACATATCTTATTAATAAATAATATTATAAACAATAGATAATAAATCTAGCTTATATCTTAATATTATTTAAAAAAGTTTACTTTTTATAAGCAATAAATATTATTTAATATATTTATAAGCTTTATAATTATCTTTTAAGTTTATTAATATATAAAAGGCTTTATTTAATAGTATTTATTATTATAAAAGCTATTATACTTAAATTATATTTAAGAATTTTATTATTAATTATATAAAATAAATTAATAAGCTTAAAAATATATAATAATATAAAAGAAATATATATCTATTAAATAAGTTTATTATAGAAATTAACTATAATTACATTAATTAATAATATAAGATTATAATTAAAAAGAAAAGAAAAATAATTAAAATAATAGATTTAAGCTATTAAATAAGCCTTTTATTAATATTTAAGAAATAGTTTAAATATATAAATAAAGATAAAGATAATTTATTCTTTAAAATATAAAATAAAATTATATTTAATATTTTTAATTAATAATAATATAACTTTATTATAAATATATAATATATAATAATAATAAAAACTATAATCTAATATTCCTTATATTAATCTTTAATTTTAAAGAATATATTAAAGATTTTATAAAGTATTAAAAATAATAGCTTTATAGATTTTAATATAAGGCTATTTAAAATTAAAAATAATAAAATCAAAACTATAAGCTTTTTAATAATATATAAGATATCTTATAATTTATAATATAAAAGATTTTATAAAAGATTATATATATAATTAAATTAATATTATTTTTAATATTACAATTATTAAGCTTAATATATAATTTTGAATATATTTATAGCTTTATATAATATTAAATATAAAAAGATATAGCTATTTTAAAGAAAATATAAAAGAATAATTAATTTATTATTATATAGCTTATATATAGCCTTATATATAGTTTTAAGCAGGCGGTTTTAAGCAGCTTTAAATATCCTTATATAGCCTTATATATAGCTTTAAATAACCTTATATAATATTATTTTAGCCAGAGATTATTAATTAATAAAGATTATTGTATTATTAATTTAAGTATAATATATAATAAATATAATAATTTTATATAATAATAAAGTATATTAAAAATAAAAGCTATATTAGCTTTTTTTTAATTAATAAAAAGGGTAGCTTTTAATTAATTATTTAAGAGTGCTTTATTTAGAATCTTAATCAATAAATAATATTAAAAATCTTAAAAAAGATTCTTTTATTAAATTAACTAAATTAAATAAAATAAAAACTAAATAAGAAATCTATATATATATATATTATAAAAAAGACTATAATTATTAAATAATCCTTATAATTAAGAATATATAAGCTAAATAAAAAACTAATATCTTTTAATTATTTTATTTTTATTATATAATAATAAATTATAACTAAATAAAAAAAAGAATAAAATAAAAATATTAAATAAAATAAAAATATTTATTATATTAATTATATTAATTAATTTAAAAATATATTTAAGAATAATTATATTTCTTAAATAACTTATTTATAAATTTTAAATAAAACCTAAATCTTTAAAAATATATAAAATAAATTTATTAAATAAATTTAAAAAAAGATAATAAAATTATTAAATAAATTAATAAAAGAATAAGAATATTTAAAATACAAAAAAGAATTATTTAAATTAATATTAATTAAAAAAGAATTATTTAATTTTATAAAAATATTTAATAAAAAAGATAATATTATATTATTATAAGTTAATAAGATTTATTTTCTTTAAGTTTAAGATAAATTAATAAAAGATAAGATTTTTTATTTTTTATTTTAAGAATAATATATAAAATAATAAAAGATATATTAATTTAATAAATTTAATTAATTATATTTTTATTTAGATTATTAATAAAATCTAAGAAAAGATATAAATTAATTAAGCTTAAAATTAAATATTTATTATAATTATATTAAAAATTAAGAATAATAGTTTAATTATTAAATTAAATAATTATAATTTTAATAGAATATTTAATAATAAAAAAAACTATATAAATATATTAATATTAAATTTAATAAAAATAAATCTTTAATTTATAATAATATTTATTTATTTAGATTAATATAAACTAAATATATATTATATCCTAAAAAAGACATATTTTATATTAAATATATTATTATAGGTTTTTATTAAAAATAAAGAATTTTATAAGAATTTTAAAAATAATTTATTAAATAAAAGATTAATAAATAAATTAAATAATATTTAAATTAAAATTATATATTATTTTATAATTATAATATTAATTAATAATAAATTAAGAGATAAATATATTATAAGATATATAAATAATAATAAATTTATTAAAATAATTAAAATAATTAAAATAATTAAAATAATTAAAATAATTAAAATAATTAAAATAATTAAAATAATTAAAATAATTAAAATAATTAAAATAATTAAAATAATTAAAATAATTAAAATAATTAAAATAATATAATATTTAAATTAAACTATAAGCCTTATATTTAATAATATTACCTTTAAAATATAAATTAATATAAGAAATAGAATTATTAAAATTAATTACCCTTAGTTATAATATTATATAATAATCTAGAAAAGGGTATTATAAAAGATAAGATAAATATTATATATACAAATATATTAGAGATTATAATACCTATAGCCCTAGATATATTAAGATTAATAGGATTAAAAAAAGCTATAATATTAAATTATAAATAAAGTATAAAATAAAAGAAATTAAAAATTAAAAAAGAACTTTAATATCTATTAATTAATAAAGAAATATTTATAAAAATAATTTAATTAATTTATTAATTTTAAGTATTTATTAATAATACTATAAATATATAATATTATTTTTAATAATAAAATATAAAGATTTAAAGGATTATTATAAAAATCCTTAAAGAATTTAATATTATAAAAAAAAATTAATCTATCTAGATAATTATAATTAAAAGAATATTAAAAGTAATTAATACCCTTATTATAAAGATTATATCTTAAAGATATATATATAAATTGATTATTAAATCTATAATTAAAGATAATATTATAAATTAATTAATTAAAAATAATCTTAATATTTTTATTATAATAATAGATTATAAGAATATAATAATAATTAAATATCTATTAAATAATAATATTATAATAACTTTTATTAATTTTATATTTTAATAGATTATAAATAAAGCTATTTAGCTTTTAGTATTTAAATTAAATACCTTAATTATTATAAAAACCTATTTAATATTAATTAAAGGGATTCTAGTATTATTATTATATTTATAAAATAAAGATAATATAAAAACTAAAATCTATTAATAAAATCTAATTAAATTAATATTAAGGATAAATATTAAATTATTCTAAAGTATTATTATTATAAGAGTAATACTTTTTTTTAAAGCTATTACTTTTAAAAATATAAATAAATTAATTAAAGAAGGTTTTCTTTTTAAAAAAGGATTTTATAAATATAAACCTTATAATAAAATAATTTAATTAATAAGATACTTTAAATACTTTAAGTATAGGTATAAGGCTTATACCTATAATATAATAAAGATAATATATTATTTTTATAATAAAGATATAAATATATATCTTAAAGGATTTAATAAATATATTATAAAAGAGAATAAGTTATTATAAAGCTATATTACTTATACTAGTTAGTATAAAGCCTTTATAAATATATACCTTAAAAAATAAGCTAATATAAATAGATCTAAAGAAATCTATAAATATAAATCCCTTTAATTTAATTTAATATATTATAATATAATAAATATAATAGATATATAACTATCTTAATATAATATAAATACAGAACTCTTTAAAAATATAATTAATTACCTTTAAAAGAGATAAAATATTATTAATACTAGGATAAATAATAGTATTTTTAGCCTTAATTAAAATATAATTATACACTTTATAGTAAATATTATAATAGTAATAATAATATAAAAAGACTATATAATTATTCTTCTTTTATAATATTATTTATATTATATTTAAATATTAAAGAAAAAGGTTTAAATAAAGCTAAGATATTAATATAATTATATAAAGAATATAATATTATTATTATATAAGAATTATTAATTAAGTTATAGATAAAGATACTTTTTATTATAGAAAAAGATAAGTATTATATAATATAAAATAATAGTTATATAATTATATATATCTATAAGAAATATAATCTTATAATATAATTATAATAACCTAATAGAGATTAGGCTTATATTACTTTAAAATAAGATAAGAATACCTTTATAATATAATTTATATACTTTAAACCCTATAATAAAAGATTATAAATTATATTATTTATAAAGATACTTTAGCTATAAGAATAATATATCCTTATAAGTAATTTTAATATATAGTATTTAATATAGAATATTTATTATAAAAATTAATTAAAAATCTAGATTATATTTAAGTTAGTATAATAATAATATTTTTTTAATTATTTTTTATAAAATAATTATATAGATTAAAGGTAATTAATAGATTAATATTCTAAATCTAATTTAATATAGCTTAGATTTATTATATAAATATTAAAATATTAATATAAATATAATAGGGTTTAATTATTATTTATAGATAGTAAGAGTTAAGATTATAATAAAATCTTATTTTTAAATTAATATAATAAAAGAATAGATTTAAAGAAAAATAAATATAATTAAAATTAAAAAATTAATTAAATTAATCTTTTATAATTAATAGGAATATCTAGATATTAATCTAAAAATAAATATATTAATAATATAATTATAAAGTATTATAAATAATATAATATTTTAAAGATATAATAAAATTAAAGAAATATTTATATTTTAATAAAATAAGATTATTTAAGAAATAATTTAAGAGCTTAAAAAAGTAGAATACTATTATTATATCTTAAGATTATAAATAAACTTAAATAAACTTTATATTTAAAAAGAGAATTATAATAAGATTATTTATTTAATAAAAAGAAAAAACTAGTATAAGCTATTAATATTAATCTGATTAAAAAAAAAAGGATATAAAAAGAACTTAAGGTAAATTAATTATATCTTATTAAAGATATAATATATATTAATCTAATCTTAAGGCTAGCTCTATTAATCCTTAATTATTTAATTTTAAATAAATAAATATATAGGTATTATATATATTAAGCTAATTCTTTATTCATTATTAAATATAAAAATAAGATCTATTATATATAGAAGGGTAAAGAATAATATTATATTATTATAAAAAGGAAATATAAATATAAAAAGAGAATAAAGGTTTTTTATTTATTTTTTCTCTTTTATTTATTAAATTAAAAGGGATTATATATTTTATAAAGAGTTTAATTTAAATATAAAAACTAGATTAATATAATTATAAGATTAATAATAATAATAATAATAATAATAATAATAATAATAATAATAATAATAATAATAATATATATTTATAATTAAAATATAAGTTAATATAACTTAAAAATGATTTTGTTTAAGATTATATAATATTATATATAAAAATGAAATTCTTATTATTATCTAATCTATAAATTTAAATCTTTAGTATCTTAATCAGATAATCTATAAAAGTGATCTAATTATTTCATTATTTAATCTAATATATAATTAATTATATAACTATAATAATTATCCCTTTTTAAAAAAAGAATAACTAATCTCTTAATTAATTAATTAAGTTAATATTTAAATTAATATATTATTAGCTTTAATTAGATATTATATTATTATAGTTTAATTATCTATTAATTCTTATACTTTAGTTTTTATTTCTATAATCTTATTCTATAAAGATTATATTTAATTATTTTTATTATTTTAATTATTAATCTTAAAAAATATCTTTTATTATATAATACTTTAATCTTAATCTTAAAAAATACTTTAATTATAATAAATAATATTAAAGAGCTAGTTAATATTATATATTAGTTTTAAAGCCTTTAATTTAATAATTAAAATTAAATAAGGTTTATTATTATTTAATTATTAATAGCTTTATAAATTATAATATAATATAATTTATTAAGTATTATATTTTATTTAATATTATTATTATGATTCTTTTTTTTTTAATTTATATATATTTTATAGCTTTTAAACATTAATATATTTTAGCTCTTAAAAATAATATATTAAAAGGCCTTTTAAAAGTCCTTTTTTAAGAGTAATATTATAATTTTATACTTAAAATTTCTTTCTAATATATTTATAATATAGGGTTTATAGCTTATAATATTATAAATAGCTTTAAAAAGATAAAGCTTGTTTTATTAATAAATAACTTAATAATAAAATAATTCCTTAATAAATAATACTATAAATAATAAATAATAAATCTAATTTATATTCTATTATTATTAAAGAAAGTATATTTTTAAATAATTATAAATACTTTTTAATATATATATATATATATATATATATTATTTTAATTCATTAAGTTTATTAATTTATAAAGGTTTTTATGAAATAGTTTATATAATTATAAAAGCCTTTATACTTAAGATATATATTAATAATTATTATTATTAATTATATAAGATATATTAATAAATTAATAAATAAAAAAAAGCTAGAGAAATTAATAAGATTATTAAAATAATTTATTATAATTTTAAGCCTTTATAATACTTATTAATAATATTAAATAAGCTAAAATAAAGATTTTAAAAAAAAACTTAATTATTAATTATATATAAAGATTTTTATTAATATATAAAAAACTTAAAAATATAATAATAAAAGATAAAAAAATAGCTTATTTAAATTAATAAAAAGAGTTTAATCTTAAAAAGGTAATTTAAAGATATGTATAAAGATTAAGAATATCTCTTATTTAAATATTAAGATAAAGCTATATATAAGCTTTTAAATTAAAAAGAATAAAGCTTTTTAATTAATATAAAATATATCTTAAGGATTTAATAAACTCTTAATAATATCTTTAAATAATTAAAGATTCTTAATAATATATTAAATATCTTATAAAAAATAAAAAATAATAGCTTTATTAATTTTAATATAAATCCTTTTAAAAATAAAGATAATAAGATAATAATAATATTAATATATAAAAATATATATAAAAAACTACACAAAATATATAATAATTAATATTACAATAAATTAAAGATAATATCTCTATAATATTATTATTATCTTATATAATAATATATAATAAAGAGCTTTATAATCTAGTTTAATATATTATATAAAGATATATAAATAATTAATTAAGAATATAAGAAAATAATAATAATTAAGCTTATTATATAATTTAATAAATAAATTAAACACACATCTCTTTATTAAAGATAATTAAGAAATAGCTGTATTAATTATAGCTTTAAAAGGTTATTTGTATAAATAAATAAAATATACCTAGATTATAATATTATTATTAAATTAAGAGCTTTTTCTTTGTTTTTCTTAAAAGTCTTAGATAATTTCTAATCATTAATCAAATATTTTTTAATTAATTTCTAAATTAAGAATAAAATAATTAATTAATCCTTTAAATCTATCCTTATTTATTATAGTTTTATAGCTTTTTTCACTATTTTTAATCTTATATTTATATTTAAATATATATAGTTATCTTAGATTATTTAATTAACTCTAAAAATAATATATTATTATATATATTAATTTTCTTTTATTAAAATTAATAATTAAAATAAAGGGAATTCTTATCTACTTTATTATTAGAAAAATTAATTAATATTAGATGAAAATTTATAATATAATTAAGGGTATTCTTAAATTATTATAAAAATCAGTTTAAAAAGAATTATTATAGATACCCTTATAAGATCTTTTAATATATAATTAAAAGATACCCTTAAAATTAATAGTCTAAAAATCTATAAATAACTAGCTAATATTAAGCTATTAAAAAACCCTAAGCCTATTTTATAATAATAATATATATTATCTTTATTAAATAATAAGGTATTATTAATCTTTTTAAATTTAATTATTAATAAATAAGAATATTAAGATAATTAAAAAAGAATTATAGAATTATTTAATATTAAAATAAATAATTATATAAATACTTTATAGCTTATAATCTATTTATAAAATATTGGATTTAAAAAATAAAATACTTTAATTATATTTAATTTATTTAAATAAAGTATTAATAAATATAAATAAAACTATTTAAAATATTAAATTTAATTTAAAATAAATATTAATTATTAAAATAATAAAGGATATTCCTTATATATTAAAATTATACTTTACTTTTTTATAATATAGATAAATATGTATATAAGCTATCTTATTTTAAAAAAGAATTTATAATTTATTCTTTTTTTATATATTATTCTTTTAATTATTAAATAATTATATTTAAATAAATAATTCTAATATTTTAAAGATAAAGTATTATTTAATTAAAATAATAAAAAAAGGATTAAAATTAATATAAATATAATTATTATCTCTTATTTTAATAGAATAATTATATTATTTTAAAATTATAAATAAAAAGATTTATAAAAAGCTTAAGCTAATTCTTAATTTATTTAAATATTTAAATCTAATTATAAAAGGATTTAATTAATATTATTTAATAACTTTATTATTTTTATAAATATAAGCTTTAATTATTATATTTAAGCTTATAAAAAGAAATTATTAAATACCTTAAAATTATTTATTAACTTAATATTAAATACTCTTATACTAGAACTCCTTATATTAATAATATTAGCTTTTATTAATATAATTATTTAATCTATTTTAAAAATTATAAATTTCTAAAATACTATTAATTAATTAAATTAATAATACTATTTAAAAAGAATTAAAAATATCTTTAAAATGATTTAATAAATTACTTTTAAATAGTTTTAAAATATTTATAAAAATAAATAAATCTAAAAGGTATATATTTAATTTAAAACTTAAAAAGTATTTAATAATATTAATATTATAAAATATCTTTTAAGCTATAAATTTAAAAAATAAAATAATAATATTAAGAATAAAAATAAGAAAATATATTTTATATATTATATAATTAATATTTAAAAAGATATTATTAAAAAGTTTTTTAATAATTTTATAAGATAGAATAAAAAATATATTAAAAAATTAACTCTTTAAAAAAGATTTATAATAATTAAGATCTTATAAAGATTTATTAAAAGTATTAAAATAATAATATTTATAGTTAATAAAAAAGATATTTAATTAATTTAATAAATATAAATTTTATATTTTTAAATATAATAAAAGATAATAATTATTAAATCTATTATTAAAAGTATTTTTTAAGATTATACTCTTAAATCTTTTTATAAAAACTATTAAAAAATACTTAATATTAGATTTTTATACCTTAAAGGATTAATTTTATATAATACTTTAAAATGATTTAATAATTAAATAATTATTAAATTTATAATTAAATAAAAAAAGATTTTAAATAGCTTTAAGAATTATATAAATACTATTATAATTAAGATAATATTTAAATAATTTATTAATATTATTTCTTTAGCTTTTATTAAATTAATTTATTAATATTATTTCTTTAGCTTTTATTAAATAATATATTAATTAAAAAAGGCTTTCTTATCTATATCTAAAATAGCTTTCTTTTTTAAAAAAAATAATAATAGATATTAATAATTTAATAAAATTAATTAATAATCTTAAAATTAATATAATTATTAAAAAGGATATAGCTTAAATAATTATTAAATTTTAAGCTAATACTAATATAAGAATTATTAATAATTTCTATTTATAAAAATTAATAACTTTCTTATTTAATTAAATATTATTTAATTAAGAATATAATAATAATATCTTTATATTAATAATCTATTTATAAAATAAAAATATATATTAATATTATAATTTATTTATATATTTTGTTTTATATTATAATAAATTTATATATAATATTAAGCTTAGATTTTATATATATAACTCTTATATAAGTATATTAAACTTAAAATAAATAATAAAGTAAAATATAATCCTTTTAATTATAATAGCTTAATTCTTAAAGATTAAAGGGTATTATTAAAAATTAATAGTAATTTAAGCTTTATATTTCTTTAATTATATAATTATATCTTTAATTTTTTTTATTAAGAAAAAGATCCTTTAATATTTTAATTAAAAGTTAATTAAATATAAGAATATAATTATAAAAAGAAATACTATCTATCTTAAACCTAAATAATATCTAATAATATTATAATAATTTAATATAATTCCTAATAAAGATATATTAAAAATATTTTATATTTTTACATCCTATTATAAAGATAACTATAATTAAATAATATCTATTTATATTATTAATATTAATATAAATAAAAGGAAATATTAAAAATAAAATAATAAGAATTTAATAAAAGTATTTATAATAATTTATTAAAAGAGTATTAAGAAATTAATATTTATTCTTAAAAAAATAATAATTTCTTAATCTATTATTTTAATAAAAAATATAATATAATTAATAAATTAAAATATTAGACCTTTTTATTATAAAATAAAAATAAAAAAGATATTATTAATTGAAACTATTAAAATACCTTTTTATATATTAATTAATTTAAATCTGGATTTATATACTATAATTAAACAAAAATTAATAGATTAAATAGATAATATAATTAAAGTTTTTTATATTTTAAGGATAGATTAAATAATCCTAATCCGTTAAGGATTTCTAGGGATTTATAAGGATTATAACTCTTTATCCTTATTAAATTAATTTAATATATAATAATACTTTCTTTAAAGATTTAATAAAATATATTTTTCTTAATATTATTAATTTTAAAAAGATCGTATTAAAACTATTCTTAAATTATAAAGAATATTAAAAGGTATTAATTAATTATATTTATAATTCTAATATTTTATAAGAATTAATATATTATTATAAACTAGAATTATTTAATAATAATCTAGAATTATTTATATCTTTTTTTTATTAATAATATATCTTATTATATAACTTTAATTTATTTAAATAATTAATAATTATTAAATATATAATAAATCTTAAAAATCTAGATTAGAATTAAATTAATAAAAAGAAAAATAATAAATATATTAATTAATTTAGAATTTAATAAGAATATTATCTTAAAAACCTTAATTAAGAAATATAAGATTAAATATAAATTTATTAAGATTAAAATTATATCCTTTTTAAGATAGATTATATAAATAATAAAAAGAATAAAAGTTTAGTTTTATATAAACTTAATATAAATCTTAATATATTTATATATTATATTAAATAAAATTAATATTTTTTTAATTCTTAGAATAATCTTTATTAGAATTATTAAGCTATTATTTAATTATTCTTAAAAGAAAGAAGATTTATATATATATTATTAAATAAATTAAATTTAAATTATTATCTTTATTATTAATATTATTTATTAAATATAAAATAAGCTTAAATTATTAAAAAACTAATTATTAATTATATTATTAAAGGTATAATTAATAATAAGGAATTATTTAATCTAGAATAATTAATTAAGAAAAATAAAAAGATCCTAATATAATTTAATAAAAAAGAAAAAAAGTGTTTATTATATATATCTTATTAAAGGCTATAAATTAATATATTAAAGTTTTAATAATAATAAAAATAGAATTAAACTTTTTTTTTTAAAAAAAAAAGTATAATTTATATAGATTATATAATCCTATAAAAGTTTAAATCTATACCTTATATAAAAAGAAAACTAATAAGATTAATTTAATAAATAATATCCTTTTAAATAGATTTATTTTTAATAAAAACCTTTTTTTAAAGAATAAGAAATATAATAAAATTAAGGATAAAATTAATCCTAAAATATCTTTTATATAATTTATAATATTAAACTTCTTTAGTATATTAAAAAATCCTAATTATATAAAGAATAATTTAATTAAATCTTAAAAAATATCTTTATTTTCTAGAAAATAAAGATATTTCTAGAAATTCTTTATAATAAAAAATAAGCCTTATTTTAATAATTTAATAAAAATAAAATACTTTATCTATTAATAATATCCTTTTAAATAATTGAAAATATTTTTTATATAGTTTAATAGATATAATTTATTTTAATATTTAAAAGGCTTAAAATTAAAATAATTAAGTTTTTAAAAATATATCTGAAGAATTATATTTTAAAAGAATTATATACTTTTTATAAAAATTAATACTTTTTTATTAAAAAGAAAAATAATAGGCTTTATTTAATTAATATATAATAAAATATAATACTATTATATTAAGAGATATCTTTATATTTTTAAATATTAATATTTTTAATAAAGACTTTTTTATATATATAATACTTTTTTTTTTTAGATTTCTTTTTTAATTATAATTAAATATCTTTAAAACCTAAATAAAGTCCTTATAAATATTAAGCTCTCTGGATATATAATATTTAATAGGAAATTAAAATATTATTAAAATACTATAATTATTATTAGCTTTTTTTATAGGATTTTTAAAAAAAGATCTATTAAAAAGAAGATTATTAAAATTCTAAAATAGCTTATTTATAAAGATATTATTAATATTAAAGCCTTTCTTAATCTTATTAAATATTATAGGATTTAAATATATAACTTTATAATTATTATTTAATTATTTTTATTTTATTTAAGAAAAATATCTTTTAACAATAAAAAGAACCTTAATCTAAGGCTATAATAACCCTTAAAAATATAATAATATTTATATTAATTTTAATATTATTTTATTTTTTAAAATTAAAAAAAGAGATTATATTTATAATTAATACTAATTTTAAAGAATAGGGTATAATTTTAATATAGATTCTTAATAAAAAATATTATTTTATTATATTTAAAAATAAATATTAAAATAAAATAAAAAAGGGTATAATATAATAAAATAAGAGTATAAAGTTATTCTTTTTATACTTTAATAATTATATAAATATATTTATAATACTTAATTTATTTTAAAAATAGATATTTAAATCTTAATATATTAAGTAAATAAAATAATATATAATATATTAAAAAGCCTTATAATATAATAAATTAATTATATAATATTATTTAATTTTATTATAAAATATAGATTTAAAAAGAATAATAATATAGTTAATAAACTCTTTTATAAAGAATTTAAATTATTTAATATAAATAAATATCTTAAAATCAGAATATATTAATAAATTATAATAAATTATTAGATTTTTTAATTTTTTAAAATAATTATTTAAATTAAATAAAATATAATTTAAAATATTATATTAAAAAATATAAAGAAATCTTTTAAAAGCTTAAAAACTTTAATTAAGATTAATTAAAAAGTAATCTTATTTAATTCTAGTTATTAATAATATATTAATTAAAAAGAAACTTATAATAAATTATTATATAATTTAAAGCTATAAAAAGAAAACTATTATCTTTAATATACTTATATATAGGTATTATTAAAGCAAAATATAGAATAATATCTCTTTAATTATTATCTATTATTTTAAATATTAAAAATTTATTTTATAAATAATTAAAGAAAAAATTATCTTAATCTTATTTAAATAATCTATATTAAATATATATTTTAATTCTTAATATATTATAAGGGATTATAAAATAGAATTCCTTATAAAAGCTTATTATAATTTAATAGATGAGATTAAAGTTTAAGCTATTATAAAAATAACTTTTAAGATAATAGTATACTTTATTATATTATTTATTTAAAGATTTAAATTTATATTATATATTATTATAAATAAAGAATTAAAGATAAAAAAATTTCTTTTTATAATATTATTTAATTAAAAAATTAAATATATTTAAATATCTAAATGTAATCTAATAGTTAATTTAATTATTAAAGTTAATTATTAAAGCTTAATATTAATAAGAATAAAAATATTAAAAGATAATTTAAAATAAATAAAATACATTAATATAACTATCTTTATTAATAAAATTATAATATTATAATTATCTATATTAAACTATTAAAATAGTTATCCCTTTATTTTTTTATTCTTTTTATTAAATTATTAAATAACTAGCTAGATTATTAAATTAAATAGAAAATAGAATTATCCTTTTTATATATAATAACTAATAATAATTACTTATAATAATTATATAATCCTTATCTTTATATAATAATTACTTATAAACTTTACTTTATTTAAATCTAATTATTTAATAATTAAATCTATTAATAATTATTTATTATTAAAATAATTATTTAAATATAAATAATAGAATCCTAATTATTAAATATATTATTAAATTTATTTAAATAAAATATTTATATATATCTATTATTATTAAAAAAGATATTTAAAACATTAAGAAATTATTAGAAAATACTATAATTATTTAAAATCTATTATTTTATTTTTTATTAAATTAAATAATATTATTAATAATTATTAAAAGGAATAAATTAAAACCTTTTTTTAAATAAATAAATATAAGAAAACTCTATTATATTATTTAATATTAATAAATAAAATATATATAATATTAATTATATTCCTTTTAAGGTATTATTATAAATAGCTTTATTATTATTAAATAATTCTATATCATTATTATTATTATTAATTAATCTATTTTTATTATTTTATTCAGAATTAATTATTTATTTTAAAATATAAAAGGATAATATAATTAAAATATAAAATATCTTTATAATAAATAATTAGGAGATTTCTTTAATAATTTTAAATATAATATCTTCTATTAATCTATTAAATAAATAATTAAAAATATAATAAATAAATTAAATAATAAAATAATTAATTAATTATAAAAGATTATATAAACTTAATATAATAATTAAAAGATATAAAAAATTAAAATATTTAATCCTAGATTAAAAAAATCTCTTAATAAATTAAATATAATATAAATTAAAAATAATATTATTTAAAAAATATAAATCTTTTTATTTAAAGTATTTAATATAATATAATTTATTTATTTTATATTAAAATTATTTATATAAATCTTTTTTAATTATTTTATAAAAAAATATTATATTAATAAATTAATATAATAATAAAATAATAATATTAGATTATTTAAAGATTTATTAATATATAGATTATAGTATTATAAAAATAATTTAAAATAAATAAAATTAATATTATTAAATAATTATTAATAATAAAATATTTTTAAAAAGATTATTATTAAAATATTTATATTTAAAAATAAGCTTTAAAACTATTTTAAATAATAAAGATAATTAAATTTAAAATAATTAATTAATAATTAAATTAAATCTATATTTATTTAAATAAATCCTTTAATAAATTAATTTTTTATTTATAAAAATATATAAATCTAAATAAATATTTTGAATATTTTAAATATATTTATAAAAAATAATAAGCTTTATAAATAATATTTAATAAAATTAAATTATTTTTTAATATAATTATATTAAAATATTATTAAATAAATAATATAAAAATAATAGAATAGATATATATACTTAATAAATTAAATAATTAAATATATTATAAATAGAATAATTAATAATTTAATTAATAAAGATAATAGTTATAAAATCTATAATAAATAAATTAAATCTTTATAATAAATTAAATTATATATAAAGAATTTATAAGAATAAGATTATATAATTATTTAATAAATTAAATAAATTAAAGATTAAATAGATTCTTTTATAATAAAGAAGAAATAAATCCTTAAAAATAAATACAATATATACTTCTTTTATATAATAGATTAAATTAATAAAATAATTTTTATAAAGGATTAAATATAAGATTTAATAATAATATTTATTAATAAAATAATTAATATTATTATTAAAATAAAGGAAATATTTAATCTATTTAATATTAATAATAAATACCTAAATATTAAATATAAAATAATTATATCTATTATTAAAATAAAGATAATAAAGATATTAATATGAATATAAAGATAAAGATATTAAAAAGTATAAATAATAATTAAAAGCTATTAGATATTAAATAATATTTAAATTTATTATTTATAATTTTAATAAAAGCTATTATATACTAGATAATATTAATAAAATCTTTTTTAATTCTTTTTATAATTTATCCTTAATATTTATAATAATAGAAAAATCCTTATTTTAATAGATTCTATCTTTTAAATTATTTATTTTATTATTTATATATATTATTAATAAAAATAAAAGTATATAAAAGGATTATTAAAAATATAATATATTTTAAAATAAGATCTTTATTAATATATTATATATTTATAAATAATTATATAATATTAAAAGAATATTTAATAAATCCTTTAAATTATTATATTAAAGAAAAACTTTAAATTAATAAAAAAGAAAAAATTAAATTAAATTTTTTTTTTATTTTTAATAAGATTAAATAATTAAAATAAATTAAAAATTAAATAATAATAAATTAATAAAATATAATTATTTGAAATTTAAAGTAAAATCTTTCTTAAGTAAGATAATTATAATTATAATAATAGATTTAATATATTTAAATATATTAATTAATAAAGAATAGTTTTAAAAGAATATATTAAATATAATCTTTTATAAAATAAATAAACCAAAACTAATATAAAAATAATTAAATTATTAAAAATTATTAATAAAGCTAGATTCGATTTTTATATTATAGATTAAATTAATAAAAATTTAGTATATATTTATTTTATAATTAATATCTAATTAATAAAGGATCTAAAATTTAATATATTATTAAGAATAAAATTTATTAATAAATATAATATTAATATCTTAATTATAAAAAAGAAATTAAAAATCTATATAATTTAAAATATAATAATATCTTTTAAAATATAGATAAAATATAAATTAATTTATTAAAGAATTATAATAATATAAAATATAATAATATTATTAAGATTAAGGGAATAAATATTAATAAATTATATTTATCTTAATTATTATAATTTATATTTTATAAAAAAGATATATTATTTTATATTAAAAGGTATAATTATAATAGATTATATATATATAAGAAATACTCTTAATATATTATTAATAATTAATTAAATTATAATAATAAATAATATAAATAAATTAATAAAGTATTAATATAAATAAAAGCTAGAATATTTAAATAATTATAATAAATATAAATACTATATAATATTATAAAAGAATATTAATATAATAATAAATTATATAAAAATAATAAATAATCTATTTAATCTATTTAATAAAATAATTAAAATATTAAATTTATTTTTAAAGATAATATAAGAATAAATTAAATTATATTTAATAGATAAAAATAATATTAAAAACCTAAAAAAGGATCTATTATAAAACTAATTAAATTAAAAGAAATTAATATTAAATAAAGAGTTTATATATATATTATAAATCCTATTAAATTTAAGATAATTACAAAATTAATTAAAGCTTATAATATATGATATAATTAAGAGATTATTTGAATAAATAATAAAGATAAAATAAGAATTAATCTTATAAAAAGCTAATAAAAGAAAAATCTAATAATAAGATTATATTTATTAAGGATTAAAGATAAGAAGTTTTTTAATAATATAATAAATAAGCTTTATAAATAAAAATATATTAATTAAATAAGAAAATTAATATCTTTTAATTATTCTATTTTTATTAATTAATAATAGATTAAAAAAAAATAAAAAGATAGAATAATTATAAATTTAAAATAATTAAATAAAATTATAATACTAGATATCTACTTTATTTCTTTATAAAAAAAGATAATTTTATTTTTAAAAGAGAGAAAATATATATTAATATTAAATATATTAATATTTTTATATTAATTATTAATATATAATAAATATAAAAATAAGATAATTATTATTAATTTATAAGGATTAAAAATATCTTATATAGTATTAATAGGATTTAAAAATAATCTAGCTTTTATATAATAATTTATAGATTAAAGATTATACCCTTATAAAGATTTTATTAAGGTATATATTAATAATATAATTATATCTTATAATATCTTTAAGGAATACTATAATTATTTATAGATAATATTAAAATTATTTAAAAGTTTATAATTAATAATATTATTATTATAATATTTTTATATATATTTATTAATTAAATTACTTGATTTTTTAATTAATATATTTAAGATAAGTATAATAAAAGATAAAATAGATATATTAAAGAAATTACAGATATTAATAATAATAGTTAATCTAGAAACTTATTTAAGAATAATTATCTTCTTAAGATAATTTATCTTTAGATTTTAAATAAAAATAAAAATTAAAAAATTAAAAATTAAAAATTAAAAAGATTAAATTATTAAAAAAATTAATAAAAAAGTAAGAATATTTAAAATAAAAAAGATAAACTTTAAATTAATAAAATTAATAAAATTAAAAAAAGAATCCTTTAAAATATTTTAGGATTATATAATAAATAAGATAATATTATATTATTATAATTTAATAAGATTAATCTTTTTTAAACTTAATCTAGATAATTAAAAAATAGGTTTTTTATATTTTATCTTAAAAATTATATATAGAATAATAAAAAAGTATTAATCTAATAAATATAATTAATTATGTTTTTAAATAGATTATTAATAAAATCTAAAATAAGATATAAATTAATTAAACTTAAGATTAAATATCTAATATAATCTTATTAAGAACTAAAAATAATAATCTAATTATTAAATAAATTAATAATAGTATTAATAGATTATATAATAATAAAAGAAATAATTAATTACATTAATATATTAATATAATTTTTAATTATAAATAATAAATATTATAAAAGGAAATAAAGAAATTTATAAAAAAAGATAGTAATAAATAAATTTAATAATATTTAAAAGAAAGATATATATTATTTAATAATAATAGTATTAATAGAAGCTTATAATTAGAATTTTTATATAGGATTATATAAGATAAGTATAGTATGAAAAGGTTTAATATTTTATTAAATAATAAAATAAATTAAATAATAGATATTTTATTATAAGATATACTTAAAAAATTCAATTAATTAAATAAAATTATTAAAAGAATTATAATCAATAATAACTTTATATAAATCTATTTATATAATAGCTATTAATTTTATTATAGGATTTTTAAAGAAGGTATTATAATTATTCTAGAAAATATTAGATTATAAGTATTTATTTAATATAATAATAATTATAATATATAAATAAAATAGAAAATTAATATTAATCTTAGGATTAATTTATTATATTTTTAAATAATAAATTAAAATATAATTAAGATTATTATTATTATATAATTAAGGAATTCTTAAGGTTAAAATTAATAATTAAGATATTAAATTTATTTTAGATTTTTAAAAGGGTTTTTTTAAAATATTAAAAATAAAATTTATTTTTAGTATAATATATTATCTATAAATTAATAGATTAGTTAAAAAAAAACTAGATTATAGAATTAATATTTAAATATTATTTAATAATATTACATATATTATAGATTAAGATAATCCTTATATTATAATTTTTATTAAATAATTTAATTAATAATCCTATAAAACAATTATTAAAAAAATTAATTATAGGGTTTAAATTTATTAAATTAATAAAACTATTATAAATAGATATTAATAAAATAAATACTAAAGTATTAAATATATTAAGATATCTATTTATAAATAAAGCTAATTATATTATAAATATAATAATAATATATATAAAATATATATATAATTAAAAGTATAGATTAATTAAATTTAAAATAAATAATAAGGTATACCTAAGGTTACGTAAAGGATATTAATTACTAGGAAACCTATTATAAAAATAATTATAATAGTAAATAGGATTATTTAAAGTAATTAAATAAATAGAATTATTAATATATAAATTAGATTTATTTATTTATTAAAGAATTTATTAAGTAATATTAATTATATATTTATATCTATAATCTAAAAGGAATAATTTATTTAATAGGATAATAAATAAATAGATATAATTAATAAAAATTAAAAGATAAAATAAAGAATAGAAAATCTAAAAGATTATAAAAAGATAAAAAAAAAAAAAGATATCTATAAATTAAATAAAAGGATTTTTGATTAGAATATAATAAATAAAGAAAAAGAAAAAAGCTTATATAGATTATAATAAACTTGATTAAAAATTATAAATAAAAAAACCCTATTAAAAGATTATAGAAAGTATATTTAATAAAAAAAGAATAAGAATAAGAAAAAATAAATAAGATATTAAAGATAGATTTTTAGATATTATTATTTAAGAAAAAAGTAAGAGATTTTTTAAAAAAAAGAATAAGTATTATTAAAATAAAGAAAAAAATAACTATAAGGATTAAATATCTAGTTATAAAAAATAATAAAGAACTTAAACCTTATAAAAATAAAAAAAACCTAACTATTAAAAGAATTAAATTTAAAGATTTATTAAAAGACTTTAATATAATAGATTATCTAATACTATTAATTAATAATAAAAGCTTTAATCTTAAGATAATAAATTATAAAATAATAAATATTTATTATATAAATTTATTATAATATTATAATATTAATTATTTTATAAGCCTAGATTTAAGAGAATTAAGAATATATTATTATATATTAATAATTAGAGTATTTTATTATAATAGATTAAATTATAAGGATTATTTAAAATTATTTAATATAATAGTTATAAAGCTTAAATTAATTAAAATCCTTTTTAAGAAAAAGTAATAATTATAAAATAGATTAAAAAGTATTAAAAAATAATTAAAGGAATTCAAAAATAAAATTTTAATTATAGATATTAATTAAATATTATATTTAAAGTATATCTTATTATTTTATATTATTAAAATACTTAAAAAAATCTTAAATAGAGAAAGGTTAAATATAATATATATTATTAATAAATATTAATTATTTTAATAACTTTTAATTATAGTTCTATATTATAAAAAATAAAAGCTATTTTCATTAATAGATACATTAAAGGAATACTTTTACTTTATTAAAGAAATAATTATTAATAATAGAATTATAAATAAGATAAATAAACTATATATAAGATTTATAATATTAATAAATATTTTTTTTTAATTAATAGATTAAATAAAGATTATTAAAAGGATTATATATTAGATTTTAATAAAAATAATTTTAAAAAAGAAATCCTAATATATATTAAAGAATAAAATTTTAATATAAAAGGAATTTAATCTATTATTTAATAAAAGATTAAATAAATCTATATTTTTATTTTAAATAGATTATTTATTTTAGTATTAGGATAATAAAACTTTATAATTAAAGAAATTAAAATTAAAATAATATTAATAATTATTACTATAATAAATATTAAGTTTAAAATTTAATTAAATTTATTTATTAAGAAATTAAATTTAAATAATATTAAGAATCTATTAATAAAATAAAGAAAGAATAAAATAAAGATATAATAAAGATTAAAAGCTTTAATATATATCCTATTATTATAAAAAGAATTAGATTTAATTAAAATACTTAAAGAAATAATAATAATATTAATATTTAATAATTAAATTCTTTATAATAAAATTAAAAAAGAATCTAATATATTATTATTATTATATAAGTAATAAATAAATAAATTAAATTATTTATTATATTATATAAATATAATTACTAAGAAAATATAATATTAAGAAAGGAGATTTATATAAATTAAAGAAAACTTATTAATATTATAATTAAGAATAAAGTTAACCTAGATAATATTATATAATAAATAAATAAGTAATAAAGAACCAGTTACTTTTTTTTTAATAATAAATAATTATTATAATTATCTATATTAGATTATTAAAATAATTGTCCCTTTATTTCTTTTTCCTTTTAATTAGATTATTAGATAATTAACTAGATTATTAAATTAGATAGAAAATAGAATTATCCTTTTTATATATAATATATAATTAAATTATTATATAGGTTTTCTATCTCTTATTTAATATATAAATATAATTTAATCCTATTATTTAAAATCGAATTCCTTATTTAAAGATTTATTAATTAAAATATTATTATTAATATTTAAATATTATTTGAATCTTAAATAAGGATTTTATAAAGAATAATAAAAGATATAATATTAATTAAAGCTAAAATAATAGATTTCTAAAAAAAGCTAGTTATTTATATTAATACTATTAATAAATATATTATCTATATAAAAAAGAATTAATTATTCTTAAAGGATTTAATTCTTATATATAATATATTAAAAAAAGAGAATAAATTCTATATAATTAAGATAATTATATATTAAAAAGGATTATTTTAAATTATATTATAAGCTAAAATTATTTATATATATATATACATATTTTATATTTTAAATAGCTTTCTTTTAAATAAGATTTATTTAAAGAATCCTTTAAAGAAATTTATTAAAAATAATAGTAAATAATAGATTTCTAATTTAAATAATTAGCTTTTTAAATCTAAAGATAAATTAAAACTTTATAAAGAAAAAAAAAGAATTTAATATATTATTATCTCTTTATATAAATAGCTCTCTTTTTAATTAAATAATATTATATAACTTTAATAAAAATAATAATGATAATAATAAACCTTTATATAATCTTTATTTTCTTATCTTATAAATGATTAAATAACCTTAATTTAAAATTATTATATTAATGTTAATATTAATCTAAAAGGAATTATATTAAACTTATACAGCTTATATATATTATTAAGCCTAATATTATTTCTTTTTTTAAGGATCTTTTTTATATAAGGAAATCCTTAATAAAAGGATTTTAAGGATATTTTTAATAAAGATAATAATAAATATTTCCCTTTAACTATATAGATCCCTTATATATATATAAACTAAACTATAATTAAATTATTTTTAATAATAATTAATACCTTAAAAACTAATATAAGATAATAACTAGATTTTAACTTTTATAATTAAATAACTCTCTATTATTATTTTCTTTTATTATATTTTAATAATATATATAAATTATTTCTATTTATATTTATAAGTATAGATCTATATAATAATCTATTTATATCAGGATAAAAGAAAACCTATATTTATATATTTAAG
The DNA here is from genome assembly GCA_005765155.1 of Zelopaecilomyces penicillatus. Classification (NCBI taxonomy): domain Eukaryota; kingdom Fungi; phylum Ascomycota; class Sordariomycetes; order Hypocreales; family Pseudodiploosporaceae; genus Zelopaecilomyces; species Zelopaecilomyces penicillatus. The sequence continues at coordinate 296,409 of VCCP01000007.1, forward strand.
AATTTTATAATTAAAATCTTTATTAAAATAAAAGTTATTAAAAATTATTCTTATTTAATAATATTATTTTTTATTTATATTATAAATATATATATATTTTTTTATATTTATATAAATTATATATTCTTTTCCTTAAATCTTATTATATAATTATATTTTAATTATTAAATAATACTATTTATTAATATCTTTTTAAATTAATATATATATTTAAATTATTTTCTTTTAAATTATTATATAATATATTATTATCTCTTCTTAAAAAAAACTATTCTTTAAATTAATTATATTAATTTATATTTAATCTTTTAGGATATTTAATATTATTTTATCTTATAATATTAATTAAAATCTATTAAAGTTCTTTTTTATTATCCTTTTTATATTCTTTTTAATTATATGTCCCTTTTTTAATAAACTCAATTAATATCTTTAAAGTTATAAAATAATAAAAGTATTTAGAAAATCAGGAATTATAGGCTTAATAATATTCTTAATCTAATTCTTTTCTAAGCATATTATTTATTCCTTTTAATTCTTTAATTTAAATTAATAATTATAAAATCTTTTTAGTTATAATCCTTATAATTATCTTATTTATAATTTAAATAGTATTTATTATACATTTTATAAATTAATATATATAAATAATATAATTATACAATATATTCTTTAATAATTATAATAATAATTAATAAATAAGAAATAAATCCTTTTAAAATACTCTATTAATATATTAAAGAAATATCTATAAATATAACTTATCTTAATAAGAATAGATATAAGATAATATAATTAATTCTATATAATATAATTAAATATATTTTATTTATAGATATCTTTTATATTTAAATTTTAAAAATAAGCTTTAAATTACTTATTTTCTATTAGATTAAATAATTTATTTAATCTATATTTAACCCTTTTAAAATCTATACTTTAAAAATTAATTAAATCTAATATATTAAAAATATAAGCTTATAATAATTAAATAGTATTAAATTAAAATAAATCTAATTATTTATTATTATCTTTATAAATAAAAATAATTTAATAATATTAAAGAATTAAATATAATTATTCTAGGTTAAAGCTATTTTATATATTATAATATTATAAAGAATAATTATATTTATAGAAAAAGAAATATTTAAGAGTTATAAATAATTATTATTATAATTAATATTTATAATTAAATAATATCTATATTAATATTAAAAGAAAAATTATTAAAAGGCTTATTTAAAAAAAAAAAGAAAAATTCTAAAAAAAAAACAAATATAAAATTAAAGGATAGCTATATTTAATAAGATATAAATAAAAAATATATATTATTTATTAATTATAAATTATTATTAATATAATAAAAAACTTTATTTAAGAAATAGCTATCTTTAATAAAAGATATTTTTAATTAAATAATTATATATATTTATAAAAAAAGATTAAAGTAAATTCTTATTTTTTTATTAAAATCCTCTCTCTTATATTATATCTATCTTTACTCTTTTTTCATTTATTACTCTTTAATATAAATATTCTGATATATTATCTTCTTTAATCTTTATTATTATTTAATTATACCTTTCTCTTTTTAATATATAAAAAATAGAAAAAATACTAAAATAAAAAAGGAACTTAAAGATTATAATACCCTTTTCTTTAAATAAATAATAAATCCTTATATCTTCTTATTATAATTAATTATATAAAGCTTAAAAAAAAATAGATTATTTTATAATTATAAGATTAAAAATAATAAACTTATTTAAAATATAGGATTTTAAATATAATCTAGCTTTATAATCCTTTAAAAGGATTAGCTTAATTTATTATTATCTCTCTTTTAAAACTTTAATAATAAAATAATAATAATAAAAATAAAAATATTTATAATTTACCTTATCTTAAATAAATTATAAAAATAAGCTTAAAGTAATTATTTAATTAAGCTTTATTAATTATTATATATATTAAAAATAAATAATTAAATTATTAATTTTATATTTATCTTTTTATTTTAAATTATATTAAAAGGTATTATTAATAATATATTTATAAATCCTAATATTATATATATATTTAAAAATAAAAAGTAATTTTATATATATAAGGATTTATTTAATTTATTATATAAGTATAAATCTAATAATTAATTAATCTTTAAAGCTTATAATTATTTTAATAGTTTAATAGATTTTTATAAAAATATATATAATAAATATTTTTTTATTAAATTTATAATTATAAAAATATATATTAAGGATTCTTTATTTAAGATTAATTTAAAGAATAATTTTATATATTTAATTTATTTATTATTAATTAAATAAATTATATTAAGGAGTTTATTTATCTTTAAAGATAAATATTTTATAAATTAAATCTCTTATTTAATTTCTTATTTCTTATACTTCTATATATAAAGTAGGTTTATAATTTGAAATATAAATAATTATTATTCTTTTAGATTTATCTTATAATTAAAGAATTAATTAAATATTAATTTTATTATTATTAGATTAATTTAGACTTTAAAGGGATTATATAATCCTAAAATAATATATTTAATATACTATTTAATACTTTATTTATTTTATTATTAAATAATTAATATCTTTTTAATAGATTAATTTATATTATAATAATCTATATTAATAAAATATAGAATACCTTAATATATTTTATTATTAATAAATTAAGATTTTTAAAATACTAAGAATTTTAATTAAATTATTTTATAAAATCTTAATAATTAATTAATTTATAATTAATCTATTAATAATACTTTATATTTTATTTATTTAAGAGATATTATATTCTTCTTTATTAATAATTATATTATATTTATAATATTTAAGAAGATTAAAGTTTTCTTTATATTAGGATTTAATTAATTAATCCTATTATTTAAAAGAATTAAAATATTACTTTTTATTTAAATAAATAAATTATATAAACTATTATTATTTATTAAAATTATTATTTAAAGATTAATAAATAAATTTAAATATAAAAAAGCTTTATATCTAGTTTTTAATATATCTATTAATTTAATTATTAGGATTATTATATTAAGGTTTAAGCTTATTAATAAAAATAAAATAATATTTTTTATAAAATATTAAAACTATTATCTAAAATCTAAAATCTATTATTATTAATTTAATAATTATATTTAAATAAAAAGCTTTTAAAAGGAAAACCCTTAAATCTTAATTAATTAAATCTATTTTAAAAGCTATTAGCTTATTTATTTCTTTTATTATAAAGAATAATATAAGATTAGATTTTCCTATTTATATTAAATTAATATATACTAATATATCCAGTTTATTAGAATTATTTAAAGAGCTTAAAAAATAGATTATATTTAAAGAATAACTAGTATATAATATTAATAAGGATATTAAATAATAAAACCTCTTAGATAATAAGGATATAATGTTTATTAAAGATTAATAGGCTTTAATTCTTATAAATAATACTTAATTAAATAATAATATCCTTTTAATAAAAAAAAGAAAATCTATTAAAAAAAAAGATTTAAAAATATAAAATATAATCTAATATTTTTTTATATTATATCCCTTTTATTTAATTAATTAAATATTAAATATAAAAAAGAATCTATAATTAAATATATTAAAGAGCTACCCTTATAATAATTAAATACTGTAAAAAAAGTAATAATTATTAAAATTATTAAATATCTTAATAATACTTTTTTATTAAAAAATATATATCTTATATTAAATACTTTAATAATTATATCTTATTTTATTTTATAAAATTAATTATAAAAGGGATATTATAATAGATTAAAGATATAATAAAAGTATCTTTTAAAGTATTTATTAATAATATAATCTAGTCTAATAGATTAGAATATTATATAGCTTAAATATAATTTATAATATTATTTTTATTTAAGGTAATATTAAAATTAAAGATTTTAAGGATATTAAAAGATTTAAAAAGTTTTAATATAAAAAGAATATTTAATTATAAATAAATTAAATAAAAGAAATAATTTATTTAATTATTTAATAATAAAGTATTTATATAATTAAATTAATATAGTATAATTATAAATATTAATATAATTAATAATAAGGGTATCTTTAATATTTATTAAATGGGTTTTAATAAATAAATTAAATATATCTCTTTTTATTTAAAAATAATTAAGGAATAGCTATATTAATTATAGCCTTAAAGGGCTATTTATATGAATAAATAAAGTATTTTTAAATTATAGTATTATTATTAAATTTAAAGCTTTTTTTTTATTTTTCTTAAAAATCTTAAATAATTCCTAATAATTAATTAAATACTTTTTAATTAATTCTTAGATTAAGAATAGGATAATTAATTAATCCCTTATATCTACTCTTATTTATTATAGCTTTATAACTTTTCTTAATTATTTTAAATCTTATATTTATACTTAAATATATAATTACCTTAAATTATTTAATTAACTTTAGATATAATATATTATTATATATATTATTTTTCCCTTATTAAAATAGCTTTATATATAGTCTTATACATAGCCTTAAATAGTATTATATAATATTAATTAGTTTTAAATAGTCTTTTTCTATATAATTTAAATAATTATAAAAATAATATATTATAATATTATTAATTTATATCTTTATATATTAAATAATATTAAATAATATTAATAAATAAATATATCTTATTTATTAATATATTATTATAGTATTTTATTATTTTAAATCTTTAAATATTCTAAGGATCTTTAAGCTAATTAAATGATATATATCTTAATTAATTATTAAAATATATTCTATATAAAGAGTATACTGATAAATAATATAGATTTTAATAATAGCTATAAATATTAAGAAAAGATTATTTAAAATAATATATTGATATTCTTTTAAAAATATATTTAAGAATTCTATTTAATTGATAATCTTAATTAAATAAAAAATCTAAATTATCTTTTTAAATATATAATATTAATACTATTAATTCTAATATAATATTTAATTTTAATTTAAAAAATAAAAGAAATAATTTATTTTTAAGCTAAATCTTATTTAAAAATAAATAAATTATTTAATAATCTTAAAGATAATAGGATATTAAAACTAGATTATATAAATATCTATTTTTAATTCTTATTTTCTTATATTTTATTATATTTATAAATATATAGATTAATTTAAGATATAAATATTATAATATAATTAATAAATAAATAGCTTAATAATTAAGATTAGATTTAATATATCTTTTAAGATTATATATTTTTAATATTATTATAGAATCAATTTAGAATTATAAAATATATTTTATAATTTAAATATAACTAATTATTAATAGCTAGAATTTTATTTTAATTTTATATATAATCCTAAAATTACTTTAAATATAATATAAATAGATTTATTTGATATTAAAAAAAAAATTATATAAATAAAAAGAATAATTATAAAAAAAAATTATTTAATTAAAGTATATAGATATTATTATAATTATAGGATTTATATTTATTATATTAATAAAAAGATAAATATTAAAGATATTTAACTGTAATGAATTTCTTATTATCAATATTTATAAAATAAATATTATCTTAAATAGCTTATTTAAGATAAATATAAAATAAATAATAATTTTATTATAATCTCTTATAAAATTATATAATTTTATTAAATTATTTAATAATAAAAAAAGCTAATTATTTATCTTTATATTAAAGTATAATAAATTATTATATTTAAATCTAAATAGGATTAAATAAATAATAAATAAATCTATTTTAAACATTCTTATATAGTATATTATAAATTTTTTTATTTAAAATATAGAAACAGATTATAAAGTAAATAAATAAATATTAGATTAAAATTAGGTTTTTTTTAATTATTATATTAATTCTTATAATTAAAAAAGCTATAAAAAAATAAAGATTTTATGTAAATTATTAAGCTTAAATAAGATTATAATAGAAGATTAATATTTATAATTATTAATAAAAAGATATTAAGATTATTATTAAATATTTATTAATTTAATTTTAAATTATTATAATATACTTAAATAATATCTTTATATATTTAAATTACTTTAAAATAGATTATTTATAAAAAATTTAAAATATATTTATATATTGATAAAAAGCTAATTTATTTATTAATATTAAGAAATATATATTTATTATAATTATTATTTAATATTTAAGGCTTATTATTAAAATAAAAAAGTTATATATATAATATTAAAAAGATTTATAATTATAAAAGAATAAAAAATATTTATATAATTATATAGAAATAAATACTTTTTAAGGTTTATTAATTTATATTAAGAATTTATGTAATACTTTTTTATTTTAATTAAATTATTTATTTATTTAATTAATAAAAGAATTATTTTTAATAGAATAATATAAAAGATCTTAAAATATATATAATTATTAAAATTAATTATTTAAAGAAAATATTAATAGAATATTTATTATAAATATATAAAAATATTATATTATTAATTATATATTATTTAATTAAGCTTATCTTAATTAAAAGGAATTATACAATTTATAATAAAGAATTTCTAATAATTATATTTTATTTAAAAATATAATTATTTAAATAAAAAGGAATAATAAATTTACTTATTATTTTAATTAATTATATAAATCTAGAATATTTTCTAAGCTTAAAAAAGCTCTTTAAATAATAACTTAAGTAAATAAAAATACTTTTATCTTTTTAATATTATATTTATTATTAATTTAACTCTTATATAATTTAATTTTATATCTTATAAAAAAGAGAATAAAATATAAATAAAAGAAACATTTATTATATAAATTATATATTTAATTAAAATAATTTTAATATATATATATATATTATTTAAAAGTAAAATAATTAATCTTTTAAATAAGATAGTATTATTTAAATAATTTATTTATCTAGTCTTTAAGATTAAGCTCTTTAAAAAAACCTTATTTATAATTATTATCTATATATAATTATAAAATATATATAATAATTCTTTATTAAAATTAAAATAAAAAAATAAATAATAAATTATATAATAAATATATACAAAGTATTTATTAATAAAAATTAATTCTAGCTTTTAAATTAAAAAACTTTTATTATTATAATTATTAAAAAGATAAATAATTTTTTTTTTTAAATTAATCTTATATAAATTATAATTATTTATTTAATAATAATAAATTAAAAGATTATAAATAATTCTTATTATTTAATAAAATATTTTATTTTTAAAAATAATATATAGCTTTTTTTATATAATATTAATATAAATTATTAAAATTAAAAATTAAATTAATTATATATTAAATATAAAATTCTTATTATTATTATATTTTTAATAATTATATTTAATATATTTAAAGAGATTTTACTTAATATTTTATATTAATTATTTTATAAAATAAATAATAAATAATAAATTAAACTATTTTTAAATATTAAATAATAATAATATAATATAATATAAAAATAATAAATTAAACTATTTTTAAATATTAAATAATAATAATATAATATAATATAAAAATAATAAATAAAAATATTTTTATAATAAAAAATAAATAAAATAAAAATTATAAATAATAAATATTTATAAAGTAAAAAAAAATAAAAGTTTTTATATAAGAATTATTAAAAAATATAAAATAATTATAAATACTAAATAATTTTAAAATAAAATAAACTAATATCTATTATTTTAATAATCTTATAATATATTAATATTAAATATAAAATAATAATATTTATTTTAATAAAGTTAAATAATAAATTTAATTAAATCTTATTCTTTTAATAATAAAGCTTTATTTCTATTTTTTTCTTACATTTACTTTTTAGGCTTTAATTTATTTAATATTATATCTTAAATTATCTTTAAAAAGAACTAGTTTATAATAAATATAAGATTATTAAATATTAATATTATATAAAATATATTAATAAATAAGATTTAATAAAATTATATTTAATTAAGTATTATAAGAGATAAGATTTATAATATAAATATAATAATCTTTTTAAAAATAAAAATTATTTTATATAGAATTATTATTATATTTAATTAGAATATATATTATTAATTAATTATCCTTTAATAGAAAATTAAAAATATAAATAAATCTATTATAATAAAAAATAAAATAAATTAATAATATTAATTAAAGATTATATCTATATTATTTATATTATTATATATTAAATAAATATAGTTTAAAGGATATTAATATTAAAAGAAGTATTTTTAAATATTTTTAATTAGCCTTTTTTTCTCTTTTTTATAAATAATTTAAATATATTATTTCTTTATTAAGATGATTTATTAATCTTATATAAAATTAAAATAGAATTAAATAAAATTATATAAAAGAATTTAAATTTATTTATATATCTTTAATTGTATAATATATCTTTTTTATTATTATAATATATATTAAATATTAAGAATAAATTAAAAATATTATTATTTATTATTATTTATTATAATAAATAATTAAAATTAATAAATAACTATTAAATAGTATAAAGAAGCTATTATAAATAAATATAATAAATATAAAGGCTTAAAATAATAAATAATATATTAATATATTATTTAAAAGAATAATAAATCAAATAGTTTAAAAGGCTATAAAAATATTAATAAGAATAAAAGGATTTTATTTAGCTTTTTAAAAATAATCTTTTAATATATTATTATTTATTTTTATATAAATAAACATTAAATAAATTAATTAAATATATTATTAGATTTAATTTAAATAAATAATATTATATATTTAATTTAAATAAATAATATTATATATTTAATTTAATAAATAAAAGTATATACTACCTTTATAATTATATAAATAATTAAATTATTTAAAAATAAAAGCTTTTTATAATAAAAAAAATATAAAACCTATAATATAAAGTATAAATATAATAAAAAGAATAATTTTTTATTTTTCATATATATTATACTTTTAATATAAAATAAATATATTAAATATATTTATTTGAAAAAGTTAATTTATTATTAAATTCATTTAATATAAATAAAGTATTAATAATATATGTTTTATAATATAATTTAAAGAAAGAATAAATTAATATTAATATTAAATAATTATTAAAAATAATATATATCTTTAAAAGAATAATAAACTTAAAGCCTAATTTAATATTATCTTAAAAAATAATATATCCTTAATAATCTAATAGTTTATTATTAAATTAAATATTTAATATATTATTTATTTTCTTATTTATTATAAATAAAAATAAAAATAAAGAAAAATAGAAATAGAAATATTTATTAATTATAATTAATATTTAAAAAGAATTAAAATAATATTTCATAAAAAATCAAAAGAAATATAATATAAATCTAAAATAAAACTAAATAAAAAATAAATAGGGTTATTTTTTATTTTATAGTTATTAGAATAATTAATAAATAAAATTATATTAAAAAAGCTATTTTATAATAAACTCTTATTATTATTATAAATTAAAAACATAATATAATATTAAAAATAAAATAATATATTATAAATTTAAGCTTTCAATCTAAGCTTTAATTATAAATATAAGAAAAGGGATTAAATAAAGATAATATATAAATCCTTTTTTCATTTTTAAGTTTATTAATATTATTTTTAATATTTAATTATAATAATTATAAGGCTAGTTTATTATAAAAAAATAAATATAATATATATTATTAATAAATACTATTATTTTAATAACTTTTAATTATTATTATATATTATAAAAAATAAATATAATTTCTTTTATTAAATATATTAATGAAATATATTTATTTTATTAAAGAAATAATCCTTAATGATAAAGCTATAAAAAAATATTATTAATAAGATTTATTATATTAATTAGTATATATTCTTTAATATTTAATAAATTAAATAAAGATTATTATAAGGATTATATAATAGATTTAAATAAAAATAATTTTAAAGAAAAGATCTTAATATATACAAAAGAGTAAATTTTTAAGATAAATAAAATTTAATCTATTATTTAATAAAAGACTAAATAAATCTATATTTTTATTTTAAATATATTATTTATATAAGTATTAAAATAATAAGATATTATAATCAAATAAATTAAAATTAATATAATTTTAATAATTATTTTAATAATAGATATTAAATATATAAAGTAACTTAATTTATTTATTAAGGGATTAAATTATAATTATATTAAAAGTTTATTAATAAAGTAAAAAAAAGAATAAAATAAAGATATAATAAAGAATAAAAATATTAATAAATATTTTATTATAATAAAAAGATTTTAAATATAATTAAAACATTTAAAATAAAAATTTAAATATTAAATATTAATAATTAGATTCTTTATAATATAATAAATATATATATATATATATTATTATAATTATATAATTATATAATTAATAAATAAATAAATATAATTATTTAAAAGATTTAATATAAAAAAAAAGATTTATATAATATAAAATAGATTTATAAATAATTAATAAAAGATTTTTAATATACTTATTAATATAGTTTTTATATAAAGCCTTTAAGTAATTAATTAAAAGTAAAACTCTTAATTAGCTTAAAAATCCTTAAAATACCTAAAAATTTAAAATAGTTTCTTTATATTAGAATTAATTAATATTTATATTATAATTTATACCTCCTATAAATATCAAGAAATTATCCCTTACTAGCCTTTATAAAAACCTATCCTTTTATCTTTAAAGCTGTATAAACTATTCTTATTAATTATAAATACCTTTCTTATACTATGAAGCCTTTTTTTCTAAACTAGACTGCCTTTAAATTTAATATAAATCGCTTTATAATTAATTAAGTAATATACTTTATTCTAAAAGGTAATCCCTTTTTTTAGCATATAGGCTAGTTATAAAATCTTAATAATAAAGAAGATAATACCCTTATTATCTTTATTTACTACCTATAATTTAATAGCTTTTCTACTATAAAGCTTTAGATTATAAATATTATAAATAACCTTTAAAAATAATAAGATTCTAAAGCCTAAGATATCTTAAAAAATTAATATATAAGCTAGATAAAAGATTATTTAAAGCTAAAGATATTATATATAAAAGCTATTAAGGTATATATTAATAATTTTATTATTAACTATATAAGGTATATTAATAAGCTAATAAATAAGAGAAAGCTAGGAAAATTAATAAAGCTATTAAGATAGTTTATTATAAGCTTAAGCTTTTATAATATCTATTAATAAAACCAAGTAAACTTAAAAAAAGACTTAAAAAAATAAATAATATTAGCTATTAATAATATATAAAGCTCTTTATTAGTATATAAAAGGCTTAAAAATATAATAGTAAAAGGTAAAAAAACAGCTTATTTAAGCTAATAAAAAGGATCTAACTTTAAAAAAATGGCTTAAAAATATATATAAAGATTAAGAATATCTCTTACTTAAATATTAAAATAAAGCTATATATAAGCTTTTAAATCAAAAAAAAGATAGCTTTTTAATTAATACAAAACATATATTAAGGACTTAAAAAGCATTTAATTATACCCTTAGATAATTAAAGATTCTTAATAATATATCAGATATCTTATAGGGAATAAAATATAATAGCTTTATTGATTTTAATATAGGCCCTTTTAAAGATAAGGATAATAAGGATAATAATAATATTAACTTACTAGAATATATATAAGAAACTATATAAAATATATAATAACCAATATTATAAGAAATCAAAGATAATATCCCTTTAATACCACTATTATCCTATATAATACTATATAATAAAGAGCCTTATAGCCTAGCTTAATATACTATATAAAGATATATAGATATTTAACAAAAGGTATAGGAAAACAGTAATAATTAAGCTTATTATATAGCCTTATATATGGCCTTATATATAGCCTTGTATATAGCCTTAGGTGGTATTAGGTGGTGTTAGGTGGCTTTAAATAGCCTTTTTTTATATAGTTTAAACAGTTATAAAAATAATATATTATAATATATTATAATATTATTAATTTATACCTTTATATATTAAATTGATATAGTATTAATAAATAAATATATTTTATTTATTAGTGTGTTATTAAGGTATTTTATTATTCTGAATTTTTTGGTATCCTAGGAACTTTTAGATTAATTAAGAGGTATATCTCTTAATTAATTGGTTAAGTATACTCTATATAAAGACTATACTAATAAATAATAATTAGAATAAAAATAAATATTAATAAAATAATTAAATTAATAAAAATAGATTTATAAAAATAAATTATTTATTTTAGATAAGATTTAGATATATTAATAAAAAATAAAAATTATTAATCTAATATATAAAATTAATAATAAAATAAATAATAAAGAATTAATTTTAATTTTTTAATAATAATTATTATTATAATTATTAAATTATATTAATATATATTATAATAATAAAATAATTAAAAAATATTTTTTATTTATTTAATTAAATTATTTAATAATTAAAATATAAAATTAATTAAAAGAATATAAATATTTATTTTATATATAATATAAAGGCTATTTTTTTAATTAAATAAAAAAGAATTATTTATTTTATAAATAATTTAATTTAAATAAATCTATATTAATATATTTAAAAAATTAATAATAATAAATATTTAATATATAATTAATATATAATTAATATATAATTAATATATAATTAATATACAATTAATATATAATTAATATACAATTAATATATAATTAATATATAATTAATATATAATTAATATATAATTAATATATAATTAATATATAATTAATATATAATTAATATATAATTAATATATAATTAATAAAAGATTTAAGATTAATTATATTATTTAAAATAGATTTTATTAATAACTATAATATTAATATTTTTAGATTAAAAAAAATTAAATATTTATATTATTAATAATCTATTAATCTTCTTTAAATTATAAATAAAAATATATTTAATTTATTAAAAAATAATAATTTTATTAAAATTAAAAAAATTAAATCTTAATAATTTATATTTATTTTAATTATTATAATTTATATTTTATAAAAATAATATATTATTTTATATAAAAAGATATTTTAATTATAAAATATATTATAATATTAAATAATATAATATAAAATATATTAATATAAATAAAAATAAAATTATTTAAATAATTATAATATATATAAATAATTATAATATATATAAATATTATAATAAATTATTAAATAATATTAATATAATAATAAATATAATAAATATAATAAATAATTATTTATTTAATAATATAATTAAAATATTAAATTTATTTATAAATAAATTATAAAAAAAGATTAATTTATATTTAATAAATAAATATAATATTAAAAATCTTAAAAAAGTATAAAGAGATTTTAATTTAGGATTTATAATAAATAAATAAAAACTGATAATTTCAATAATTATATTAATACCAAAGCTTATACTTACTTCTATATATTCTAGGTAAATAGCCTATAATACTATAGGTAAAGAATATAGTTATATATTATATATTATACTTTATAATAGTATTATAACTGTCCCTTACTTTTATTAAGTATTACCCTAATATTTATATATTTTTTTATTTATATTATATAATTTTTTAATTTTAATATATATATTTAGAAACTCTTATATTTTAAGATATTTATTTTTTTATTTCTTTAAATATTTTTTAATATATTATTTTTTATATTTAGTTTTTTTATTTTTTAATTATTATATATTAATCTCTTAAATAAGTCATTAAATAATTATTATAGCTAATAAAAAAGCTATTAAAATCCTAATAGCTATTATATAAAAATATTATAGAAGGTTTAATACTTTTATTATCAAATAGTATTAGTATAGCTATTATTTAAGATCTATAATTAAGAAGAATATAGAGATAACAAATAAAGAATAATAACCTTATAGGTTTATAATAATTAAATATAATTTTATCTTTATCTTATTAGCTTATTATATTAATTATATTAAGTATAATAATAATTATAATCTATAAGTTTTTTTTATTTTTATTTTATTTTAAAGTATTATTAATATTTAATTTTAATCCTTTAATATTAATAACTGGTAATATTAGAGAATTAACTTAAATTCTTGATTTTTTATATAAATTTGGTTATTTTTATCTTATAGTAATTAAATAATATTTTTTTTTTATAGAGAAGTAATAGGATATTATTAACCTTTTTATTAATATTTATTTAGCTTTTAAGATTATTAAGATAGTTTATTAATAAGAGTTTAGATTAATTAAAATTAAAAAGGTTATAAAGGCTATTTAATTTAAATATATTAAACTAAAGATTGCTTATTAAGATCTTTAATTAAAAGAAAATTATAAATTAATGGATAATATACTTATTTTTATAAGTATTTTCTTATCTTTATTAATAGCTATTTATTAATATTTAATAATAGCTAATAAAAGCTATATATTAAGAGATATAAATTAAATATTATAAAAAAATAATTAAATAGTATAATAATCAGGGTTTAAAGCTTTATATTAATAATAAAGAATATATTATTTAATAATTAGTTTTATCTATTATTATAGATAAGGTTTAAGCCTTAATTAATAATAATAAAATTATATTTAAGAATATTATTATAAGGATTAAGTTTTTAATTATTTTTATTAAAGTTTAAATAATATTTTATTATATTCTTATTATTTTAGAATAATAATTTATTTTATTTAGGAATTTTTATTAATTTTATAGTATACCTTTAATATAATCCTTTATTTTGTTTATAATATTCTTAATTAATCTTTTTGCTTTTATTTATATTTTATTAAATACCTTAATAAGTTTTAAGATATTTATATCCTTTTCTAAAATCTATTAATTATATTTAAAAGATTAATCCTTTTATTTTATTAAATAATAAAATTCTTTTTAAATAATAGCTTTTTCTTTTATTTCTTTAATTTTTTAATTATCTTTATCTTTTAAATCTAATATTAAAAGATTATTATTAAAGAAATCTTAGTATTATTTCTAAGGTTCTAATAGTAATATATTAAAGATATTATAAATTTATAAATATTAGTTTAATAAAGCTAGATAATATATTAATAAATTAATTTATTAAAGAATTTAAAAAGAATTAATAAATCTTAGATATAATATTTTCTTTATTTTTAAATAAAGGTTTTTTATATTTAATATTATTATATTATCTCTTTTTAAGATAAATAATTAATAAACTTTATTATAATCTTTTATTTATCTTTTTATTACTTTTCCCTATTTTATTATTAGATCCTTTTATAATTTTAAGAATCTCTATATATAATATTTTATAGTAAATAATTTACTCTTAAGGTTAGGATTATTTTATATATAAAATATAGGATTATAATCTATTAAAGCCTTATTAAATAAGAGATCTATTATAAAAGAAATAATTAAATTATAAGTAAATTATACTATATAAAATAAAATTAATTAAATTATTTATTTTTTTATTATAAAGTATTATAAATAATACTTTAAAACCTGATTTATATATTCAATTTATTTATTGATTTGTAGATAAAATATAGTTATAAGATAGTGTTTTATATATAATTAATAATATAGCTTTAATTAGAAATTACTAGTAAAACTTCAACCTGAATCAGATATAATATCTTTTAGTATATTAAAATATAATTCTATCTTATAAATATTATAATTTAATTAATTCTAATATAATAATTATAATATTTATAAAAAGAAATAAATAATATTTTATAAATTAATTAATAATAATTAATATTATATTAATTTCTTTTTTTTATAAATAATTATTAATAAATTAATAATAAAATCTATAAAGATTTCTTTTTAAGATCTATTAGATTTTAATAATAATTCTAGATATCTATATAATTAATAATATTATATAACTATACCTTAATAAATATTATAGTTTATAATATATTTATTAATATCCTTATATATAAACTATTAATAGAATTTTTATTATAAAAGCTTAATAATATATTTAATATTAAAATAATCTATTAATAAATTATTATAATAAAGCTATAAAAGCTTATTTCTTAATAATAAATTATTAAGGATATAAATATAATTTTTTAATCTTATAAAGCTATTTATATTTATTAATTAAGATCTCTGGCTTTATTCTTATTTCTTTAATAATAAATCTTTTTTTTATTTTATTATTTTAATATCTTATTATTAGGCTTTTATTAAAAGCTATAAAAATAATTTAAATATATTAATATTTATTAAAATTTTATTATTTATAATTATTTTTATTTTTATTTTTAATTATAAGAAATTTTATTTATAATTAATTATAGCTTTTTTCTATTAACTTAAAAAGTACTCTAATATTAATGATTTATTATTAATTTAATTAATTTACTATATAATAATAGTAGTAATTCTAAATTAATTAGGGCTTTTTTATCTTAATAATTAGATTATTATAAAGATATATTTATTAGGTTTGATTTACTAAAGTAATACCTTATAATAAAATTATAAAATATTAAGGCTATATATTAATATATTTGTCTTTTTAATAGTTTTAATTATATTATAAAGCCTTAAAGATTCTAATAATTAAATAGAACTTCTATCTATTTTATTAATTTATTAATATATCTTTATTAATATTAAAAGAAATATATTATAATAAATATTTCCTAATTAAATATAATATAATTTATTTTTATAGAAATAATTTCTTTAAATTAAAAGATTATTAAATATTAATTACCTTTATTATTTTATTATAATATTATTCCTATTATTATATATTTTAAAGTATTTATTTTAAATTATATTTAATATTATAAATTAAAATACCTTAATAAAGATATTTCTTAAAATACCTGCTTAAGATATTAAAAAGCTTATCTTTTATTATTATTTAAGGACATATTCCTTAGCTTTTTTTTATTAATATTATTTTAAAATAATATATTTAATAGTATAATAATATCTAAATATTTATAAATAAATCTATAATAAAAATTATAGAATTCTAAGAAAATCTATATATCTCTATATATTTTTAATTATTCTTATTTTATAATTATTATTATTCTTTTTAAATCTATTAGTATTCTTTTTATAGAAAGGAAATACCTTAAAAACTCTACCTTTTCTTAGTAAAAATAGTATTTTTTAGGGTTTATATAGAGTTATATAACCCTTAGCTTTTATAAAACTTGTTTTATATATAAAGTATACTCTTTATAGATTTTAGAAAAAATTAAAATATTATTAAGATATATAATATAAATAATATTAAATAATTCTTTTAAGGCTTTATATATATAATATTAGAATATTATAGGTATATTAATTAATTTAAAGGATATTATTAAATATTTATAATAATTATATTAAATATAAAAAGCTATTTTCTATTTATTACCCTCTTTAATTCAGATTTAATAATATATATCTTTAATATTAATTTTATAAAATATTCTGTTTTTATAATATAGTTAAGAATCTTAGAAATAAGAGATATAGTATAATAATTCTTATCTATTATCTTATTAAGATCCTGATAATCTATATATAGGTATAGATTTCTATTGTTTTTTAGAATAAATAAAATTAATACTTCTATAGAATTCTTTAAAAAATAGATTTAATCTAATTCTATATTCTTTTTAAGATATATTTATAATTCTTTTAATTATTTTTATAAAAGTAAATAGATTGCTTTATAAAAAGGTAATATATTTAATAATAGATTAATTATATAATCTATTTCCTTATATAATAGTAAAATATTAATACTTTTAGATATAAATATATTTAAGAACTTTTTTCTAGAGATAAATCCATAATATTTTATATATTATTTAAATCATTATATATTATTATAAATACTTAAATAAATATAATATTCAGCTAATATAGCTATATTAAATAAAATAAGGCTTTTTTTTTTCTTAGGTTATAATTAATATTAATATATATAATTATAAAATATTTAATAATATCCCTTAAATCGATAATAATTACTAATACTTCCCAGATATTATAGATTTTAATCCCTATCTTATTTATAGTTTTTAATTTAATTAATATTAAAAGTACTTATTTTAATTAATTTTTCCTTATAAAATCTTTATTTATTAAATTAACCTTAAATCCTATATTAAGATCTATATATATTTTAATATAGTTTTGCCCCTTAATTATTATAGCTATATAAAAATAAGCTATTATTTTAATTTAAATCTATTTAATTAAAGCTATTAAAGCTATTTTAATTACTATTCTTTTTTTATATTATCCTTGATAGGTTTTAGTGATTTATTCTGTTTTTCTTTTTTATTTAAATATATATTTATTAAATAATTATTATTTTTATAAATATAATATATTACTTTTATAGAGCTTTTGCTTAATCTTTATTCTTTATAATCCCTTATTAAGAATCCCTAGTTTTTATTATAGGATAGATATAAATAATTATTCTTATAATTTAAAGATATCTATAATTCAATTATATTTTATTTCTTAATTAATTATTTTTTAATTATTTTTTTCTTTTATTTTATTAAATAAAAACACTTTCTTATATTTAATTTAAAATACTTATTTAAAATAATTTTATTATTATTTATTTTTCTTTTTTATATATCCCTTATTTAATATTAATCTATAAGATATATTAAATTAAGGTAATTTATTATATATTTATTATATATTTATAGATTAGCCTGTATTATTAAAAGGAATTTTATAAAGAAGAATATTATTTATTATATAAAATCTAGCTTAAGATAGGATTTATAATATAATATAGTATTATATAGTTTATTTAAAGTATTTTTAAGCCTTTATTTTAATTTATAAAATTCATAATAGAATTCCTATAAATAATTCTTTTATTTTAATAATAAGATATCTATCTATTTTAAGAAATAATTCTAATTTAATATTATATTAATAGATTATTAATCTAGATTTATTAATTAGATTATTTATTAGTTTTCTATTAATTATTTATTTAGTTAATTAATAGCTAGAAGAATCTTATTTTTATTATTTTTATAGGTCTTTAGCTTTCTTTTAAAAGCCTTTTTTAGATTAATTAATTAAATAGCTTTATTTTTTAAGGTTTCTTAGAAAATTAATTTAATAAATATTTTAATTTTTATTAAATTATTAATATCTCTTTATATAGATATTATAGGTATTTATAAAGTATTATTACCCTATAATAATATCTATTATTTTATAAATTATTATTATATATAAGCTAGTTGTTTTTAGGCTTATATAAGCTTATTAATTATATTAAATTAATCCCTTATCCCTATTAATTTATTTTTAGAATCTGAATAATTTGATTGCTTTTTAATAGGTTTAGGAATAGATATTATATATTTTTTTATAATTAGGGATATCTTTAGCTTTTATAATTAGGTTATCTTATTTATAGGCTTTAATAAGATATCTTTAAATAGATTTAATAATAATTTATATTCCTGTTTTATATTTTTTTTAAAAATTATTATAAATCCTAGATATTTATAAAGAGAAGTATAAGAATTATAAAGAGATTTTGATTTAGGATTTATAATAGATAGATAGGAACTAATAATTTTAATAATTATATTAATACTAAAGCTTATACTTATTTTTATATATTCTAGATAAATAACTTATAATACTATAGGCAAAGATTATAATTATATATTATATATTATACTTTATAATAATATTATAAAAAGATTCTAATATTAAATTAATTAAATTAAATAAAATAAAAATTAAATAAAAAATATATATATATATATATACATATATATATATATAAAATCTAAAAAAGTTATTATTATTATATAATTAATTAAATATTATAATATTTAATATAATTTAAATAAAAAATTAATAAAAAAAATTAATTTAATAAAAAACTAATAAAATAAAAAATTAATAATAAAATCTTTTTTATTAAAAATAGATCTTTTTTTTTAATATTATAATAATTTATATTTATAATTAAGAATATATAAATGTAATAAGAAATTTAATATCTTTTAATTATTTTATTTTTCTTATATAATAATAAATTATAAATAAATAAAAAATAAATATAATTATTAATTTAAAATAATTAAATGAATTTATTATATTAAATATTTATTTTATTTCTTTATAAAAAGAAATAATATTATATTAAAAAAATAATATTATATTAAAAAATAAATAAATATATATTTATATTTAATATATTAATATTCTTTTATTAATTATTAAATAATAATAAATATAAAAATAAAATAATTATAAATATATTATAAAAATAAAAAATATTTTATATTATATTAATAAGATTAAAAAATAATTTCATTTTTATATAATAATTTATAAATTAAATATTATATTCTTATAAAAAATTTATTAAAATATATATTAATAATAATGTTATTTTTAATAAAAAAAGACTTATAAGCCTTATACTTAATAAAGCTATTTTTCAAATATATATTAATATAAGGATTAAATTTATTAAAATTAAATACTACTAGGTATAATATTATATAATAACTCTAAAAGGGGTATTATTAAGGATATTATAAATATTATATATATTAATATATTAAAGATTTTAATATATATATCTCTTAATATATTAAAATTAATAAGATAAGAGAAAGCTATAATATTAAATTATAAATAAAATAAAAAGTATAAGAAATTAAAGATTAAAAAAGAACTTTAATATCTATTAATTAATAAAATATTTTTTATAAAAATAATTTAATTCTTAATATTTAGATTTAATATTTTAATTTTTATAAGAATCTACTTAATATTAATTAAAGGTATTCTAATATTATTATTATAAATATAAAATAAGGATATTATTAAGATTAATATTTAATAATAAAATCTAATTAAATTATTTATTAATTTATATATTAAGTTTCTTTAAAATATAATTATAATAAAAGTAATACTTTTTCTTAAAATTATTATATTAAAAAATATTAATAGATTAATAAAGAAAGGATTACTTTTTAAAAAGCCTTTATAAATATAAACCTTTTAATAAAACTATTAGATTAATTAAATACTTTAAAAATCTAAAATTTAAATATAAAGCCTATATCTATAACATTATAAAGATAATATATAGATTTTATAATAAAGATATTAATATCTATAATAAAGGATTTAATAAATATATTATAAAAAAAAAATTATAGAATTATATAATTTATAATAAATAATATAAAGCCTTTTTAAATATATATTTTAAGAAATAAATAAAGATTAATAGATTAAAAAAAGCCTATAAATATAAATCCTTTTAATTTAATTTAATATATTATAATATAATTAAAATAATAAATATATAATTATTTATATATAATATTAATATTAAGCCTTTTAATTATAATTTAATAGCTAAGATTATATAATAAGCCTTGATTATATAACTTATAATATTACTAAATATATACCAGAGATTTAAAACTATATAAAATTAAATTATAATTCTAAAAATAATCCTAAGTTTAAAATCACTCTTAAAACTATAATCTAATAAAATAGCTTATAATTCTAAGTATAATCTAGTAATAAAGATTATAGCTTAAATTATAATCTATAATATATATATATACCCTTAATTTTTAATTTTTTAATTTAATCTTAATTAATTATTAATATAATATTATTATATTAATTTTATTATTTACCTTAATAATACTAGATTATAATCCTATAAATCTATTATCTATATAATTAATATATTACTTAAAATACCTTAACTCATTTATTAATATAAATCCCTTTTATTAAATTTATCCCTTAAAAGTTCATTAAATATTATATATTAATAACTCTTATTTAATAGATTGTTATATTACCCTAAGTAATATTATTATTTTATAATAGCTCTTTAAATCCCTATTTTATCCAGAAATATTAATTAAAAGAGATCCTTAAATATCCCTATTAATAATTCAAATATCCTTATTAATAATAAAACCAAGATTACCTTGAAAAATCTCTAGGATAATTAAAAGGAATTTAAATTAAAAATAAAAATCTTAAAAACAAAAACTTAAGAATTAATATAAGGCTTATAAAAAAGAAAATAAAATAACTAAACTTATTATTAAAACCTTATAATTCTAAACTAAATAGCTTTTTAAAAATATAAAAATATAAATAAAATAATATAAATATTAATTAAAAATAATTATAATATAAATATATAATAGAAAAGATATTAAAAAAATCCTAAAACTATAAATACTTAAGCCTTTTAATAATACTTTAAGTAAGCTTTAAGGATTCCTTATTTAATTCTATATTTTCTTTCTATATTATTTAATATAATTCTAGCTTAAATTAATTAAAATAAAATATACTATAAGGCTTTTTATTAAAACTATATTTATTTAATTTAAACCAATACTTTAAGATTATATTAATAATACCTTAATAAATATCTTAAAAAGGAAATTAATTTAATTTTTATTAATTATAACATCTTTAAATAATAACTCTTAAATACCTTTAAATTATTAAATAAAAAATAATAAATTAAATAATACTTATATAACCTATATTAAATAGGATCTATCTTAAATTATATTATAAAATTCTAATAAATCTTATCTAAACTATTTAAAAAAGATAAATAAATATATATAAAAACCCTATACTATAAACTTAAATCTAAAATTAAAGATAAATTATATAAAGAAATCCAACCAAACTCCTTTATAAAATATTATACTATAGCTATTATTATTAATAATAGATAGTATTTATATTAATAAGAAAAGAAATATAAAAAATAAAACTAAAAATTAATTTATTTTAGATTTTAATTATAATAATAATAATATAAAATAAACTATAATTAATAATAAAATAACCTTAATATCCTATTAATTAAAATAAATCTTAATATTATATAATAATAGAATATATCTAGGATTAAGTATTATAATTATAATAAAATAAGATATTTTATTAGGGATTATTAATAACCAAAATAAAAATAAAAGAATTAAAAACTAGTATTTAATATATAATAAAGTATATATATTATAACCAAAGATAAATAAATCCTAATAATAATAAAATAAAAAGGATAAAGATAAGAATAACCTAGAAACTATAAATATCTTATACCTTAATAATTATTAATACTATAAAATATATTAATTTAATTTAATACTATATAATAAAATTATTAATTAAATATAAATATAAATAAAAAAAATACTTTAAAGAGATTCTAGATTAATAAATAATTCTTATTATAAATAATAAAAATACTTTAATTAAAAATAAAATAATAAATAATAATTTAAACTCTAACTCTTTAAAATCTAAGAATAATAAATCTCTTAAAATAACTTAATATTATACTATATTATATCTATTATCTAAAAATACTATCTATAAATACCTGAAAAATATAATAATCAAACTTATATAAATACCAAATTATATAAATAAAATTAATCTTTAATTTATAATTATTAAATATATTTATAAATAAATATTAAAAAAGGCCTAGGTATTCTTATTTTAAAAAATCATCTTAAAAAAACCTTTATATTAAAAATTAATTATAATAAATATAAAAATGATTATACACTTCTAAACCTTAATTATTTTTTTATAGTAAAATTAACTAGATATTATATATTAATTTCTTTTATTTTTAATATTAGAAAATAAAAATCTAGAATAAATTCTTTTTATATTATATAAAAGTATAAAAAATTAAGAATATCCTTATAAAAGATTAATTTATTAACTAGTATAAGATTAAGTATTTTATATCTTTTAAAATTAATATATTTAAACTATATCCTAAAACCCTAGAAAAATATAAATAAAAAACCAAAAATAAAAACTATAAATCTATTTATTATAAGATTTATAAATAAAAAAAACTTGAATTAAAATATAATAAATTATAATTTATTAATTATAAAAAAAGGATTTATATAATTATATTAATCTTAAATATAATATATATTTATAATAAAAGCTTATATAATAATATAAAAGACAATTATTAAAAGATAATATTCTAAAAAAAGTCTAATATAAAATAATAATAATAATTAATTATAATAAACCTTAATATAAATAATATATAAAAGAAAATAAATATATTTATAAGGAAATAAAAAACCTTTATAAATAAAAATTTAATTTTTAAACCTATAAAAAAAATTAAGCTAATTAAACCTTATATTATATAATTATTAAAAGATTAAATAAAATAAAATATAATAAATTATATAAAGAATATAACCCTAGAAACTCAAAAAATAAATAAAATTATTTATAAAAGGATTATAGTATAACCCTTTAAAAAAACCCTTTATATAATAAGCATTAATAGGCTTAAATTAATAATAAAAATATAGATTATAGGATATTATTTTTATACTTTAATAAACAAAAAATAATAAATAATTATATATTATTCAAAACTATAAATCATATATAATTATTATAATAAAATAAGAAAGAATTATACTCTTTATATAATCTTAAAAGGAATACTTTTATCTATAATAAAGAATAAATTAATAAAAAGATTAATTATCTTATATTTAAAATCTAAGGATATTAAAATAATACTATATTTAATATAATAAATATTAAAGAATATAAACTTATATTAAGCTACCCTTAATTATTTAATAATAATCTATAAATCGATTAAAAATGAATTAAATATAATAAAATAATACTATATTATCTATAAAAGATTATAAAAATCTAATAATAATAAATAAAATAAAAAAAGTATATTTTATAATTATTAAAAAAGGCTTGTTATTAAAAAATTATATTAAAAAATAATATAATAATTAATAATAATAAACCTAATAGATTATTATTATCTTTAAAATAATAATAAAATAATTATAAAAATACTTTAAAAATAAATCATTCTTAAATATAAAAAAATAACTTATACCTATACTAAAAGAATACTATAAATATATTAAACTATTTTATAAAGAACTTAAAATAAAGCTCCCCTTATATAATTAATAAGACTATAAAATCCAGATTATAAACAAAAAAAAGCTTATTTTTATTAAGATCTATATATTTAATATTAAAGAATTTAAAATATTATAAAAATACCTTCATAAAATACTTAAAATTTTTTTTAGTTATTTATATTTAAAATAGAATACCATATTATATTTATATTAAAAAAGAATAATAAATTATAATTAATTATAAGCTATTAATTATTAAATATATTTATAATTAAGGATTAAATATCTTTATTATTAATTAATATATTATATAATGAATTATATAGAATAAATTAATTTATTATTTTAAATCTTAAAAATATATATAATTTAATTTAAATAAAGAAATATAAAAAATAAAAAATTATTTTTGAAATTAAATTTAGATTTTTTAAATATCTAATAATACCTTTTAATTTAATTAATACTCTTATAATATTCTAATATATAATTAATAATATTCTTAAAGAATATTTAAATATCTTTATAATAATTTATTTAAATAATATCCTAATCTTCTTTTAAATAAAAAAAAATATAAAGAATATATCTATAAGATATTATAATTATTTTAAAATAATAATCTTCTTATTAAATCAGAAAAATATAAATTTTATAAATAAATAATTACCTTTCTAAAATATATCTTTTTATTAAATAAAATTTAAATAGAATTAATAAAAATTATTATAATATATAATTAATTAATATTATAAAATATTATAAATATATAAAAGTTCTTAAGCTTTATTAATTATTATTAAAATTTATCTATAATTATAATAAAATAATTATATTATTTATTAAATATATTAAAAAAAATTATAAATTTCTATAAAAATCTAATATAAACACTATATTTAAAGAACTTAAAAAATAAATCTATAAAAAACCTATAGAACTTAAAACTAATACCTTAAATTATATTATTAAAGTATAGATTAAATAATAAGATAATAAAAGTAAATTATAATCTATTACCTTCTATTTTAAAAAACTTTATAAAATAGAATTTAATTATTTAATCTATAATAAAGAATTTATAGCTATTATTAAAGCTTTTAATAAATTCTTATATTATTTATAAAAAAGCAATCACTAAATAAAGATTTTTATTAATTATAAGAATATCTCTTATTTTATAATTATATAAAAACTAAATATATAATAAATCTATTATATAAAACCCTTATAAATTATAATTATAAAATCATCTATTATAAAGAATCTAAGAATAATAAAGTAAATACTTTAAATTAAAAAAGTAATTATAAAAATAAAAAACCCTATTATAAAAAATAAATCTTTTAAATATCTAACTTAAATATACTATAAATAAAATTAAATAGTATATACTAAGTTATATTAATTAATCCTATCTTAAAATAAATTAAATAAATATACTCCTTATAAGATATAATAAAAACATTTAAAAGTATAAAATAAGAAGATAAATACTATAAATATAATAAAAGACTTTAAATATTTAAGAACTCTAAAAATTTATTATATAAGAACTATATAAATCCCTTATTTATAATTATTAAAAAATTATAAAATAAATATAAAAATATTATAAATTTAAAAAAACTATAATAAATAATCTAGATAATTATAAATAATTATATTATTTATAAATAAATTAAGCTAATAAAATTAAATTATATAAAAGATTATAATTATTACTAATACCTATATAACTTTAAGAATTAATATTATTTAATTTTATTATTAAACTATCCTTATTAATAAAACCTTTTTTAAAAATAGTTTATAATTTAATATAGATTATTATAGAAAGATTAATAAAGTTCTTATATTTTATACCTTATCTTAAAGTAAGCTTAATAAAAGATTTTATTTATAGCTTTAATAAAATAATAATAAACTTATATAGCTTACTAAAAGAAATAATCTTTAATAAAAAAATAATCTTTATCTTTAAGGTTTAATAAGGATTAATAAGATATCCTAAAACCAGATATAAATTTAATACTACCTATTATTTATAAATAAATAAATAAATAAAATAAATTAATTAAATTATTAAAAGATACTTATATATTTATATTAATTATTATTAAGATAATTAAATAAAATACCTATTAATTATATAATTAGCTTATAATATATCTATTTTTAAATTAATATGATTTATATTAATATATATTAATTATAGATTTATACTAAAAGTATTTTATCTATTATATTAAAAAGGATTAAAATTAAAAAAAGCTATACTTAATATTATATAAAAATAATAATTATATAAAGAACTCTATATATAACTTTAAATTATTTATAATAAAATAAAATATTATATAAATTAATAAAAATTAAAGAAATTAATCTTTAAAAAAAAATATAATATACCTTTTATATTATATATTAAATAAAAAAATAAATAAAATAAATACCTTATTAAATAAAAAGGTTTTAAACCTAAAGATAATATATAAGAACCTATTAATTATTTAAACCACTACTATCTAATACTATAATAATTCCTTTAAAATTAATTAATTTAATTAAAGACTTTAAATTAATAAATTTATTATTTAAACCTAAGAAAGATTAATATATCTTATTTAAAGCACTTAAAAACTATAAATCCAATACTATATAATACTTACATACCTCTAAAATAAAAATAAGATTAATCCTATCTTTAATATCTAGCTCCTTTAAACCCTAATAAATCAATTTAAAGCTCTATTCTTTAATCTTCTTCTTAAACTTATAAATATAAGATAAATAATTTAAAGCTAAAAAAAGCTATAATTATAACTTAAATAATTAATCTTAAATATCTAAGATATTCTTTCTAGTTTCCTTTTCTTTAGAATCTAAATAATAATATTACTTTAAAAATTCTATTATTAATAAAATCAATAAAAATGAAAATATTTTAATATAAATAAGATTATATATATAAGAATACTATTAAAATACTATTATAATAATAACCCTATTTTATATAGGCTATATAATAACTACTATTTTCTATTATATAATAAAATTATTTTTATTTAAAATAATAAAAATATAATATATCTATTAATTTATTATTATAATCTATACCCTTAGCTAATATAAAATATTTAATAATCTTTTTTAAAGAATATTAAAGTTTTTTAATATAATCTAATATTATAAAAAATAATTAAATATAATATAAATCCTATAATTTATAAAATATTAAGAAAGAAAGGAAAGGTATACCTATAAGCCTTAAGAATAAGACCTTTTAAGAAAAAGATATTATATTATAACCTAATAATTAAGATTATATAATAAACCTTAATTATGTAACTTATAATATTACTAAATATATACTAAAGGTTTAGAACTATATAAAATTAAATTATAATTCTAAAAATAATCCTAAGCTTAAAATCATTCTTAAAATTATAATTTAATAAAATAGCCTATAATTCTAAGTATAATTTAATAATAAGGATTATAGCTTAAATTATAATGTATAATATATATATATATACTTTTAATTTTTATTCTCTTAATTTAATCTTAATTAATTATTAATATAATATTATTATATTAACCTTATTATTCACCTTAATAATACCAGATTACAATCCTATAAATCTATTATCTATATAACTAATATATTACTTAGAATACCCTAATCTATCTACTAATATAAACCCCTTTTATTAAGTTTATCCCCTAAAGATTCACTAAATATTATAATAACATAGATTTAATATATAAATATATAAATATTAATATAAATATAATATAATTAAATTATTATTTATAAATTATATAAATTAAAATAATAATAAATTTATAATTATAAAAATTATTAATTAAGAGATAAATATAAAAAAAATTTTTATAAAATAATTAAAATAGTATTTTAAGGCTTAAAAGAATATTAGAATTTAAACTATATAATTAATACCTTAATAATATAACTATAAAATATTATAAATTAAATAATATTATAAAGAAATAATAAGATTAAAATAATATTTATATTATAATAAAATAAAGCTATTTAAAAGACTTTAAATAAACTTTAAATAATAGAATATTATTATTATATTTTAAGATTATAAATTAATTAAATAAAGCTTTAAATCTATAAAAAATAATATATAAAGATCTTTTATATAATTTAAAAAAAAGCTAATATAAGCTTTTAATATTATTCTTATTAAAGAATAAAGATATCTAAGATTTAAAAAGATAAATAAGATTAAAAAACTATATACCTTTAAAACCTTTAATAATATTATTATTATAATATAATAATAATATAAAGGCTATTATAATTATAAAAAAGATATTAATTTTAATAATTAATTTTTTTTTTTTTTTAAAAAATTATAAAAAAAAGATTAAAAATAAAAAAAAGATAAGATCTAAATAAAATAATTAATTAAGCTAGAAAAAATAAAATAAATACTTTATAATATAAGAGCTTAAAAAGCTTTAATATATAATATTTCTTATAATAATTTTATAACATAATAATAATAATATTTAAAAAGTTTAAAAAAAACCTTTTATATATTAAATAATAAAAGAATAAAGATTAATATCTTTATTAACTATAATAAAAAAGGTTATTAAAATAATCTTTAATAAATATATCTTTTATATAATAATATAAATAAATCTTTTATTAAAAACTAAATAAATAATTAAATAAATAAATATATTAAAATTATAATCTTTATAATTATTAAAAAGTATAAGCTATTTAAGATAATAATAATAATATAATATTAATATAGCTTAATATAAAAAGTATATTTAATATAATTTCTTATCTTTAATTATTTTAAATTCTAAAAAAAAAGATTTTTTAAAATAAATAATAAAATAATTATATAATTATCTTAAAGAAAGAATAATAAGATTATAATTTAATAATACTATTATTAATCTTTATAATATTCTAATTAAGATATTATAAGAATCTTTTTTATCCCTTATCCTTTTAATTATATATATTATTATTCTTTATTAAGCCTTAATTAAAATATAAAGATTTAATATAATAGGCTTTATAGATAATATAAATCTATTTAATAATAACCTTAATATAAATAATATATATCTTTATTTAATAAAAGCTTAAAGAATATATAAAGATTAATCTAAAATTAATAAATTAAAGTTTATATTTAATAAATTTAAATTTATATATTTTATTAAAGTATATATAATATTTATATAAAATCTAAGATTTAATAATATTTTAATACTCTTTATAAAATATATAAGAATAATAAATATTAAATTTAATAAAAAACTTATCTTTATAAAATCTAGTTTTTATAAAACTTATTATAAAAATATAAAAACCTTTTCTTTATATAATATAAATTATTTATATAATAATTATATATAATATTATTATATATAAAATAATTATCTTTTATAAAATTAATAAACCCTTAATCTTATAAAAAATAAAAGTAATATATATAATATAAATACTTTATTTATATAATATTATTAAAGTATATAAAGTTATTCTTATTTATCTCTTTAAATCTAAGTTATATATATTGTCTTTAGACTTATACCTTATATAATAAAAAATAAAGGATCTTAATTATTTATAAAACTATATAGGCTTCTTTAAATAAATATAAGAGATTATAATAACTTTTATATAATTATACTATTTATAATAATAATCTAATCTTTAATTATTATTATTTAAGATTAATATATAATTAGACTAGTAATAAATAAAGAATAGATCTTTTAATAAGGTATTTATATATTAATAATAAAAGTAATAAATAATAAAATTATTATAAATTAATTATATAATAATTAATAAACTTATAACTCTAAATTAAAAGATATTTAAGAAATATAATAATCTTATAATAATAAAAAGTTTATTATATATATAAATTAAAATTAAGAAAATAGGGTTAAAAGCCTTTTTTTATTATTATATAATTGTTATATACCTTATACTATTATATAATTATATTAATAAAAAGAAAAAGATAATAAAATATCTAATTCTTTAATATTATAATATATATAAATAAATATAATAAACTCTTTAATAAAGAATTATATTATTTAAAAATAGATTTAATTAAATTAATATATTTATAATATTAATTAAAGTAAAGTTTATTATATAATAAATAATAAGATAAAAAAGATTATATAAATATAATTTAATAATTTAATTATAAAAGATTAAAGATAAAAAGATAATAAAATAATAAGGATATTATAGTATTTTATTTAAAGATTTTATTATAAAATTAAATATATTTAAGATATTTAAATTATATCTATATATTAAATATTATATAATTATAATATTTATTAATTAGAATTATTATTAGAAATATTTAGATTTAAATTATAAAGATTAATTATAAAAGATAAGAAATTTATCTTTTATAAATATTAATTAAAAGGAATAATAATAATATAAGTATAAAGTATTAATTTATTAAATAATTTAGAAATAATTTATATATCTTTTTTAAATACTTTAAATAAATAATAATAATATTAAGATTTAAATATATAAATACTTTATTAATAAAAATATCTTTAATCTTTTAATTAATATAATTATTAATAATCTTTTAGGTTTTAATTAATTAAAATTATAATTAATAAAATAATAATAATAAAAATATAATAATTTATAATTAAAATTAAAGTATTTATAATAATTTAATATTTATTAAGATATCTTATTATAAATTTAAAAATCAATTAAAGTATTAATAATAATAATAATAATATAATAAAAATATAATCTATTATTTTATATTTATAATAAATATTATAATAATATATATAATAATAATCCTTATTTAAATATATAAAATAAATAAATAAATACAAAAATAATAAGAGTATTTAATCTACTATTTAAATTATAATAATTCTTAGCTTTTTAATTAAGAATATAAATATGAATATAATAAATATAATTATTAATAAATTAATAATATAAATATAATATAGAAATAATATATATAAAATAGCTTAATATTTAATATAAGGAATCTTAATAATAGATTTAATTTTAATTAATATAATTAATATAATCTTTAATATCTTTTTAAGGATTAAAATCTTTATAATTTAATTATTAAATTAATAAAAATATAATAATAATAAAATAAATAAAAAAGATTATTTTATTAATTTTTATTTATAAATATAAGATTAATTATAAATATAAATAATAATAATAAAATAATAATCTATAAATAAAATTAATAATAATTATTTAATAAATAATCTTAAAATATTTATATTAAATCTAAAAATAATAGATTATATAATAATTTAATTAATTTAAAGAGAGTATATTAAGAGTATAATAACAATAATTATATTAATTAAAAGAGCTATAAAGAATAAAAAAGAGATTAAATTAGTTATTTAATCTAATTAAATCTAATAATAATATAATAATATAATTTATACTAGCTTAATTAAAAAAGAGAGAAAGAAAAAGAAAATAAACTAAAAAAAAAGAATTTATTTAATAAAAGAATATAAAAAGAAAGAAAAAAAAAACAAGATTTATATAAATTAAATAATAAAGCTAAATAATAATAAAATTATTTAATTATAAATAATTATTAATAATAATAATAAAATTATTATAATATTAAAGTATAATAGTATTAATAATATTAATAAATATAAAATAAAGATTTAAAAAAGGAATTATATAAAAATAAATAAAATTAAAAAGAATTAAATAGAATTTTATATTAAAATTATAATTTAATCTATAAATATAATATAAATAAAATAATATAATTATTATAAATAATATATATTAATAAATTAAACTTAATCTATAAGCTAGTTTTATTAATTTAATAGCCCTTTAATTTTAATATAATAGATATATAAGTATTATAACTAATATATTAATTCCTTATTAATTATTAGATATAAAAATAAGATCTATTATATATAAGAGAATAAAAAAAGAAAGCTATAATAATATAATATAAGTATAAATAATTAAAAAAAGATAAGGATTTTTTATTTATTTTTTCCTTTTTATTAATTAAATAAAGAAAGATTATCTATCTTATAAAGGGTTTAATTTAAATAGATTTAATTTAATATAATTATAAGATTAATAATAATAATAATATTATTTTTAATAATAATTTTAAGAATTATTATAAATATTTATATAAAATATTATATTTTTTTAAAAATCTATAATTAATTATTTTAATTTTAAAATCCTTTTATATATATTTATTAATTAAATTATTTAAAATTTAAAATTAATATATATATAAAAAATATAAAAAAAAATTAATTATATTAATTAATATAAAAATATATTTAAGAATAATAATCTTTTTTAAATAATTTATTTATAGATTTAAATAAAGATTTAATTCTTAAAAATATATAAATAAATTTATTAAATAAATTAAAAAAGATTAAAATAAAAAAGATTAAAATAAAAATTTAAAATAAAAGAAATCTTATTTTAATTAATATAAATTAAAAAAGAATTATTAAAAATATTATAAGATTCTTTAATAAAAAAGATAATTTTATATTATTATAATTTAATAAATCTTTTTTAAGCTTAAAAAAATTAAACTTTTTTTATTTATTTTTTATATTAAAATAATTTAAAAAATAATAAGAATTTATTTATTTTATAAATATAATTAATTATATTTTTAAATAAATAATTAATAAAATCTAAAAAAAGATATAAATTATTAAAATCCTTATTTTTAAATTATATAATTATAGTCTTTTTCTTAAAAAAAAATATAAATTTATTATTTATAATTAATTAAATAAAATAATAAAATAATTATTAATTATAAAGATTAAAAATAATTTTATAAAAAAAGAAATATATTAAAATTTAAAATAAATCTATAAAAGATTTTAATTATATAATTTTAAAAGGCTTATATAACTTTAAATAAGATTAATTATATTTATAAAAAAAAACTAAAAATTAAGCTTTTTATAATTTATTAATTATTTATAATATATAATTAAATTAATATTATTTTTAATTATTTTTTAATTTTTTATTATTTATTAATTTTAATCTTTAATAATTAAATAAAAATTATTAAATTATTAAATAATATTATATTTTTTTAAAAAATATTTCTTTTATATTATTTATATAATAATTTATTTATTTAATTAAAAAAATTTAAAATTATAATTAATTCTTTATTATTATTATTAAATATAAAAAAAATATATTTAAATAAAAAAAAAATTATATATTATAATTATTATAAAATATTAATTATATTAATTATTTTAAATAATAATTATATAATTATTTAATTTTAAAAGATTAAAATTAATTATAATATTTTAAATTATATATAAATATTTTAATAGCCTTATTTTTAATTATTTTAATATTATTATTATTAAATAAAATATTTTTATTATTAATATTTAATTATATTAAAAAATTATAATTTAAGATAAAAGATTTTATATATATATAAAAATATAAAAGAAGATTATTTTAAACAATAAATAATAAAAATTAAATAAAATTAATAAAATATTTCAAATATTAATTTAATATTTAATAAAAAAAATTTATAATATTAATATAAAATATAATATTTAATATAATTATAATCTTTATATATAAAATTATAATCTATTTACCTGGAATACCTAGAAATAAGTATAAGTTTTAATATTAATATTATTATTAAAATTATCAGTTCTTATCTGCTTATTATAAATCCTAAATCTCAATTTCTTCTTAGTCTTCCTCAGCAACGAGTATAAATAAGCAAGGACCAAAAGTCCCCATATGCGCGTCAAGCCAGCGAAATCCAGTGAACTCATAAGCAGGCAATTCAATCAGCTACATCCGGATGCGAGGCATCTAGTCCAACACGTCAGATGCTGGTATTGATCTTGGTGCCTCCCA
Organism: Zelopaecilomyces penicillatus; assembly: GCA_005765155.1. Lineage (NCBI taxonomy): Eukaryota > Fungi > Ascomycota > Sordariomycetes > Hypocreales > Pseudodiploosporaceae > Zelopaecilomyces > Zelopaecilomyces penicillatus. The sequence goes on from VCCP01000007.1 coordinate 331,490, forward strand.
ACATGCCCTTTACGCCGACTGCTTAACGTTTGTGATGGAGCTCAGCGCCCTATTTCTATATTAGCCTTGACACTTGATAAAAGAAAGATGCATCCCCTTGAGACGCTTACTGCAAGTTGCGTTCACTTATCTCTCCCTCGATAGCGTCAAGCTGCTTCGCAGTCAATCTCATCTTACTGAGCTGTGATGGATTAGCCAGGGTAATACTATTTCATATCATGATATACGTGACTGAATAAAGGAGCGAGGTTGGACCCAAGGTAAAATGTGTTTAGGAGACCGCATCAAGCAAGGGGCTTTCACACCAAGGCCAGTGCAGCTGAAGAGTGATCATCTTCATCCTCACCTTCCGCCACATCATTCTTCGCAGCGGCGTTATTCTCAACTTCTTGTGTGCTGGCATGTCTGTTACTTCCTAGACTGTTTGTCTTAGTAGATGCGGCGTAGGTCTATGCAAATGTCAGTGTACACAGTCTTGTGCCGAAATATTAGTAGCACAAAGTACCTTAGCCTCAGCAAGTTCCGCGTCTCTCACTTTGAGTTGAGCTTGCATCTCTTCTAATATTTTAGCCTTCTCCGCAATGTAGCTTTCCAACTCTTCTACTCTGGCCTTCAAGTCTCTTGTTGTACTATTTGCCTCCTCAACCAAAGCTGTCATGCTATCGTTGAGATCCTGATAGTCAGCTTCAAATGTATTTTGTCTTGCGAACGCCTCGGCTTTCTCGGCTTGCGACAATTCGTTTGCAAGCTCAAGGTCATTTTTGCGTTGAGCGAGCTCCGTTTGAGAAGCCGACAGTTCGATCTTGGTAGAATCGAGCTCATCTTGTTTGGCCTGAAGATTGAATGTAGCGACTGACAGTGACTCATCATATTCCTTCCGGGCTACTGCAAGCTGAATCTGGAGTGCCTCAATAACCGACGTATCAGCCTTGCTGTTCTTGGCTGCATCTAGTTCCGCGAGAGCAGTTATGCGCTCCATCTTTTCCTGTGCAAGCTGCTGGCTAAGCTCCCTAACCTCTGATTCCGAATCAACAAGGGATTCCTGGGCATTATCCAATGCAGCTTGCATGTCAGCCATAATAGCCATTTGTTGGGAGAGCTTCTCCTCAGACATATTGCTATTGCTCCTGTAATCGGTCACCAATTTTTCAAGGGCCTGAGTATGCGAGGCGGCCAATTCCTCCAGATCTTTCTTGGCTTCTGCCCCATCAGCTTTCAACGATGCCATGGTTTCAGTCTGCATCGCGATCAGTTTGTCAACTTCAGCAACATGGTTCTCATGGAGCTCCCGTTTGTAAGACTCAAATCTGTCCTCGCTGCTTGATACAGCCCTCTCCAGTTCAATATTTAATTCATTAAGATTATTTCTCAGGGTTGAGATCTCTACTTCGTAGGTGCCGTCAACAGCCGACTTCGTTGCTGCTATATCGGATTCGTGGGCAATCAATAGTTGCTCGACGTCATCGGCATGCTTCTTTTCCAATATCTCAACTTCCAAGGCATGCAATCTATTACTTTCTTCAAGTTGTGTGGCAGCGGCAGCATCACTGTGCTGCATTTGTAAACACAGTTGCTTGGCATGATGAGCGTTTAGTGTCTCTAGCTCTATTGCAAAAGCCTCCTTGTTTGCCGCAGCAGTCGCATGTCCAGCTTCACGTTCTTCAGCATGCGACTGACGAAGAGTTTCCAGGCTAATCAGATGTTCCCTTTGTGCTGATTCGGCACTGTGAAGAGCTGCGGCGTGCTCTTCGTGTGCTGCTGCAAGCGCTCTGCCATGAATATCGGTGGCTTCGGCCATGGCGATCTTGAGGTCGTTGTGTTGACCCTCAAGCTCTTCGAATTTGCGCTTGAAAAAGGCATCTCCACGAAGACTTTCAATCTCATTCTCATAGTCTTGTGAAATTTGCCTCATTCGCTGATCATGCATAGTCTTGAGGTCTAGTATTTCACTGGCTTTATCAGCAAGTGCGTTCTGAGCATCAGTCGCAGTACTTTGCATTTTCACCATCTCATGGTTTGCATTTGCCAATTTTGTCGTCAATTCAGATATAGCGGTTGTTTCGGCAGCACTGGAAGCATCCAAAATAGCCTTCAATTCCAACATCTCGTTCTTGATTGCACCAACTGTGGCCACATGCACTTCTCGCTCGGATCTCAATTTGCCCTCATTGGATGACTCGAGCACAGCAAGTGAGGTCGTCAACTCATCAATCTTGTTCTGCAATTCAGCAACGATTGATTCGTGACTAGAGTTCAGGGCTGTTCCCGATCTTTGTTGAGCTTCCGTCTTTTTTCTTAGTTCTTGAATTTGACCAGCATGTTCATCAAGGACTTTTAGCAACTCGATGTCGATTTCAGCAAGCTTCTTCTCATTTTCCGCCTGTAACGTTTCGAGTGTCTTCCGAGACTTTTCAACCTCAATCCTACTGGTATCTCCTGTCTGAATAGCTTCTTGAAACTCTGCTTCGCTGACGCGGAGTTCCTTAGTGAGTTTAGTGATTTGGGTTTGCACTAACGCAAGGGCGGCGTCGTGGTCTAATTCTAGGCTTTGAAGGGTATCTGCGTTCTCCTCTTTGGGATTCCTGTCATAGGTGTCATCACCCGCACCCTGGTTGTCCAGTTTATCTTGAAGCTCAGTGATAATCTCCCCGAATGAGGTGATTTGAGCCCTGAGCGCTTCGGCTTCATTTTCTTTTTCAACCAATTTCGACTTCATATCCTCAACCGCTTTTAAGTTATCAGCCGAAGCTTCAAGTTGGGTTGAAGTCTTAGCACCCTGTCGTGCTCCGGCAGTGCCAGTGCCTGTCATAGAAAGCCTCTTCCGGGCATCTGCACCATTGCCAAATACGGACCCTGTTGGTGGCCTAGTGGTAGTAGAACGAGTAGCAGGAGCCCCCGTAATTGTCGATCCTGTCCTAGGAGTCAGAGATGTCGGTTTCGAGTTTGTCGCAGTTAACCCAAGCGGGGGTTTCCTGGCCGTCGTCCCTGTTAGAGCCGCTACTCTTTTCTCACTTGTGGCAGGGCTGGTTGAGTGAGAACTTATCCGGCGTGGAGCATTGGAGCCTGTTGTCGATTTCTTTTCGTCTTCACTGGCGCTCACACTAGGTCGGCTGTAATGACTAGATATAGGAGCCGAGGTGGTTGGACGGCGTGTGGCGTTTGGTACAGAGCGGGTTGACAATTTACCTACACCCCCGGCTGTACGGACGGTGGCTACCGTCGAGGCCTTTGATATGGTAGACCCAGCAGTTGGTACAGAGCGACGACCTGTTATAATTGTGGCTGGTCGTTTCGCTGTGGTGGTGACGTTGGATTCACAGTCATTTTTGGAAAGTGGTCCCGAGGATTCCAATGACCCTTCTCTCGCAGTTGCATGTTGAGATGCCGCAATAGGGACGGCCCCGGTTTTCGCGGCATCGAAAATTTCGCATTCAGACATGATAGATTAATGAAAGCAATATATAAAATCACTGTGGTCTGAAAGATGTTATTAGCCTAGATACATCGGCGATTGGATGTGGACTTTATCGAAATATCTTGGAGCAGAAGGATAGAAGATAGAAACTTACTGAGTGAATATGTAAATTTTGTCGAGATAACCAGCGCAACGCAACTCAGAGCAATGAAAAAAATCAGGTCGCTCTTGTTTGATGTTGAAAAGCAAAACCTCTACTGTGTTTGATTGATAAAACATAGGGAGGTGGTGTGAAATAAGGAATTAAGAGCGCTATAATATATAAATATAAATATAAATATAAATATAAATATAAATATAAATATAAATATAAATATAAATATAAATATAAATATAAATATAAATATAAATATAAATATAAATATAAATATAAATATAAATATAAATATAAATATAAATATAAATATAAATATAAATATAAATATAAATATAAATATAAATATAAATATAATATAAATATAAATATAAATATAAATATAAATATAAATATAAATATAAATATAAATATAAATATAAATATAAATATAAATATAAATATAAATATAATATACTATATAAAAAGTAAGTTATATAGAATATAAATATTTAAAGATTTATTATAAGCTTAAAGAAGTATATAAGATATAATTAAAGCTTTAATTTATATAAAAAAAAGAGATATTAAAGAGTTAATTATATAAAAAGAGTTTAAAAATAGATTTATTTATATAAATATACTATAATTAAATATAATTAAAAATAAGATTATATTTAAAAAAGCTTAATTATATATATAACTTAAAATATCTTTTAATTAATTAATTTATTTATAATAATTATTAATTATATATCTTTTAAATTTATAATATTTTTATAATAATTTAATTAAAATAATAAGATTCTTAATATATTTTAAAATATTTATCTTATTATAATAGAATTATAGGTTTATTTTTTATAATATAAATTTTAAATAAAAAGTATTAAATAAAATAATAGGTATATTATATTATTATAAGCTTTATTAATTAAATTATAAGCTTTTTATTTATTTTTTAAGCTAGTTATTTTAATTTAAATACTTTCTTTTTAATATTATTATTATTATATCTTTTAATTAAAAAGATAATAATGTTTATATTTTTAATTAAAAGATATCTTTTATTAAAGTAATATATATTAATAAGCTTAAAAAGGCTATAAATAATAATTTTAAAAAATAAAATAATATATTTAATATTTAATATTTAAGAAATTATAAATTATTTTTATTTAAAAAATTAATTTATTAAATTTATAATTATTAATCTAAATAATCTTTTTTTATATTTATTTATATTTTTTAAAGATATTATTATTTTCCTTGTTATTTAAGAAAGATACTTTCTTTTTTATTATTATATTTATTTATATTATTATTATTATTAAAGATAATAATAATAATAAAAAATTAAATCTTTTTCTTTAAATTTATTATTACCCTTTTTATTTATTTTAATATTAATATTAATTATTCCTATATATATTTATATATTTCTTATATTATTATAGCTTTTAATATCTTTAAAGCTTTATCTTATAAAGCTTATATAAAAACTATCTTAATTAAAAAAAAGCTAATCTTTTAATATATTAAAATAATAAATAGCTATTTTTAATAATATTAATATTATTATAAAAATAATTATTTTTATACTCTTTAATAAGCTTAAAAATCTTGATTTTATATTTTAAAATAATTATTTAAATTATTATAATATTTAATAAATTCTTAAGAGGTAAACCTAATAAAAAGGGTTTATATTAATAGATAAGTTAAGGTATTCTAAGTAATAGGTCTATTATATTAATAATAGATATAGAGTATTATAATCAAGGTTAAGTATTAATATAATAAATAATAATAAACAATGTAATAAAATTAAAAGTGTATTAATAACTATTTAAGCTATATCTAAAAGAATAAAAATTAAAGGTATATATATATATTATATATTTATTAGATTTATTAATATTTTCCTTATAAATCCTATAAGTCTATATATAGATTTAATAGACTCTTTGCTTATTTAAGGTATAAGTTTAATAATCTAGTTATTATTAATATTCTATTAATCTAAATATATATTAATCTATTTATATAATTATATCCTATTTATATAATTATCTTATTAGGTTATAATATAATACTCTTTTTTTTATAGTTTTATTCTTAAGATTATTGGTTTTTTATTCCTTATATAGTTATAGGTATAATTTATTTCTTATTATTTATTTATTTATTAATAATATATCTTAAGGTGTTTCTAAGGCTTATAATTATTAAAAGATAAAGTAGTATATTACTTTTATAGCTTTTATTAATAATACTGGTAATATTATTATACTATACTCTTTCTATTTAAAGTATTATTTAATATATTAAATAATTAAAATATTATTATATTATATTAAGTATATATATTATAATTATTCTTATAATAATTTAAGAATAATTATATCCTTAGATATATTTTCCTATTTTATTTAATTCTATAAAATATAATTATTCTATCTAATTATAAAGATTTTATTAAGAAGAATTATATTAAAAAGAAGGAGGAGGAGATAGAGTGGTAATTTTAGGCTATATAAAAGGTAGTATCTACTATAGTAATATAATTAAATTACTTATATTATTAATACTAGTTTATAGTTTCTTAGGGTTATAAGATAATATAATAGGGTTTTTAATTATTAAATAATTTAAATAAGATAAAGTGAATAGAGTTAGAGGCTATAATTAAGGTTTAATTACTAAGGGGTTTTAATATAATTAATTAAAATTTAATTCTTTAAGATACTTCTTTATCTTTTAATTATATTAATATACTAGAGAGTAATAATAATTTAAATAATTAAGGGATTCCTATAAATTCTCTTTAAGCCTAAACCCTTTTATTTAATTAAATATTCTTTTTTTCTATTATTTAGCCTATAATCTATAATTTTCTTAACTTCCTATTCTTTTTCTATTATATATACTATAATATTAATATATTTTTTTATATTTTTTAATATTTAATTTAATAAGAAGATATAAAATATAGGGTATAATTATATATTCTTTAATAGTAAAAGTTTATAATTAATATTAAAAATAGTTTTTTTAACCTTAAATAATTTAAGTTTTTTAAAATTTAATTTATTATTTAATTATATTATAGTAATATTTAAAGAAGTTTTATTTAATATATAGTATAAAAGGTATATTATATCTCCCTTTTTAAAGATTAATCCCTTTAATCTTTATTAATTTATATAATATTTTATTTTATTATAGATAATTTAGAGTTATATATAGAGTTTTTTATATAATTATTATTTTTATATAATATTAAATATAGCTTTTTTTGATTTTAGTCTTTTTTAATATAATAGGTAAAATATTTTTAATATAAATTTATAATTAATATATATTAATATAAATTATATTAATTTAGAAATAGATATATTATAAACTAGTTATATAATAGATAGGTATTTTATTTAATTATCTTAATAATAATTAATATAAGTATATAAGTATCCTTTAATAATCTAATTAATCTATTTTATTTATTTATTTATTTATAAATAATAGATAATATTAAATCTATATCTAGTTTTAAGATATCCTATTAATCCTTATTAAAACTTAAAGATAAATATTATTCCTTTATTAAAAATAATTTTCTTTAATAAGCTATATAAGCTTATTATTATTTTATTAAAATTATAGGTAAGATCTTTTATTAAGCTTATTTTAAAATAGAGTATAAAATATAAGAATTTTATTAATCTTTTTATAATAATCTATATTAAGTTATAGGCTACTCTTATAAAGGATTTTATTAATAAGAATAGTTTAATAATAAAATTAAATAATATTAATTCCTATAGTTATATAGGTACTAGTAATAGTTATAACTCTTTATATAGTTTATATCTTATTAATTTAGTTTATTTATAAATAATATAATTATTTATAATCTTTTAGATTATTTATTATAATCCTTTAAATCTATAGTATCTTTATATTTATTTTATAGTTTTTATAATTCCTTAATAATTATAGATAAGGGATTTATATAATTCTTATATAATAGTTTTTTAAAGTTTTTTAAATATCTAAAGTTTTTTATTATATTTATAATATTTATTTTTTTATTTTATATTTTTAAATACTTTCATTATATCTTTTAAGGAGTATATTTATTTAATTTATTTTAAGATAGGGTTAATTAATATAATTTAATATATAATATTTAGCTTTATTTATAATATATCTGATTTAGATATTTAAAAGATTTATTCTTTATAATAAGGCTTTTTATTATTATAATTATTTTATTAACTTAAAGTATCTGCTTTATTATTTTTAGATCCTTTATAATAAATAATTTTATAGTTATAATCTATAAGGGTTTTTATATAATAGGTTTATTATATATTTAGCTTTTATATAATAGTAAAGTAAAAGATATTCTTATAATTAATAAAAATCTTTATTTAATAATTACTTTTTTATAAGTAATATAAGAATTTATTAAAGGCTTTAATAATAGCTATAAATTCTTTATTATAAATTAGATAATTAAGTTCTACTTTATAAAGTTTTTTAAAATAAAAGGTAATAGATTATAGCCTATCTTTATTATTTTATTATTTAATCTATATTTTAATAATATAATTTAAAGTATTAGTTTTAAGTTTTATAGGTTTATCTGGATTATATATTATTAATATAGATTCTTTATAGATTTACTTTTTAAGCTTTTTAAATATAGTATTTATATTAGGTTTTTATAAGAATTTATAATCTTTTTTAATATATTTAATAAATAGTATAGTTATTTTATTATAGTTATAAATAAACTTTTAATAGTAATTAATAAAGCCTAAAATCTTTTATATATTTATAATATTTTATAATATTAATTAATTATATATTATAATAATTTTTATTAATTTTATTTAAATTTTATTTAATAAAAAGATATATCCTAGAAAGATAATTATTTATTTATAAAATTTATATTTTTTTAATTTAATAAGAAGATTATTATTTTAAAGTAATTATAATATTTTATAGATATATTTTTTATATTTTTTTTTTATTTAGAAGAAGATTAAAATATTATTTAAGTAGATTATTATAAATATATTTAAATATTCTTAAAGAATATTATTAATTATATATTAGAATATTATAAAGGTATTAATTAAGCTAAAAGGTATTATTAAATATTTAAATAATCTAAACTTGGTTCTAAAAGTGGTTTTTTATTTATTATTTTTTTTATTTAAATTAGATTATATATTCCTTTAAGGTCTAGGGTAGTAAATCAGTTTATTCTATATAATCGATTATATAATTTATTAATTAATAATAAAGGTATTTAATCCTTAATTATAATTATATTTAATAATTAATAATTTATAATTAATTATAGCTTATTATTCTTTTTTAGTATAAATATAATAAAGTATTTTATTTTAGATATAGATAGTTAAATATATTCTTTTTTAAGTATTTTATTAAGGTACTTTTATAATATTTTAAGTTCTTTAGTATTTAATATATTAATCTTAGTAAAAATAGGCTTTTTTCTATTTATAATCTGAATTTTATAATCTTATTAATTATATAAAAGGAGTTTTATTTTAAGCTCTTTATAAAATAGTTTAATATATTTATAGTATTCTTTTAGTATAAATATAAGTTATTTTTTTATATTTAAGAGTGATTTATTTTTAGAATATTTTTATAATTACTTTATTATTATTCTAAGGATAATAATAATCTATTAGGTTTATTATTATTAATTATTATATTGTTTTTTAATATGATTTTTTAATAGAAGGCTTTTCTTAATAGTTATAAAATATTTCTTTTTTACTTTTTTTATTATTATTAAATCTTTATAATCTTTTAAAATTAATATAGTATTATTTTATTATATTTGGTTTATTTTTAATTAATCTATAGATTATTATTAAATAATTAAAGGTAATCTAATATAAGTTTATATTCTTTAATATCTATTATATTAAATATAATATTATCTTAATATCCTTAGACTTTAAATTAAAGATAATTAATTTTTTTATTAATTTATTTTTTATTATAGATAAACATATTCTTTTTTAGGTTATATAAGAGGTATAATTCTTTCTTATTTTATTATAATAATTATATATAATTTATAGCTTTTAATAATATATAATTACCTATTATTTTATTATTTATTAAAGTATAAAAATAATATCCTATAATCTGTATTTTTATTATTAGTTTAAGCTTATTAATATTTATTATATAAAGGGTTTTTTATAAGGGGTTATACTATAACCCTTTATAGATAATTTATTTGTTTTTTAAGTTTCTAGGATTATATTCTTTATATAGTCTATTATATTTTATCCTATTTAAGCCTTAAGTGATTATATAATATAAAGTTTAATTAATTTGATTTTTTACAGGTTTAGAAATTAAATTCTTATTTATAGAAATTCTTTATTTCCTTATATATATATTTATTTTCTTTTATATATTATCTATATTAAGATTTATTATAGTTAATTATTATTATAGCTTTATATTAAATTCTATTTAGGATATTATCTTTTAATAATTATCTTTTATATTATTATATTAGCTTTTATTATAAGTATATATTATTTTTAAGATTGGTATAATTATATAAATCTTTTTTTTTATAGTTAATAAGTTATAATTTATTATATTTTAATTTAAGTTTTTCTTATTTATAGATCTTATAATAGATAGATTTATGATCTTTGTTTTTGGTTTTTTATTTATATTCTTTTAAGGTTTTAAGGTATAATTTAAATATATTAATTCTAAAAAATATAAAGTATTTAACTTTATATTAATTAATAAATTAATCTTCTATAAGGATATTCTTCATTCCTTATACTCTTATATAATATAAAAAGAATTTATTCTAGATTTTTATTTTCTAATATTAAAAATAAAAGAAATTAATATATAATATTTAATTAACTTTATTATAAAAAATATAATTAGGGTCTAGAAGTATATAATTATCTTTATATTTATTATAATTAGTTTTTAATATAAAGGCTTTTTTAAGGTAATCTCTTAGAATAGGGATACCTAGGCCTTCTTTTAAAATCTATTTATAAATATATTTTATAATTATAAGTTAAGGTTAACTTTATTTATATAGCTTAATACTTATATAAGTTTAATTACTATTTTCCTAAGGTATTTATAGATAGTACTTTTAAATAATAAATATAGTATAATATAGTATTATATTATCCTAAAAGGTTTATTACTCTTAGATTTTAAAGAGCTAGAGTTCAAGCTATTATTTATTATTTTATCCTTAATTAAGGTATTTTTATTATTTATAATAAAGATTATTTATTAATCTAGGATCTCCTTAAAATACTTTTCTTTATTTATATTTATATCTAGTTATTAATCCTATTATATAATACTAAATTAAATTAAATTAATATAATTTATAATATTAATAATTATTAAAATATAAAGTATTTATAGTTTCTAGATTATTTTTATTTTTATTCTCTTTATCCTATTATAACTAGGGTTTATTTATTTATAATTATAGTATATATATTTTATTATATTTCTAGGATTAATTTTTAATTTTATTCTTATTTAAATTATTAATAGTCTTTTATAATATATCTTATCTTATTATAATTATAATATTTAATTTTAGATATATTATATTTCTGGGTTATATTAAATTCTATTCTTTTAAGATTTTAGATATATATATAAATAATAGATTCTTTTTTATATCTATTTTAATTAAATTAATATTATATATTTTTCTATCTAAAATCACTTTATCTTAATTCTTTATTTTTTCTTTATTTATATTATATAAATTATTTATTATTAATCTTAATAATTATTTTAATATATTTAATTAGGTTTTTAGGTTTATTTTCATTAAAGAGTTTATTCTTAATTTCTTTTTTAAATCTATTATAAAAGTATTCTATAAATATATTATCTTTCTAGGTAATTTATAAGATAATTTATTTAAATTCTAAGGTATAATTTAAAGCTAATCTATATTAATATAATAATTTAAGTTTTTTAATTATAGCTCTCTTTTTATCTATTTATTTAAGAACCTTTTTAATTACCTTTTTAAAGTTAAAGTATTTCTTAAAGATTTATTTAATTTCCTTATCCTAGTCTTTCTCCTTCTTATTTATATAATCCCTTATAATAGATTTAAATTATTTAAAAGTAATTCCTTTTATATATTCTATAATATAAAAGATTTTTATAGATTCTTTTTATAACTAATAAAGATAGAATTAATAATAGGCCTTAAATTAAATTAAGAATATTTAAAATAATCTTAAGTATTTAATAAAGGGTCCTAATTTATAGGATTTAATGATTTTATTAAGATCTTTTTATTAATTTTATAATTTAGCTTTAAGTTTTATATTCTTTTTATATAAAGCCTAAAACTTAATAATAAATAAGATAAGAGTTAATTAAATAGTATTTATAATAATTAATAAGGTAGTTTATAATATTACTTAAAGTTATATAATAACCTATTAAATAAGAGTTATTAATATATAATATTTAATAAATTCCTAAAAGATAAACCTAATAAAAAGGGTTTATATTAATAAATAAATTAAAATATTTTAAGTAATAGGTTTATTATATTAATAATAGATATAAAGTATTATAATCAGGGTTAAATATTAGTATAATAAGTAATAATAAAGAATATAATAAAGTTAAAAGTATATTAATAATTATTTAAGCTATATCTAAAAAAATAAAAATTAAGGGTATATATATATTATAGATTTATTAGATTTATTAATATTTCTTTTATAAATCCTATAAATCTATATATAGATTTAATAGATTCTTTATTTATTTAAGTTATAAGTCTAATAATCCAGTTATTATTAATATTTTATTAATCTGAGTATATACTGGTCTATTTATATAATTATATCCTATTTATATAATTATCTTATTAGATTATAATAATTATCTTTTAATTATAATTAATATTATATTAATATTAAGCCTTTTTAAAGTTTTATAAAATAATTAATCTATATTAAAAAGAATAATAAAATTAAAATAAATCTTATTTATTTTATTTTAAATTAAATATATTAAATATTATATTAATATTAATTATTTCTTAATTAATACTTAAGCTATACTTTATATTATATTTAATTAAAATCCTAAATAAAAAAATACTTTTTATTTTTAATAAAAAAAAAGAAAAAGAATAAAAAAGAGAAATATATATAAATATATATTATATTTATTAAGATTAAAAAATTAATTATTAATTCAAAATAAATTAAAAATAGCTTAAAAAACTATTTATAATATACTCTTTATATCTAGCTGTTTTTATATTAATATAAATTATCTTTAAAAAAAATTTTATTTAAAGATTATTTTATATGGTATTATATTTATTAAATTAAATTATATTTAAAATTAAATAAAGTATTAATAAATAAATACTTTAGTAAGCTTATTTATAAATATTTTAAATTATAAGATATAAGATATTAAATAATTTTCTATATATATTTAATTAATCTATATATTATATTTATTAATATAATAAAGATATATAATAATTTAAAAGCTATATTTAATAAATAATTATTATATTTATTAATTATTATATTTAATATCTTATAAAATATTAGTATTTAAATATATATCTTTATATAATTATTTAAAAGCTATAATCTTTTTTATTATTTAATATAAAATAAATAGTTTAGCTTTAATTAAAGATATTATAATTATAGTTTATTTTATTATATTTTAAATAACTAGTCTTTTAAATAATCTTATTAAATAATCTTATAATAATTTTTTTAATGTTTAATTATTTATAAATAATATATTTATTATTATTAATAATAAAAATATTATTTCTATATTTTTTTTTATTAAATAATATAATTATAAAAATAAATTAATTAATTAATTATTTTATAATATTTAAGATTTAAATTAATTAAAAACCTTAATAATATAAAGATTATAAAAATAATATCTCTTTATATCATAATAGCTATATATAATACTAAATCTATTTTTTTTAATATAATAATATATTTATTTATATTATTATGTCTTTATATTTATTTAAAATAATTCTTAAAGTTAAAATAATTAAATAATAGTTTAAATATATTAATTAAATTATTTTATTATTTTTAAGATATATAAATTATATAAAAGATATATTTTATATTTAATATAATCTTAGATAATTTAAATTCTTAAAAACTATTAAATATCTTATCTTTTAATTAAATTATATTATATTTTAATTTATATTTAATATAGCTCTAGCTTTCTTATATTTATCTTTATAATATAATATTAAAAAGTTATTAATATAGAATATAATAAAGATCTTTTTATTAAAGATATAAAAAAGATAAGATTCTTTTAAATTAATCTTTATATTAATCTTTTTTAATATTAAAATAAATTTCTTATATTAAAGTAATAATAAAACCTTAAGCTAATAAAAAGCTTTTTTAAGTTATATATATATATATATCTTTTTATTTATATTTATTAAAAGATTTATAAATAATAGATTTATTATATTTATAATATTTAATATTTAAAAATATATTTTTTATATTAAATTCTTTTATCTTTAAATTAAATTAAATTATAATTATTATAATAATATAATAATATTATATAATAAATATAATAATATAAGTATTGCTTATAAATAGGCTTTTTTATAAATCTTTTTATATATAGATTTATATTTTATAATATTATAATATTCTATTTTAATTTATTTTATAATTAAAGAATTATTTTAATAATATAAGCTTTAATTTAATTTTTAAATATTTAATAATTCTTTATATTCCTTTTTTATATAAGATATTAACTTTTATTTATATTATTTTCTTAAATTAATTATATATTAAAGACTTTTTAAATATCTTTTAATTTAATAATAAATTAAAATATTAATCTTTTTATTTAATTTATTAATAATTAATCTTTATTTTTAATATATATTTTTAATTAAATATTATTATAAATATAATAAAGAATATTTTATAATCCTTTTAAATAAATTTATATAGATTTAATTAATTAAATCTTTTTTTCTTTATTTATAATATAAGATTAAATAAAGAAAATATTAATCTTATTTTTTAAATAATTTTTTTATATTAATTTTAAGAGGCTTTTAATAAGCTTTAATATAATTTATATTTATTTATACTTCAGATATTTTTTTTTATATTTATATTTTTAATAAAGAAATTTATTATATATATTTAAACTTTAATTTGTTTATTTTATATTTTAAAAGAGATTTTAAAAGATTAAAATATTAAAACCTTATTTTTATATTTAGATTTTTAATTCTTAAATATTATATTTTAAAATAAAAGATTTAAATTTTTTTTTTTTAGAATTTATTAATATAAATTATTAATAATATTTTTTTAATTTATTAATTTAATTTTTATTTTTAAATATATATTAATATAATTAATTTATATTTTATTAAACTTATATCTTTATTTACTTTTATATAAATTAAAATTTTAAATTTTAATATAATATTTAAAATTTTATTAATATTATTTTTTTAGGCTTTTTTTATATTTTAAATACTTATATTTAAATTTATTAATACTTTTATTTTTAAATTTATAATTTATTTTAGATTTTTTAAAGATATATTAAAATAAAAGAATTATAAAAAATTTAAATAAGCTTTATTTTTTATTTTATATAAAATATATAATATATTAAATATTTATTTTTAATTATTATTTCTTATTTCTTATATTTAAATATAAAGCTATTATTTATTAAATATTATATTTTTTATTATTATTATTTTATTTAAATAAGGGAGTTAAATATAATAAATATTTAATATAATATATTTAATTAAATAATTTAAATATTTTTAAGACTTATTTTAAATATAATATTTTAAGATTTTATTCTTTTTTTTATAAATATAATAATTTAATAATAATATATATAAATATTATTTTATAAAGGCTTTAAATCTATATTATATACTTTTATAAATAATAATATATATAATAAAAATTATTTATAAAGCTTTTTAATTAATAATCTTTATAATAGATTTTATTTTAATTTTATATTAAATAAATAAATAAATATTTATATATTCTTTATAATAGGATTATAAGGTATAAGATATATATATCTAAAATAATATATAATCTTTAGATATATAATATTTTTTAGCTTACTTTTATTATTATAATATAAATAAAATAAATAATAATCTTTTATAATAATAATATTTAAATATAATTATTCTTATTTTATTTAATTATTATAAATTAAATCTATTATTATAATTCTATTATTTTTTTATATAATTATTTAAATTAAATATAATTATATTATATAAACCCTAAATATAAGAGAAATAAAAGCTAAAAGAAGTATTTTTAATATATTTAAATAGTATTTATTAAGAGATTTTAGTTTTATTATAATTTTATAATATAGGCTATAGCTAAAGCTAATAGTAATAATAGTAGAAGAAAGGTATAATAGTTATCTAGGTAAAAGTCTATAGAAAAGAAGAAAGAAGTGATTATATTACTAATATAGAAAAAGAAAAAGGATATAACTAGGAATCCTTTTATTTTTTATATTTATTTAATTCTAAGATAATTTAGAATTATTTAAGATATTTTAAATAATTATTTAGAATTATTAGGTATTTTAAATATTAAAATAGAAAGTAAGTACTAATCTATCCCTTTATAGGTTAAGCTATAAGGGCTATATAAGCTTAGCTTATTAGGCTATATAGATCTAGCTATTAGGCTATAGTAGGTTAAGCTGCTAGATTATAGTAGATTAGGCTGCTATATATAGAAAAACCTATTTACTTTAATACTCCCTTTAATAAGGTATATAATATATAATTAGCTTTTTATAAGAGGTTTTTATAGGTTTAGAAGGCTTAAAAAGCCTTAAAAAATAAGGCTTGTTAAAGCCTTAATTAATTTATTAGTAGGTATAGCCTTGATTATAAGATAATTTATCTTAAATAGCTTATTAGCTGCTTTCTATTTAATATAATAGAATTTTAGTAGGGTATACTTGGTTTAGGTATACTGATTAGGGTTCTTAGTATTGCTTATAAAGGCTGTATTATTATAATATAGGTTTATAGGTTATTAAAGAGGGATTTTTAGCTTTATAAAGAGCTTAGAGAGTTATTTTAGCTTTTTTATAGCCTTTATTAAAATATTAGATTTAGTTTTTATAGTTAAGAGGGCTATAGTACTCTATCTCTTTGATTTTTAATAGATAGGTTTACTAGTTAGCTTAAAGAGATACCTATAGGTGGATTTATTAATAGTTTTATAGCCTGTAAAATCATTATCTAAATAGCCTAGTAATTAAAGAACTAGCTATTTAGCCTATATAAGGCCTATAGTTTTATAAAGGATAGCTAGTTCTTTAAAATCTTTTAGGTATTTTAGAAGGTTTTTAGCTATATTATAGTGGTTAATATAGCTCTATTATATATATTAAGAAAGCTATTAAATTAGAAAGGTTATATTAGGCCTAGAAAGCAGTATAAGGTATATTAAAATCCTTATAATCTATTAATAGGTCTGTTATTTAATAGAGGTAAGAACCCTTTTTAGGGGTTCTTTTAATACTTTAGGCTATAAGGGTATAGCTATAAGGGTTATATCTTATAGCTAAAAGCATTAAAGAGCCTTATTAATATACTAAGATTAATATAGTTATAGCTCTTTTTTAGCCTGATTATAACTGATTTAGATCCCTAAGAAAAAGGCTATAAAGCCTTTATCTTTTATAGTAAAGATCTTATTTAATAGGTGTTTTAGCTTGTTAATATAGGGTAGGTTAGGTCCTATAATAAGGTAGTTATTAATATAGGTAATAATAAAGGTATTAGTCTAAGTATTAATAAAGATAGCTGGATTAAAGGTTAAGGATTAGAACCCTAGGGTAGCTAGCAGCTTAATTAGCTGCTATTATTATTTATAAGGGCCTTGCTTCAGGCTATATAGGGCCTTTTTTAGCAGAATAACCTGTTTTATAGCAGGGTTATAGCCTAGCTTAGCTAATAAAGCTGTTAAAGGCCGGTTTTTAGGGGTCTGAGTCTTTATAAAAGAAGAGAGGCCTTCTAGAAATTCTATAAAAATATCCTTAGATAACTAGCTGTTTAAAAAAGCTTTTATAAAATCGATTTGTTTAACTTCCTAGTTACAAAAGGCTATTAAAGCTAGTAAAATCTATTAGATAGGGGGTATATTAGTAATTATAAAGGTTTTAAAATAATCTTTTCCTTTAATTTATATAAAACCTTTTATAATAAGCCTAGCCTTATATTTTAAGGGTTGGTTTTATAAATCCTTTTTAAGCTTAAAAATAAGTCTATTTTTTAGGATTTTTTAGTCTTTTAGAATCTCTAATAATAGGGAAAAATATATAACTTTAGCTTATAGAATCTGGTGGAATTTACTATAGATAGTGCTAATCTATTGTTTCTTAGCAGGGTCTTTTAGAGCTTCTTTTTAATCAATAGGTTCTAAAGAAGCCTTAGTAATGAATTTTATTTTTAGTTTATAATAGATATTTATAGGGTAGGTAAGATCTAGCTATATAGGTTTAGAGTCTTTTAATAGCTATTTAGGCTGTTTAATAGGTTATAGTAATTATACTATAGGCTGTGATATAGGCTATAGTAGGGGTTATAGTGATTATAGCAGAGGTTATAGTAGCTATAATAGCTATTGTGGTGTCTGTATTACAGGTTTTGATAGCTGGATAGGTTTTCTAGCTTGATCCAGGGCTTATAAATCGATCAGATCCTTTAGGGTAGATTGATTTATTGATTTTAGTGGGGTATAAAGCTCTTTTAATTCTCTTTTTAAGCTAGAAAGGCTTTAAAGATTATAAAAATTGCCCTTAAGGCCCTAGCTTATAGGGCCTATTCCTTTTATAATATAAAAAAAAGAGGTCTTAGTTATTTATTAGTAAGAAGGTATATAGATTAAATAGATATTTTTATTTAATATAGCTAGTAGCCTAGCTAGCTTTATTTTAAGGCTTAGTTTAATACCTTATTAATATTTCTTAATAGGGATAATAATCTTATAATAGGCTTTAATAGCTTTATAAGTTATTAGATTTAGCTTATTAGCTATTAAAGCTGGTTTTAGCTCTTATAAGAAGAGCTATAATAGACTAAGATCCCTATTTATAATTATTATATAGTTAATAAGGTTAATTATAATAAATAAAATAATAATCCAGAGAAAAAGTAATAATTAAGCCTAGATTATAATAGCCTATAATCAGTCTAAAATAACCCTTATAAAGTGTTTTAATAGGTTATTTTACTTATAAATATAAGGGCTAGATATACTAAAACTAATATCTTTATCTATTAACCAGTTTTTTAATAGTACTAAGATCTCTTTTTTATTATTAAAATAGAGTTATAAAGGGTATTTATTATAATAGGCTTTTAGCTCTTTAAATAGGCTTTTTATAGTAAAGAAGATAGTATAACCTTTCTTATTAAATAATAAAAAAATCTTTTAATAATAGGATTTTCTCTTTATTAAAATAAGCCCTATAAGGAGTTTATTATAAAGGATTGGTTTTATTTAAAAAGTATCTTTCTTTATAACCTTTAATACTTTTAATAGATCTGGAATTAGGTTTTTAAAGGGTTTATATACTAATTTAGCCTATATATAAGCTAAATAGAAGAAATCTATTTCTTTTATAGTAGTAAAATTAGATAAGCTTACTGAAATTTTAATGGTTTTTTTTAATAGTTATAGGCTAATATAACTAAGATAGATATATTAAATTCCTATTAACTATAATAGCTTTTAATAGCTAGTTTTAGCTAAATAATCTATATCTCTTTTTATAATAGTGTTTTTAAAGGGTTCTAGAAGGGATATAATATCTTTTAATAGGTTTTTTAATAGGCCTAAGTCTGGATTAGGGCTTTTTGGTATATATAGGCCTGAAATCTTAAGGCTTTTTATTAATTCTAATAGCTATTTAGCTGGTTTAGAGGGCTTAGTAAGGTCCTTATATATACTAGGGGGAGGTTTAAAGGTGATTTTAATTGCTATTAAATAGCTATAATAATGATTAAAAAGCCCTGAAAATTCAGGTATAGGCTTTCCCTATTACTAAAGAAAGAAGCTATATTTAATAAAGTTTAATAGTTTATAATAGGTTTAGTTTATTATAAATAGCTTCTTTTATAAAAGTATATTACTAGAAATATAATACTTTACTTTATTTATTATATTTATATCTATATTAGGGATATATAATATATTTTTTAGCTTTAAAGTATTATAAATCCTAGGTTTAAGGCTTATAAGTATTATAAATATAGCTATTCCAGATCCTTTTAGATAGATTAAATCGCTACCAGTTATTATAGATCTTGGTCTTTTACTATAGGTATTATAATTAATAAAGAGGGTCTTATTATTAATAATATAGTATATTAAGCTGGTATTATATAATAGGGTATTCTTTTAATTAGTGGTTTGGTAGGTATTATAAGCTGATTCTTTAGGCTCTATAGCTTTTAAACCTTTTATATTAAATTTAGAATTAAAGCTTTAAATACTAATTATAGTATTCCAATTATCTATAGATAGGTTATAGATATTTATTATAAAGAAAGCTTTATTAGGCTTTTTATTATTAGTAGTAGGCTTTTTTATTCTTTTATCTTTTTAAAAGGGCTTATAAGGCTGTTTTTTAATAGATTTAAATATTTTCTTCTTCTTTTTAAAGTCCTTATAGGTTTTTTTAAAAGGTTCCTTAATTTCCCTAGCTTTATAAGAGCTAGCTTTTATAATTAAAAAGCTTTTATTTTATAATTCTTTTAATAAATTTATTATAAGAAATTATAAATTTAGAGTATTTAGTAAGATATTAAATATTATATAAATCCTGATATTATTCTTTTAGTATTTAACCTATTATAGAAAAGTGTTTTTTATAGCCTTTAGATACTAATTTATCTGATTTATAGGCTATATAATAACTAAAGCTAGTTATAGCTTAATAAATTAGATATTAAATTTACTATTAAATACCTTTATAAAGCCTTTATAATTACTAAAGCTAAGTTTATAAAAGGTATTATAAAGAGTTTTATATTATAAGGTAGTATTATAGTAGTATTACTTATTTAGTATTTAATAAGCTTTTAGAGGTATTATAGCCTAGCTTATAAAGGCTTATAGGTGTTATAAACAGTTATTATAAAGTAATAGAAGTAAAATAGTTTAATAATAGTTATTAAGTTGGTTATTTATAGTGGGTTTTAATAGAAAATTAGGTAATTTTAGTGCTTATAGCTAGATAGATAGGGCCTGAAGCTATTAATTATAGTTATTAAAGCCTTTTAGCTTAAAAGCTTTTAGAAAGGCTTATATTTTCTTAGATAGCTTCTTTAGAGCTAGATTATTTAATAGGTTAATAAACTATATAGGTTATAGTAATGGCTAAGATAGTTAAAGTTAAGGTTATAGAGGCTCTTTAGTACTATTAGCTATTATAAATTAGGCTTATAGTTTTTATAGTTATTATATAAGTTTCTATATCTAGGATTAAAGAGCCTATAATTTTAATATATTATTTTTTATTAAAAGGTTCTGATCTGATATTTTTAGGGTTAGATTATTATAATTAATAGTTATAGCGGTATAGATAAGAAATAAGTTTTTAAAAATAAGCTTATAGCTATATAATAGTATTATAAATAATTAAAAGTATTAATTATAATAGTATTATAAGTAACTAGGTTTTAGTAAGAGCTTTAAATCTAGTTAATTAGTTAGGGAGGTTAATAGGTATAGGGGTTGCTTATTATATACTAGCTTATAATAGTGTTATAATATAGCTGATATAATACCTTTGCTTAGTTAATTGATTGATATAATCTTATATAAGGCTTTTATAAAGTTAATTAATAATTTAAATAATTAATTATATTTAATATAGTTAATAAAGCTATAATTTATAAGTTTATAAGTTTGAATTAGTAATCTATAAATCTGAAAATAGATTATATTATAAGCTATAGGTTTAATATTTAACTTTTATATATATAATATTTTTTATAACTTTTAATTAATAGGAAATATAGGTTTGATTAATTAAAAAGGGGGGTGAAAAATCTAATATATAAAGAGGCTGAATATAATAGAAAAAGAATCTTTTTTTTATAGTCTAAAATAATTATCTTCTAGGTTTATAATCTATTATAATTTTATAATATAGGCTATAGCTAAAGCTAATAGTAATAATAATAAAAGAAAGGTATAATAATTATCTAAGTAAAAGTTTATAAAAAAGAAGAAAAAAGTAATTATATTATTAATATAGAAAAAGAAGAAGGATATAATTAAGAATCCTTTTATCTTTTATATTTATCTAATTTTAAGATAATTTAGAATAATTTAAGATATTTAAAATAACTATTTAGAATTATTAGGTATTCCAAATACTAAAACAGAAAGTAAGTATTAGTCTATCCCTTTATAGGTTAAGCTATAAGGGCTATATAAGCTTAGCTTACTAGGCTATACAGGTCTAGCTGCTAGGCTATAGCAGGTTAAGCTGCTAGACTATAGCAGGTCAGGCTGCTATATATAGAAAAACCCACTTATTTTAACAAGTTTTAAATAAACCCTTTAATTAAAAATAATTAATTATAAAGGGATTTAAAATATAATTAAAACTTTAATAAATAATTATTTAAAAATAATAATATTAAATTAATAATCTTTTTTTAATATTTTAAATAATTATATAATTAAAAATCTAATAAAGTAATAATTTTAATTATAATATAAAGCTTATAAAATTAATTTTAATTATATATTTATTTTATAAAGAATTATTAAAAAATTAAAAAAGCTAGAAAAAAGCAAGAAAAATAATTTAAATTATTATTATTAAGAAAATAAAAAAAATAAATAATATAAATTAAAAATATTAAAGGTTATTAAATATAAAATATTAAATAAATCCTTAATAAAAAGATATTAACTTATAATTAAATTAAAATATATTTATTATATAAATTAAATATTTATTTAAGGATTTTAATTTTTAAATAATAAAGATTTATTTAATATAGAATTCTTTAATATAAAAACTTAATTAATTATTATAAGATTTTTTTTAGTTTTAGAATATTAAAATGCTTATATAAAGCTTATAAAGATATAATTAATATTATTTTTCTTTATTAAATTTTAATTATTTTTTTAAATTAATATAAAAATAAAGAATAAAAAACTCTTAATAATATATAAAGAAATAATTAAAATAATAGAATAATTATAAAAAAACTATAAAATAAAAAGAACATTATAAAATTAATAAAAAAAAATCTAATATATTATTTAAAGAGAATTCTAAATAAATAAAATAGATTTAATATAATTAAAAAGCCTATTAATATAATAATAAATAAAAAAGAAATAGTTAATATTATATAGATTTTATTTAATTATAAAAAAGATTATTTAAATCTTATATTTTAGAATAAAAGCTTAAATTTAAATTAATTAATAAGATTAAATCTATTTAAAATATAAAAAAAAAGGCTATTATAATTAATAAAATTTATTTATTATTCCTATAATAGTCTTAATTATATAATAAGATATTATTTAAAGGTTATTCTAAATATAATAAATTATAAATTATCTTAAAATTAAAAAAATAATAATTAATATAATTTAAAAAAGTTATTAATAAAAATAAGCCTTTTAATTTTAAGTAAAGAAATAAAAATTAATATAATTATTTATTTTTATATATTAATAATAATTAAAAAATAAAATATTATTAAAATATATATAAATCTTAATATATATTTAAAATTAGATTTAATTAATAAAATATTTATAAGAAAAATTAAATTAAGATAAATATTTATTAAAAAAATCTATTTTTTATAAATAATAAATAAAGGATTAATTTATATTTATAATATTTAAAAAATATTTATTATATTTATTAATTTAATAGGATTTATTTAAAAATTTATTTATATTTATTTAAAGATTAATTAAAATTTAAACATAAAAAGAAATCTTATTTTATTTAAAATATTAATATTATAAAAATATTAAATATATTTAAATATATATAATAGTTTTTAATAATTTAAATAGATTTAAAATAAAATAAAAATACTATAATTATATAAATTTGTAAAGGCTTATTAAAATAAACTAATTATGTTTTTAATTTTTTAGTTAAATATATTAACTTTATTATTAAAAAAAATAAAATAAAAGGGTTTTAAGATATTAATAAAATATTATTAAAATTATATAATTTCTTTAATATCTTTTAATATAATAATATTAAAATATTATTTATATATAAGATAATAGATTATATTATTAATCTATTATTAAATAAAACCTTATTATATAATATTATTTATCTTTTATCTTAATAAAAGTTATAAAAATTATAAAAAACTTTTAATAATAATTTATTATTTAATTATATATAAACCTTTAAAAGTCTTATAAATATATTTTTTTTTTATATTTAAAAAAGATAAGATTCTTAAATTATATATAGATTATTAAGATTTTAATAGGATTATAAAAATAAATTATTATATTTTATCTCTTATTATAAAGATCTTAAATAGGATTATAAGTATTAAACCTTTCTTAAAAATTAATATTAAGAATATTTATTATTAAATTAAAATTAAAAAAATAAATAAATAAAGAATTATATTTTAAATATATTATAAATACTTTATAATATCTTTTAATTTAATTAATATATTAATATTATTTTAGTATTATATTTATAAGGTATTAAATAAATTAATTAATATAATTTATATTATTTATCTTAATAATATTTTAATGTTTTTTAAAATATATAAGAATTATATAAAATACATTAAATAAATATTATAAAGATTAAAGGCTATAGAATTTTATATTAATTTAAAGAATATATTAATTTTATAAAGAAATAATAGAGTTTTTAGATTTTATTTTATTTTTAAAAGGAATAATAATAGATTTAAATAAAATTATAATAATTATAAAATAATAAAAATTAAAAATCTATAAAGAAATATAAATATTTTTTAGATTTTATAATTTTTATTAAAGATTTATTTATTAATATTATAATATTATAATATTATTAAATATATTATTGAAAGAAAATATTAATAAAAAAAACTAAAACAAATTATCTTAAATCTTATTAAATAATAAATCTTTTTTAGATTTAAAAATATATTTTAAAATTAATATATCTAGATTTATAATAATAAATATTATATTATAATAGAATAATAATTCTATATAATATCTTATAATTTTTTAATCTTAAAAGTTTATATTAATAAAGATTAATTATAATATTTTTAATTAAAAGATATTTATTATTATTTATTTATTTTAATATTAATAAAGATATATAAAAGGATTTATAAAATAAATAAAGATATTATTTAATTATTAAAATCTTAAATCTTTTATTAAAGAATTATTTAGATTTTCTATTATAAATAAAATCTATAATAAATTATAAATAAAGAATTTTATTAAAAATAATAAAAAAGATAATTTTATAAAAAATATTTTATAATATTAATATTTCTTAATCTTTATAAGAATTTATTAAGAATATTTAATTTAATAATAAAAAGATAGATTTATTATAAAAAAAAAAATTAAATATTAATTAATAAATATATATAATTTTATTAGATTTAAAAATTATATTTATATTTTAAAAAAACTATTTTTAAGGAATAAACTATTTTAATTTTATTATAATAACGTTTTATTTAAATATTTTAGTATT
The DNA here is from genome assembly GCA_005765155.1 of Zelopaecilomyces penicillatus. Taxonomy (NCBI): domain Eukaryota; kingdom Fungi; phylum Ascomycota; class Sordariomycetes; order Hypocreales; family Pseudodiploosporaceae; genus Zelopaecilomyces; species Zelopaecilomyces penicillatus. The sequence continues at coordinate 356,959 of VCCP01000007.1, forward strand.
TATTATATTTTAAAGCTATTATAATAAAAGTTTTAATAATAATTTATAAATAAAGATATTAAAAGAAATATTATAAGCTATAATATTTATTAAAATATAATATTATAATATTATTAATTATATAAATATTTAGATTTTTTATTAATATTTATATAATTATAAAAGTAAATCTTAATTAATTTTATTACTAAATTATTATTAATAATTTCTAATAAAAAAAAGATAGATTTTATATTAATTATTATTAATAAATATATTAAATATATTTTATATTTTATTTTATAGATATAAATAACTTTTTAATAGTATTTTACTTATAAATAATTAAATAAAAAGAAAAAATTAAATACTAAAATATTATTTTTAATACTTTATAATAAAAAAATAAATAGCTTAATTATCTTTACTTTATATAATATAATTTATATATAATTTAATAAAATCCTTAATAATAAGCTTTTTATTATATAAGGCTTTAATAGGCTATAAGCTAGATTTTAGAATAATTAATAAAAATAATAAAATATTATAAATTCTTATAATTAAATCTTATATTAAAATTCTAATTAAAATATAAGAAAGATTAAAGAATAATTAATAGAATATTATAATAAAATAAATAAAATATTATAATAAAATATATTTATTTATAGATTTTAAATAAGGATTTTTAATTATATTTAATATTAAGAATTTAAAATTAAAAATAAAATATAAGCTAGTATTATACTTTATTAATCTATTTAAAGTATTATAATTTATTAAAATATAAATATATTAATTAGCTTTATTTAATTAATATATAAGGCTCTATTATACTTTTTATATTAGCTTATTTAAATCTTAAGAAAAATAATAAAATAATAAATTTAAATACTTTATTTATATAAAAGCTTTAAAATAAATAAAAAATAGAAAATTAAAGAAATTAAAAACTAAATTATAATAAATAATAAATAATATTATTTAATTAAATAAAAGGATTAGCTTTTAAAATATAATTAATAAATTATAATAAAAGATATTAATATATTAAATATAATAATAGCTTTTAATAAAATATTTATAAAAAAGTTATAAAAAGTTATTAAAAAAATATTAAAAAAAGCTAAAAGCTTAATAAAATAAAATTATAATTATATTATATTTTAATTTAAATAATAAGATATACCTTTAAACCTATTATATTATAATTTATAGTATATAGTTATAATTAAAGCTAGTAATAATAGTAGTGAAAGAAAGATAATAAATAATTATTTAAAGTGAATTTTGAAGAAAAAAAGAAAAAAGTAATTATATTATTAATATAGAAAAGAAAGCAGGATTTAACTAGCAATCTAGCTATCTTATATATCAAAAAAATACTAAGATTATTTAGAATTATTTAAGTATTCTAAATAATATTTATTTAGAATTTTTAGATATTTTAAATATAGAGAAAGGGAGGGATATAAGGGATAAGCTTTTATTTTATTAATTTAGCTTTATATAGCAGATCAGGCTATTTAAGTATCTTAGGTCTTATAGCAGGTCTGGCTGCTATAAGATAGTAGGTCTAGCTGTTAGGCTATAATAGATTTAGCTGTTAAGTTATAATAGATCTGGCTCCGAAGGGATAATAGGTTAAGCTATTATATAAAAACCCACTTATTTTAATACTCTTTTTAATAAATTATATAATATATCGTTAGCTTTTTATAAAGGGTTTTTATAGGTTTAATAGGCTTAAAAAGCCTTAAAAAATAAGGCTTATTAAGGCCTTAGTTAATCTATTAATAGATATAGCTTTAGTTATAAGATAATTTATCTTAAATAGCCTATTAATTATTTTCTATTTAATATAATAGAATTTTAATAGGATATATTTTATTTAATTATATTAATTAGGGTTCTTAGTATTATTTATAAAGATTATATTATTATAATATAGATCTATAAACTATTAAAAAGGGATTTTTAACTTTTTAAAAAGCCTAAAAAGCTATTTTAGTTTTTTTATAGTCTTTATTAAAGTATCTAATTTAGTTTTTATAGTTAAAAGGGCTATAATAATCTATCTTTTTAACTTTTAATAAATAGGTTTATTTATTAATATAAAGAGATATTTATAAATAGATTTATTAATAATTTTATAGTCTATAAAATTATTATTTAAATAGTTTAATAATTAAAGAATTAGCTATTTAATTTATATAAGATTTAAAGCCTTATAAAGGATAATTAATTTTTTAAAATCTTTTAGGTATTTTAAAAGATTTTTAATTATATTATAATAATTAATATAGCCTTATTATATATATTAAAAAAGCTATTAAATTAAAAAGGTTATATTAAGCCTAGAAAATAATATAAGGTATATTAAAGTCTTTATAATTTATTAATAGATCTATTATTTAATAGGGATAAAAGCTTTTTTTAAGGGTTTTTTTAATACTTTAGGCTATAAAAATATAGTTATAAGGGTTATATCTTATAGCTGAAAGTATTAAAAAACCTTATTAATATATTAAGATTAATATAATTATAGCTCTCTTTTAGCCTGATTATAGCTGATTTAGATCTTTAAGAAGAAGGCTATAAGACCTTTATCTTTTATAATAAAGATCTTATTTAATAGATATTTTAGCTTATTAATATAGGATAGGTTAGATCTTATAATAAGGTAGTTATTAATATAGGTAATAATAAAGATATTAGTTTAAGTATTAATAAAGATAATTAGATTAAAGATTAAAGATTAGAACCCTAAGGTAATTAATAGCTTAATTAATTATTATTATTATTTATAGGGGCCTTACTTTAGATTATATAATACCTTTTTTAATAGAATAATCTATTTTATAATAGGATTATAGTTTAGCTTAGTTAATAAGGCTATTAAAGGCTGGTTTTTAAAGGTTTAGGTTTTTATAAAAGAAGATAAATCTTTTAGAAATTCTATAAAAATATCCTTAGATAACTAGCTATTTAAAAAAGCCTTTATAAAATCAATTTATTTAATTTCCTAGTTATAAAAGGCTATTAAAGCTAATAGAATCTGTTAGATAGGGGGAATACTAGTAGCTATAAAGGTTTTAAAGTAGTCTTTTCCTTTGATTTATATAAAACCCTCTATAATAAGCCTATTTTTCAGGATTTTTCAGTTTTTTAAAACCTCTAAAAAAAGGATAAAATATATAACTTTAGTTTATAGAATCTAATAGAATTTATTATAAATAATATTAATCTATTATTCTTTAATAAAATCTTTTAAAGCTTTTTTCTAGTTAATAGATTCTAAAAAAGCCTTAATAATAAATTTTACCTTTAGCTTATAATAGATATCTATAGGGTAGGTAAGGTCTAGTTATATAGATTTAAAGTCTTTTAATAGCTATTTAAGCTGTTTTATAGGCTATAATAATTATACTATAGAGTATAATATAAGCTATACTATAGATTATAATATAAGCTATAGTAGAGATTATAATAGCTATAGTAATTATTATAATATCTATAATATAGATTCTAATAGTTATATAAATCTTCTAGCTTAATTAAGGGCTTATAAATCAATTAAATCCTTTAGGGTAGGTTAATCTATTAATTTTAATAGGGTATAAAGCTTTTTTAATTCTTTTTTTAAATTAAAAGGGCTTTAAAAATTATAAAAATTACTTTTAAGGCCCTGATTTATAAGGCCTATTCTTTTTATAATATAAAGAAATAAAATCTTAGTTATCTATTAATAAGAGGATATATAAATCAAGGAGATATTTTTATTTAATATAATTAATAGCTTAATTAGCTCTATTTTAAGATTTAATTTAATACCTTATTAATACTTTTTAATAAGGATAATAATCTTATAATAAGCTTTAATAGCTTTATAGATTATTAAATTTAATTTATTAGTTATTAAAGCTAGTTTTAGCTTTTATAAAAAGAGCTATAATAAGCTAAGATCCTTATTTATAATTATTATATAATTAATAAGGTTAATTATAATAGATAAAATAATAATCCAGAAAAATAATAATAATTAGGCCTAGATTATAATAGCTTATAATCGGTTTAAAATAACCCTTATAAAGTATTCTAATAGGTTATTTTACTTATAAATATAAAGGCTAGATATACTAAAATTAATATCTTTATCTATTAATCAATCTTTTAATAGTATTAAGATCTCTTTTTTATTATTAAAATATAATTATAAAGGGTATTTTTTATAATAGGTTTTTAACCCTTTAAATAAGCTTTTTATAGCAGAAAAAATAATATAATCTTTTTTATTAGGTAATAAAAGAATCTTTTAATAATAGGATTTTCTCTTTATTAAAATAAGCCTTATAAAAAGCTTATTATAAGGGATTGGTTTTATTTAAAAGGTATCTCTTTTTATAATCTCTAATACTTTTAATAGATCTAAAATTAGATTTTTAAAGGGTTTATATATTAATTTAATCTATATATAAGCTAAATAAGAGAAATCTATTTTTTTTATAATAGTAAAATTAAATAAACCTATTAAAATTTTAGTAATCTTTTTTAATAGTTATAGGCTAATATAGCTAAGATAGATATATTAAATCCTTAATAATTATAATAACTTTTAATAGCTAGTTTTAGCTAAAAGATCTATATCTTTTTTTATAATAATATTTTTAAAGAATTCTAAAAAGGATATAATATCTTTTAGTAGGTTTTATAGCAGGCCTGAGTCTAGATTAAAGCTTTTTAATATATATAAGCTTAAAATTTCAGGGTTTTTTATTAATTTTAATAACTGTTTAATTAATTTAGAGGGCTTAATAAGGTTCTTATATATATTAAAGGGGGGTTTAAAGGTGATTTTAATTATTATTAAATAATTATAATAATAATTAAAAGGCCCTAAAAATTTAGATATAGACTTCCTTTTTTATTAAAGAAAAAAATTATATTTAATAAAATTTAATAAACTATAATAGATTTAATCTATTATAAATAGCTTCTCTTATAAAAGTATACTAGTAGAAGTATAATATTTTATTTTATTTATTATATTTATATTTATATTAGGGATATATAATATATGTTTTAATTTTCAAATATTATAGATTTTAAGTTTAAGCTTTATAAGTATTATAAATATAATTATTTTAGATTTTTTTAGATAAATAAGATTATTATTAATTATTATAGGTTTTAATTTCTTATTATAAGTATTATAATTAATAAAAAGGATTCTATTATTAATAATATAATATATTAAGTTAGTATTATATAATAAGGTATTCTTTAAATTAGTATTATAATAGATATTATAAATTAATTCTTTAGGCTTTATAACTTTTAAATCTTTTTTATTAGATTTAAAATTAAAGCTTTAGATACTAGCTATAGTATTTTAATTATCTATAGATAGATTATAGGTATTTATTATAAAGGAAGTTTTATTAGATTCCTTATTATTAATAATAGGCTTTTTTATTTTTTTATTCTTTTAAAAAGGCTTATAGGGTTATTTTTTAATAGATTTAAATAGTTTTTCTTTTTTTTAAAATCCTTATAGATTTTTTTAAAAGATTCCTTAGCTTTTTTAGCTTTATAAAAGCTAGTTTTTATAATTAAAGAGCTTTTATTATATAGCTTTTTTAATAAATCTATTATAAAAAACTATACATTTAAGGTATTTAATAAGGTATTAAGTATTATATAAATCCTAATATTATTTCTTTAATATTTAATTTATTATAAAAAAGCTTTTTTTATAATTTTTAGATATTAATTTATTTAATTTATAGGCTATATAATAATTAAAGCTAATTATAGTTTAGTAAGTTAAGTATTAAATTTATTATTAAATATCTTTATAAAGCCTTTATAACTATTAAAGCTAAGCTTATAAAAGGTATTATAAAAGGTTTTATATTATAGGGTAGTATTATAATAGTATTATTTATTTAATATTTAATAAGCTTTTAATAATATTATAATCTAATTTATAAAAATCTATAAATACTATAAATAGCTATTATAAAATAATAAAAATAAAATAGTTTAATAATTATTAAGGTTAAGGCTTATAATAGGATTTAAAAGAAAAGTAAATAATTTAAATACCTATAACTAGATTAATAGGGCCTAAAACTATTAATTATAGTTATTAAAGTCCCTTAATCTATAGGCTTTTAGAAAGGCTTATATTTTCTTAAATAGCTCTTTTAAAGCTAGATTTCTTAGTATATTTATAGGCTATATTAGCTATAATAGTGATTAAGGTAGTTTAGGTTAAGATTATAGCAGCTCTTTAATAATCTTAGTAAATATAGCTATTATAAATTAGGCTTATAGCTATTATAATTATTATATAAGCTCTTATATCTAAGATTAAAAAGCTTATAATTCTAATAAATTCTTTTTTATTAAAAGATCTTAATTTAATATTTTTAAGATTAGATTATTATAATTAATAATTATAATAATATAAAGGAAAAATAAGCTTTTAAAAATAAGCTTATAGCTATATAATAATATTATAAATAGCTAAAAGTATTAATTATAATAATATTATAAATAGCTAGGTTTTAATAAAAGCCTTAAAAATAATTAATTAATTAAGAGGAGGGATAATAAGTATAAGGGTTATTTATTATATATTAATTATAATTAGGTTATAATATAGCTAGTATAATATCTTTATTTAATTAATTAATTTCTATAATCTTATATAGGCCTTTTATAAAATTAATTAATAATTTAAATAATTAATTATATTTAATATAATTAATAAAACTATAATCTATAATTCTATAAATCTATATTAATAATCTATAAATCTGAAAATAGATTATATTATAAATCTAAGGTTTAATTCTTATATATATAATTTTTTTATAACTTTTAATTAATAAAAAATATAAATCTAATATAATTAGAATAATAGAAAAATCTAGTATATAAAGAGATTAAAAATAATAAAAAAAAGAATCTTCTTTTATAATTTAAAATAATTATTCTTTTAGGCTTATAATCTATTATAATTTATAATATATAATTATAATTAAAGCTAGTAATAATAGTAATAAAAGAAAAATAATAAATAATTATCTAAAATAAATTTTAAAGAAAAAAAGAAAGAAATAATTATATTATTAATATAGAAAAGAAAGCAGGATTTAATTAAGAATCTAACTATCTTATATATCTAAAAAATACTAAGATTATTTAGAATTATTTAAATATTCTAAATAATATTTATTTAGAATTTTTAGGTATTTTAAATATAAAGAAAGGAAGAGGTATAAGGGATAAGCCCTTATTTTACTAATCTAGCCCTATATAGCAGGTCAGGCTACCTGGGTATCTTAAATCTTATAGCAGATCTAGCTGTTATAAGATAACAGATCTGGCTGCTAGGCTATAGCAGGTTTAACTACTAAACTATAACAGATCTGGCTCCTAAGGGATAATAGGTTAGGCTGTTATATAAAAACCCACTTATTTTAACATATTATAAATAGATAATAGCTTTTATAAAATAAAGATTAATAAAAAATAAAAAAAAATAAAAAAAATAAAATAATAGATTAAAATATTAAATAAATATATTTATATTTATAAGGAAATAATAATAAAGCTTAAATAATATTAAAAGTATAATTTAAATATTTATTTATTATCTATTATATAAATAAATAATAATTATATAAGGTAATTTATTAAATAATAAAGCCCTTATTATTTTCTTATAAATATATAATCTAGCTTTTTTTTTAAGTAATTAATTTATTTTTAAAAAAAACTCTTATAAGCCTTTATTATTTAATATTTTATTAATATTAATATATTTATAAAACCTAATAATATTATTTTTAATAAAACTTATAATTAAATTAAAGGCCTTTTTAAGCTATTATTAAATATAAGGAAGAGTATTCTTTTATTAATTAATAAAAGAGTTATATATAGTCTTTATAGAATTGTATTTTTTAAAAGAAATAGTAAGATTAAACTTATATTAATATATTATTTTAATATTATTAAAAGCTAGATAAAGGTCTAGTAAAATATTAATTAAAGTATATTAATATTTTTTATTAAATAAGAAATCTTAAGAATCCTCTTAATTCTTTATTAAAAGGTTAATAAAAAAATCTAAATAATTAATTAAATCTTAAGTATTATCTTATATAATAAAGAGATTAAAAAATAAAAAGAATATTAAAAAATAATAAGCTAAAATATAATAATAATATAATTTATTATATTATTTATATTATTTCATATAAGTATTAATAAAAATATAATATATTTTTATAATTTTAATAGGCTTTATCTTATACTTTATCTTCTTTTTATTAATTATTATAAAGATATAAAAGTAATATATATACTATTAATTTTATATTAAGATCTTATTTGTTTAATTAAATTATTTTTTAATAGTATAAATAAGAGTATAGGATTTCTTTTAAAATATTATCTTAATAAATAATAAAATATAATAAAAAGAGTAATAAAAAGCTAAAGGAAAAGAGATAAAAAGCTAATAATTTAATTATAATAAATATTATAAAATAAGATAAAAAAGATATAAATAATAAAAATATAAAAAGATAGGATGAAAGAAATATAATAATAAAAATATAAGAAAAAGATAGATAATAAAATAATATTTTATTATTATATAGCTAAGATTTTTTAATTAAGCTAATAATAATATAATAATAATAAAAGTTTAAAATTTAATATATAATAATATTAGATTATTATTATAATAATAAAGGGATAATTATAATAAGATTATAAGATATAAAATATATATACCTAGAATAATATATAATCCTTAAATATATAATACTTTTTAGCTTACTTTTATTATTATAATATAAATAAAGTAAATAATAGTTTTTTATAATAATAATACTTAAATATAATTATTCTTATTTTATTTAATTATTATAAATTAAACCTGCTATTATATTCTTTAATTATAATTTAAATAAAAGATTTATTTTTATAAATATAATAATAAATTTAATTATAATAAATTTATTTATATATTTAATTAAATTATTAAGCTTATATATATATAATAATATAAACTTAAAAACAATCCTTTTATTTTTTATTTAATATTAAAATAATAATTAATTATTTATAATTATTATAGCTTATTTATTATCTTATTTAAAAATATATATAAAAAGGCTAGATTATATAATTATAAACTTTATAAATTCTTAAAAATATTTTAATAATATAAGTAATTATTTATTTAATAATAATTAAATTTATAAATAGCTTATATATTCTTTTTTAAATATAAAAAGCTATTTATTATTATTAATTTCTTTTAAATAATTCTTAAGATTTTAATAAATCCTATAAAAAACCTTAATAATTTATTTTCTAGTAATCTTTAAAATATAATCTATAATATATTTCTTAATAGATAGATTATATAGTCCTTATTTTTAATTTCTTTAATTTTAATATTCTTAATATTCTTTATTAGCTTTTTTAAAATATTTTAATTTTAAATATCTTATTTAAAGATATTAAAATTCTTTTATAGTTCTATATAATTTTATAAAATTAAATAAACTTTTATATAATTATATAAATTAATATTTTAAATTAAAAATTAAAAATATAAATAATTTTATGTTTAAATAAATAAATAAAGTTTATTTTTAAATATAAGAATTATATAAAATAGATTTATATTTAAGGAAAATAAGATTATATTATTTAATTAAAATAATTATTAATATACTTTTTTAAAGCTTTTTAAATATAAAAAATAATTAAAATTAAAATATTAAATTCTTATTTTTTATAATAAAATCTTTAACATTATATTTATATAAAAATCTTTAATTATAATTATATTATTAAATATAAGATTATTTATATAGTTATTATACTTTTTATAAAAAGTATTCTTAAATATATAAATTTTTTTATTAAATATCTTATAGCTTATTTTATTTATTTGAATCTAATTATTTAATAAAGATTTAATAAAGAATTTAAATTTAAATATAGCTTTATTATTTATAAAATATATGGTATTATAATTATTATATATTATACTCTTTAAAAATATATAAATATTATTTATAATTATAAAGAATATTATTAATTAAACTAGCTTTTAAATAAGCTTATAATGATTAATAATAATAATAATAATATTAATTAAATAAATTATAATTTTTTTTAAATTTTTTTAAATTTTTTAATTTTAAATATAAATCTTTTTATTTAAGCTTATTAAAGTATTTATAAGTTATCTTTATATATTTAAATATAAGTATTTATATAAAATTATAGTTCTTTTTATTTATTATAATATATTTTAGATTTTAATATTTTTTAAAAGCTTAATAATAATCTTTAAAACTTATAGCTTTATAAGAATATATAATATTAATTTATAAAGCTTTTAAAATATTATAATAAGCTTATTTTTTAATATTTAAATAATTATTTAATGTTATAATTATTTAATATTATAATAATTATTTAATATTATAATAATTATTTAATATTATAATAATTATTTAATATTATAATAATTATTTAATATTATAATAATTATTTAATATTATAATAATTATTTAATATTATAATAATTATTTAATATTATAATAATTATTTATTTATTATAATAATTATTTATTTATTATAATAATTATTTATTTATTATAATAATTATTTATTTATTATAATAATTATTTATTTATTATAATAATTATTTATTTATTATAATTATTTAATAATTATAATTATAAATATTAATTTTATTAATATAAGTATTTAAATAATCTTTCTTTTTTTAATACTTATTAAGCTTAGCTTTTGTTTATATAAAATTAAAATATTTCTTTATAATCTTTAAAAAAGCTTGAATTATTCTTATATTCTTTATATTTTTAATATTAAGATCTTTTATATATATATAAGTATTAATTTAATTTAAAAATTTAATAATAAGATTTATATTCTTTTTATATATATTAAATAAATATTTTATATATCTTTTTCTTATATCCTTAAAAAATATAATTTTAATTTTAATTATAATCTTTTTTAATTAATTTAAATAATATTAATATATTTTTAAAAGCTATTTTTTTATAAAAGCTTACAATTTTATTTCTTTTATAAAAGCTTTAAATTAAGCTTTTTTTTAAATTTTATTTTTATAATATTAATATATTATACTTTTATAATATTTATTTAAATAATAATTATAATCTATTATTATAATATTTAAATTTTAATTTTTTTTTATAAATCTAATCTAGATTTATTTTAAGCTTTTATAATTAAGAGTTTAAATAAAATACTTAATTTTATATAATTATAAATATAAGTTTATAAGATTAAATATATTTTATAGCTTTTTAAAATATATAATTCTTAATCTTTAATTTAATTAATTTAGGTTTTATTTAATTAAGATTAATTAAATAAAAAGTATTATATATATTAGCTTTTACTTTTAATATTTTATATTATATATTTTAATATTTAATTTTTTAAAAAAGAATAAAATCCTAAAATCTTATATTTAAAATTAAAGTTATATTCAAGAATTTTTTATATAAGAATAGCTTTTAATAAAGATAAAAAGATTATAAAAAAAAATATAAAAATATAAAAATAAAAGAATTATATTTAAGCTTTATTTTTAAAGATTAATTATATATTTATATATATAATAAAAGTTATTAATATTAAATATTTAAAAAATAAGATTTTTAATAAAATACTTTTTTTTATTTAAGCTAATATCTATAATATAAAAAGTAGATTATATAAAATATAAATATATAAGATATAATTAAAGCTTTAATTTATATAAAGAAAAGAGAGATTAAAGAGCTAATTATATAAGAAAAGCCTAAAAATAGCTTTGCTTATATAAGTATATTATAGCTAAATATTACTAAAAATAAGCTTATTCAAAAAAAGCCTAGTTATATATATAGCTTAATATAATATAAAATATATAATCTTTTATAATATAATAATATTATAATTTCATTTATATAATAATATTATTTAATTTATAGCTTTTTAATTAATTAATAAATAATAAAAATTATATTAATTCTTATAGCTAATTATATTAATTCTTATAGCCTAAAAGCAGCCTCTTATTTCGCCTGATAACTGCATTGAGCCCCTTTTCGAGCTTTTCCGCTTCCTTCCTTGCTGCTGTCAATGCGCTCTCAGCATCCTCAACACTCATCAACGGCATGTTGCCAACCCCAGTTGCTGTACCCTTGTCTGATTCCTCGCCATGCGCTATAGGTGAAGCCAAGTCTTGCAAAGCACGCGCGCCATCGGGTGTACTGTATATGCCCACCCCTGCGGCGGCATCGGGTCCATAAAAATATGGAGCTAGTGAGTTCAGACTGGCAGCTGTGGAATCGCGAGATGTGGAGGTACCCTTTGGTAGTCCGAGATTGTTCACACCAAGACTGAGGCGAGGAAGAACGTACTGATTGATGTAGCTGAGTGCGTCTTCTCTTTGAAGTTTACCGATCGGGTCCTGTGATTGAAGCTGTGGCGTTGACGGAAAGATAGTCGGGCGGCCGTTGGGAACAGCTCGGCCCTTAATTAGAGAGAAAGCCCCGCTGCCAGGCTGATGTCTCGGAGCAATGAATGCTCCAGGGTTCTCGGCTGTCACAGCAATAGCAGCCTGGAGATCAAGAAACACGTTCTCTTCTTCAGGAGAAAGACCTCGTATGCAATCACCATTTGGAGTAATGAGCATGCGACTACCATCAACATGGAACTGTTTACGAACAGGCCTTCCAGCACGCAAGGCAGCTAGGTCATCATCCTGAATCTCGCCACATTTGCAAGCACAATCCTTGCAATATCCAGGCCGTTTTGCTGGTGAATTGGTTTGACTGAAGTCAGAACGTGGGGTAATACCCGATACAATCTTCAGAATATGCAGCTTATCCAAAGTTAATGTCCACAAAGACCTCCGAATTTCTGCAAACACCGAAGAAGGGCCGGGTAGGGGTTTTTCTTTTGAACTATTCAGATCGAGTAAACCTGTCTTCCTTGGCAGAGAGATCACCGGATTCATTTGTGCTGCTTCTTTGGATCCTTTGTCATTCTCCTTTGAACCGGGGTTTTCACTTCCTTTTAGCTGTGCAGGTTTGTTCTTCTGAGCTGTCTCCCCATTCTCCTGGGGTTTGGCACCATCTTGATCAGTGGTGTCGGAAGGGAATGCCTCCTCTTTCAGTGATTCATTGACAGAGAACAATATGTGCGACTTCGAAGTTGTTTCTTGGCTAGACTTTTCTTTTTTCTGCTTTTTTTTGCGCCCCACGACTGGAGCATGCTCTCTAGACCCTGTCATTGGCACATCCACCATTAGTTTGGCTTCCTGCTTAAGAGCCTCTTTCCGCTGCTTTCTCTGTTGACTCTTGGTAGTCATGCGTACATGAGTTGTACTACCTCTACCGGACGGTGGGGAGCTTGCTCGTGAGGTTGAAAATGACAGAGATACCACGGAAGCTGCATCACTTATCATCTCACTGGCCGGTGTATCTGGTCTTGGAGGTGTAGAAACAGTTTTAGATGTGGCTGGTTGTGCCAGTGATATTGTCGTTGGAATGGGAAAATTTTGTTTAGAGTCGGATTTAGGTAGCGAGTGAACAACTCGTAAACTTCTAGGTGTTGAGCGGTTTGTAGCCGGAAGATAATTTGTGATAGATGACGAGGATGGAAGAGGAAAGATTGGTGGAGGAATCAGCTTCTCCGTTTTCAGCAAAGATCCTTCATAATTGAAGGAGGATATCGCCGACTTCTGATACAAAGTTTCCTTATCCCCACGACTAACAGGCAGACCTGTGTACGCAGTTTCAGTCAACTCATGTTGGCATTTGCCCTGGTCCATTCCAATTGGTGACTTGGATGTTGGCGTAGCCTTTGGTGTCGGCACAGCCGAGAAAGCAGGGCCGCAGTTTTGATTACTGCTTCTCTTTTTCTCTTTTGGTGCATCTAAAGCCGGAAAATCCTCATCAGGTCGGACATAGTTGTTCACTTGATCAGAAACAGACGACTTGGGGCTTGGCCTCACCCGACTCCCACGCCCCGAAACCGAAGTTTGAGTTTTAATGTCAAAAGTCGTCACTGTAAGGTTTTGATAAATGTGTTCTGAGGTACCAATCCTGTATGGTGGAGCAAAAAAGGCCGGTTGTAACATTTCTGGGTTAATACCCGCATGTCGTGGAAAACAATATATAGATGCACTTCTCGAGGCATTAACATTCTGATCATAGCCAATGTGAAAGCCAGGAGGAGCAGATTGGCCAGACCTCTGCGCCGAAGCAAGGCCTGCTGCCAACAACACACTCAGGGGTTCGTCTGACACTAAGGCATCAACAGAGGTTGTGGCTTCGTCCAGAGAAGGAAGTTCATCACCTAGATTCGAGCTATTAGCGGAATGCATCCCATCATTGTAAACGATACAGGCCACAACGAGCTACGGCACACTTGACTGATTTAAGTACAAGAGAGCAAAAAGGTCATGCTACAGAAGCCCCATCATCATCTTCCACATAATACAATGGGAGAAGGCAAGTTGAGAAATTGGGGCATTGTGCTATATTCCGATCAATGGCGACACCGAAGAGATCTGGTCCCGCCCGATCTGTTAACGTACATGAGCATTATGTGGAAGACGATGATGGAGTTGCCTCAGTGACCCTCGCACCCTGTCAAACCATAGAATCTGACTATCCGAGGGGTAATAAAGACAATACAGCAAAAAGAGAATGAACACAATAGAAAAAAAACGTCGAAATAAGATCGACTCTATCCGAGCTTGATCTAAGAATCGAAAGCCTGCGCCTTGTGCAAGTACTGCGTGCCCTTGCTGAGCATTCGCTATCTCGCCTGGATTCTGTTGATTAAATGCTTGTTTTGCGGTCCATTAGAAAGAAAAGTCGATCCACCAAAATTAAAATGCCCTTCAACGCCTCCACGAGTCAAAATCAATGCAAAAAAAAGAAAAAGAAAAAGCAACTCATGTGTGTGTCAACACCAACGCTGCCTCTGAATGCTTTTCACTGTGCTACCATCTCGCATAACCAGCATTGTACATCATGTTTGGAGTGTACCCACCTTGACTCTGGTTACCGAAGACACCTTGACTGACTCCAGTATTGCTCTGCGACTGGTGTTGCATCCTCGCCTGCAGGATGCTCGGGTCTGCAAGATCAACTAAGCCACTCCCCCCCGAGGAGGAAGTGTTAGCATGTCTATGCTTTTTCCCCTTCTTCTTCTGCTTCGAACCAAAATCTTGGGCTGCTCCTGGATGGTTCCCATAGAGCGAAGCCAAAAGACCAGAAGCAGGAGCTGGGGTTGAGGTGGAGGGTGGTGGATACTGGTTGGAAAAAGAGGAGATTAAGTACTCACGCTTTCCTCCGTCATGGGGATGATTGCCCCCTCCGCGGCTTCGACCGATCAAGCTTTGTAACAAATCATTGGACGAATCCTTCGGAGTAGCCCCAAAGCCTGAGCCAAAATTTTGACCAAACATGCTTGGTGGTGTGCCTGTTGATTTGAGACCGGGTGGGGGCCCTGGCATAGTGCTTCCATAAAACTGGTTGCCAGATTGTGACTGCATTGAGGTTGGCATCATTGAGGACTGTTGAGCCATAATCCTAGGATTTGCGGCGAGTTTCATGTTCGTGTTTGAGCTAGGGTTATCGGTTGCAAAACTGAACCGTGACGATTGTCGTGTATGACCTTGATTTTGAAATACATGGTTTGGATTCGAAATCCCGGGTGGTAATTGCTCGCCAAATCCATTGTGTGACCGTAAAGACATTATTTGCTGTGGCGTCATGGCTCGATTCATCTGATTTGATGAATTTTGATTGAAATTTGGACCACTGAGGGCAGGTCCAAAGAGACTCTCAGTGCTGGTTCTTTGAATTGGAGGCTGTGCGCTGAGATGCCTGTGGTCGAACGCATGACCTTCGCTGTTGACTGATCTTTCTTCAGGCTCGCCACCGAGAGCAAGACTACCACCAGTCTCCAATTCACATTCCGACAGTTCTTGAATTTCATTATCATCACCTCGTTTTCTGCTGACACGGGATACATCATCGTCTCGCATTGCTTTTCGCTTTTCACCTCCATGTACGTCGAACATCGGCGGATCCAGCTCGTCAAATTCAACGTCAAGAACTGTTGGCAGCGAACAGGCTTGCATTACTTTTAACACAGCAGACAAGGAATTATTATGCGCAATGCAGAAAGATGGTCTAGGCACGTCTGCAAGGTCGACAGAGCTGGTGTCTTTGTTTCCTTCGGATCCTTGTATGATGTGTAGCTCATCATTTCTCCCCATGACCTCAAGAATGGCGTCTGTTGTGACCGGCAGAGAGGTGGAAACGGCAGGACTTGACGCTGCAACACTAGTCGCATAGCTACCTCTACGACTGTGTTGAGGGTTTCGAGCCCAGTTTGCTGATGACGGCAAGGCAGAACCATCAAACCCGGACTCTGATCCATCTTTGCTAGTTGACCGCGCCATAGATTGAGCTGCAGGTACGGATGTTGATTGTGGTGGCGGTTGTCGGTTTGTTGTTCTACCAGAGCTACCGCTGCCGCCACCACCAGGTAATGGTCTTTGTGTGTGAATACTGTTCATCGAGGACAGGTCTTGTCGGGTATAACTATCTTCTTCATCGCCTTGCTCGTGCAAGAACATGCACCCGGGATTGCTGCACTTCTCATTTTTCAACCATGCTGAACAGTATTTTGTTGTTCCATGCTGTGCCTTCAAGAATCGGTCGCCGTTTTGTGACCCATGTACAGCCTGAATACATTTCGTTGCTTCTTCTGGTTTTTCAAAAGTCACATATATGCCCAGTGAGTGATGTTGCCCGTCAGAGCTTTTCCGATTACTGATAGAGATCTTTTGAATACTCCCATATTGACCGAAGAATTCTGGCTTTCGCAGTGTCTTCAGTAGCTCATCCTCTCGTACGGTGGGTGCAAGGCCGGTGATATAAACTAGATTCTTTTGCACGACGCGCACTCCAATGAGATTTTTGCGGTTCTCCTTTTCCGCTTCGCGCTTCTGAGCTTCCTTATGTCGCTGCTCCTGGGCTCGCTTTTTCTGATTCTTTTGAATGTTGGCACGGAATTCGGCCACTCTTCGGTGTTGTCAGCAATTAGCACAAGAAAACCTAGTATGGACATACTCTTCCTGTGTGACCACTTTCCACTGTATGGTTTTTTCATCATACGGTCGCCTACAGGCTGGGCAGAGGCCGTTCATATTATTTTTAATGTTGTTGAAGCAAAATTGGCAAACCTGCAATACTGACGTTGGCGTTTGAAGACATACGATTTAAAAAAAAAAAACGTATCGTACCTGGTAGCCACAAGGGCATGGCCGGAAATTCCGGTCAGAGAGATCAAATTCTTCAATGCACAGAGGGCTGTTATATTGTTAGGCGTCCAACTGAAGCTACCTCGTAGGCCAGTGTGACGATCTTGAGAGAGGCAAAATATAGATCTAACTTACCAAACATCCTCTTCTTCTTCTATGAATGAATCTTGTGACGCCATATTTGCTGTACAGAAGTGTAGAATCGTGGAAGACAAATCTTGAGTGGAGTGTGCCAAAAGTGTAATCAGGGGAGGTTGTTCCGAGAGTGATCCAGGACACCTTGATTGACGAAGTCCCATTTCGTTGGCCTACTTGGACTAGTGAGTTCTCAGATCACGTGACAGTTCTAGCATCCAGAACGATCGCTCCAATCTTCTAAGATGTGGTCCCCAAGGTAACTACCTATGCTAGGATGATGCTAAGAGCCTTGCATAGATCTGGCCTATAATTAAGTCTTTCTACTTGTGTTCGGTAGAAACCCGGAAATTATACCTTGATTGAGCAGGTGTGAAGGAGGCACATTCCACCGTATGTGAAGAAACACGAATACTCACCCTGCCGATTGAATCGAGTTGTCGATTGGTTACATCTGGGAACAACGCTTGCCATGGCGACCAATTTATCTCGAAGCATGGTATTTGCCCCAACTTTTACGCCAGCAAAATTGACACCTTTTCGCGTGGGACAAGCTGCTCGCACCCTGTCTAACTCAGTCGTTCGATCAATTGCAACCCCAAAAGAGTCACAGAACCTGAGAAAAGCACCACGGGTCCGCATTGGAACACTAAAAGCGCCAATCATCAATTCGGCAGACAAATACCAAACCAAGGCTGACAATCTCCATCGTTATGGAGCATGGTTGATGGGTTGTCTACCAAAGTACATACAACAGTTTTCTGTTTGGAAGGATGAACTCACTGTATACATTTCACCACCGGGTGTCATCCCTGTATTCTCCTTCTTGAAATGTTCGTTCATATCCCACAAATTCTTCTTCTTGTACTAAGCTAACCAAACCACCTAGACAATACTGCTGCCGAGTTCACTCAAGTGAGCACCGTGACTGGTTGCGACTATCCCACCCGCGACAACCGTTTTGAAATTGTGTACAACCTCCTCTCCGTCCGACACAATTCACGTATTAGAGTAAAGACATACGCCAATGAATCATCTCCTGTGCCAAGTATCACCGGCCTGTTTGATGGTGCCAACTGGTTTGAGCGTGAGGTTTATGATCTTTATGGCGTCTTCTTTGCAGGTCATCCTGATCTGCGTCGAATAATGACAGACTACGGTTTTGAGGGTCATCCATTGCGAAAGGATTTTCCATTGACTGGTTACACTGAAATTCGCTATGATGAAGAGAAAAAGCGCATTGTCACCGAGCCTCTTGAGCTCACCCAAGCATTTCGCAACTTTGAGGGGGGTTCCAGTGCGTGGGAACAAGTTGGCCCAGGCGAGGACTATAGACCAACCTCTTTCAAGCTGCCAACAACGAAGCCCGAGGTCAAAAAGGAATAGGCCTATTGGCAAGCATATCATTATCTACCTAAATTTTCTTTCCCTTGATAGCACTTGACATATGAGTAGTTGATTTGTATGTTTTTATCTTCGCTGATAACTGATAAGTGAAAGAAATTACTTCATAATTAAACCCTTATTCTGTATCGGGTATGTACTTGAATCATATTCAATGTGCTCCCCACTTCGGCCCCCTGCTATTACAGTTGTCTGTCACACTAGCAAATTTTCAATCAATCGTGTAATGAGATTTGGAAACTGCATATCACGTTCTAACTCTCCGCTCGAGAACGTCCACTATAGCCTCACTGTGTTGTTTCTAGACGTTGATTGTCAATGATCATGTTTCTACCATCGTACATAATGATTCCTCGGTTGGCAAAGGCTAGACGGATCATAACATATGCATTGAACTTTATAGACCTTGGCCAGGCTAATGGTGAAGATGACGCGATGACGTGACCGACACTCGTCTTCGGGTACTGTAAAATCTCATTGTGTACAAGCGAGACATTTTAGCGTAGCCCATTCTTTCCCACAGGGAGATTCTGTACCCCATGTCTAAAGTATAGAAATTGAAACATCCCGTCTGCCAAACTGTACACAAATGAGTTTCATTCGCCACAGCAGCAGCACAATAGTGGGATGCGCTAAAGTGTGCTGCTTGTATTAGATGAGAGTTTACAGTACATGTCTGTATCTCAACGTCAGTCCATATTTCGAAATTGTTTCATTACGTAGCATGTAAGACAGAAGTTCTGAATCTTACCTACTACACATACATGCCCTACTCGACACTGAAATGATATGTCCACTTACCAAATGCCTGGATAGCCTGAATATGATCTTTGGTAGTGCCTTGAGTGACGCGTCTACTGAGTGCATTGTGCGAGCCTGACAGAAACGGCCTCACGCAAACTCTAAAGACAAGGTCGGATTCCTTCATACCATATACCAAGAAGTTACATTCGTCGACCACACAAATTTCCATGCATTGCTGGTGCTTGCGAACGAAAACATCCCCATGCAGTATCGTGCTAAGAAATGAGCCATCAGCTGTAGTCCAGGAAGAATATCGTGATTCAAAGTATTCTGGCCCACTTAATAAATGCTGTGATAAAAATGATTACATTTATCAGTGAGCGATTCGTAAGTCGACATATGTGAGCCTGGTTCACCACATTCCGTCGCGGTTATCATCATGCCGCTCTTCTACCTCGGTGCGGTATTGAAAGTAATCCTTTGAATCCTGACCATAACCGTCTGAATTATCTTCATAAGTGGGATGATGATCGGCTCCATGCTCATCTTCATATATCTGAGCATCGTCCACATACTCAACTTGACCTTCGGAGCCGGAATCCTCATAGTCCACGGTCATCTGCCTGAGGATAAGCAAGATATCAACTGTCTTTAAGAGCAACTTACACGATGATAATCAAAGCTGTACTGGTCGAGGCTTTGTTGTCCATCCTGCTGCTCGCCTGATTCACGCTGGGCGAGGTAATCTTCTTCTTGACGTTTCCTTCGAGCTTCCTCTTCCAGTCGCTTTTGCTGCGGCGAAACCGGCACATTCATTTGCGGATGCATAGCTTGTACAATTGCCAGATAGCTATACATGAAATTACTGAGAAGAACCTGGCTAAGGAGAGAACGTCGTGGGTTGGCAAGTTTAATATGAGCCATTCGATATATTGCCCTCTCTTCCAGAAGAGGAAATCGGCTCCAATAATAATCGATGTCTGGCTGTAGAGGCTTGTAGGGCGGGTCCTCGGGTACCTGAAGCGAATGAGAACCTCGTTTGTTCCTTTCTTTTTCCTCCCTCTTTTTGCTTCCGCCAAATATAGAAGTAAAGATGTTGCCCTCTTTTTCTTTCTTGGAATCAAATTTACGATGGCTTTCTTTCTTTCTCTCCTCTTGAAGTTTGCTGTCCACACTGTCCCGATCAAGAACGAGACTTTCACGACTCTTCGCTGCCGTCTTATCTATCGAAGTCTGTATCACATCCAATCTGACATTATCTTGGGCCTTTTCGGACTGACTCTTCGCCTTCGATCTTTTGTTCTCATCTTTCTTCTTTTCCTTATCCTCTGCCACACCCTTGAACCACTTCCATGCGCTCCCGGACTTGACAGAATTTCCTGAGGATTCTTCATCTCGATCTTTCTTCGTTTTCCTTTCGACCTTTCTGTCATCCTGAACAAATGTCGGAATAAGTGCTAAATTATCGGTACGACTAGCTCCACCGTCTGAATTAGGTGATGGTGTCGAGGTCAAGATGTCATTCATCGTTCGTGTCTGGCCCGTACTTAGAGATATGGATGGATAATATCCTTGGACTGGTTGAAAACCAGAAGTTGCTCCTGGATGGCGAGCCGATGAGCCAGAAGGCTCAGAGGCAGGAACATCTGCAAGTGAGTCTCTCCGTGGCTCCTCAATTTGTGACAAGAACATATGTGAGAACGCTCTTGGCTGGTGTTCGTCTTGAGAGCTTTTTGTCGTGTCCTCTGGGCTGCTTATTTCAACAACCGGGGTGATTGCTGTGTTTGAGGATCCGCGAATAGTAAGGCTATCAAGGAACTCAGGTGTCACTGCCAAGCTATCTGCTGGGTTTTTTACATGATCATTCCTATCATCCGGTGTCGCAGACGAATCCTGAGAAAATTTTTGTTGTCTGCGAACCGACCTTGTTGGTCTCGAAAAATTTTCTGTGACAGTTTCTGGTTGCATTCTGGGAGTAGCTTGTCCTTGATGAATATCTAAAGTGGGTGAAAGGCCCAATCCATACGGACTAGTCTCTTGGTGGTGCTGTACAACGCGCTTAGGGAAAGGAGCTTTGTCTCCATACCGTAAACTTCCACCTTTGCGGTAGGTGGTACGGGTAGACCTTCGCAGTCCTATGCCTGGGGCCATCGGGAGAATGGGCATATCAACCGAGTTGTCCATTAAGGTTCCAAGATGACCTTGAGATTCTTGGGCAAGTTTCTGCACTGCTTTTGAAGGATCTTTGAAAAGTTCGTCTAAACTGAACTCAGGGCCGGGGGTATTAGCATGTAGCCGTTTTCTCTCTAAGCTTTCAGCCCCATCAATATAGTCTACAGTCCCTCGACCTTCCGAATCATCAATTTGCCGGGAGAGCATCGATTTCTTTCTTCTCAGCGAGCTTGTTGCCAATAGGCCGGGCTCACTGTGATCAATATGGTCATAAAACGAAAGATAGAAGTCCCCAGACCTTCGACGAATCGATTGAACACGGTTTTCCAGAAAGGATTTGAACTCTGATGGAGCAAGTTCAGGATGGACCCTCGCAGGAACCCAGAGAAGTCTTGAAGGGTCATTTTCGTCGTCATCACCACTTGGAGCTATGACAGGCATGGCAGAAAGATTCATTAGGGGCATATCTGGATCGATGTTGTTGCCAACATCCATGGACAATCTTCTCAAAGCCTGCAAATTGCTTAACTCCTGAGCGATATCATTGGGGTAGTTTATGCTTGCAAGGGGGAAGGATGACTTGGAGGTGTCGACCTGAACGCCCCGCAAGGAGAGTGTTGGGGATGATGGGAGACTCGAAACAGGGTCGATTGAGTTGTTACTTTGACAAGAGGCTAATGGCGGCATGGTCTGTAGTTTTCTGAGACTTGTATCCTCACTCACGCAGTTGGACAAGTCTTGTATATGTTTTGGGGGAGAGCGTGTTGACTGTCGCCGGTGTTCCGAAGGCTGCGGCGACTGTTGTAGTTGGTGTCGGGGTCGTTGTAATTGTTCTTGATAAGATGGGCCCCCAACGAAACTTAAGGGCCGGTTTCCTTCGAATGCCGAGTCGTCTTCATCACCGTATAAAGTTCCGATTGCTTCAGTCACATGATGACTCGGATCAGATATAGAGAGCTGGCTTGAATGACCAAGTCTCCCAGTAACAGTACCAGTGATGTTATCGTGGGGTCGGGAAGATGTCTACTCGCCACACAAGATTAGTCAAACCCCCTAAAGAATATGAACTAATACTCCTCATCACATAGCATTCGGAATGTGGTTTACTTGGGTTGTCCTTTAGATTGTGCAGGCCTCAAGAATTATGCATGGACTCCAACAAGGCGCAGGAAGAATATTTAGGGAATCGACGTACCATCATTGAGAGTGGCTCGCAGGCCGCGAGCGAGGCGGAAGCCTCGAAAATGCACGTGGGTTTTCAAGTTATTTTATATATAACAGAGAAGCTCTCGCAGCTATAAAAGGCCGACAGATATCATGAGGGTTTGAGCGTGCAGAAAACAGATGCAAGCGAGCTGCAATTAGGAAGCGATATAGCCCTACCAAATCTGGTGTTGTCCTTAAGTGTATCGCTGCATTGGATCAGAGGGCCCTGAGCAATGACGATGCGCAACGAGGATATGGGCTGTATCTTAAGATAGAGGAGATCCAGGCAATTAATTTAAAAAGCTAGAGTGAGAGGACCTGGGCTGATGTAGGAGGGACTAGGCTGATACAAGTAGAAAGCGACAGTATGATATGTATGTCATGATCCGGGATTTCCTACAGCGACAAGGCCCCATGTTGCGCATCACTCGTTTCCCTGTGGTTCCCATAGTGGTTGGACGACGCCCAGTTCGGGGGAGTGCCGTGTCACGTGTCTTATAATAGGTCAGAATTCTCGCCTGAAATCCACACTGGGACAGCGGATATTATGTAATCTATAAATATATAAGGCTTAATTAGGTATTAAAACTATATCTATATCCCTAAGGAAATTTTATTAAGAAATAAATTATTATAATTTTATTATAATAATCCTTATATAAAGTATTTTAATATAAATCAAACCCTAAATTTTTATAATATAAGTTTTATTAATATTTTATAGATTAAAAGATTAAGGAATATATTATTAATTATAATATTTATTAAGGAATAGTATTATAATATTATTATCTATATAGATATTTTAATTCTCTATTAAAATTAAATTAATTTTAAAAAGAAATATTTATAAACTTTATTATAGGACTTTTATTTATTATATTTAATAAAAAAGATATAGATATAATCCTAATGATTATAAATTAATATATAAAGTATTATCTATTTCTTTTAATAAATATAATTATTATTATAATAGATCTTATAGAATTATTTTATTAAAAGATAAAATTAAAGTATAAGATATTAAAGGGTATTATATTAAATAAAGGCCTTATTTTTATAAATAAATTCTAATTAAAACTTTATTATATATCTTAAATAAAAAGAAGACTTTTAATAATATTTTACCCTTAAATAAATAAATAAATAAAATAAATAAATTAAATATTAAAATATTATTTATATTACTTCTTAATAAAAGAATAAATAATATAAATAAAGCTTTTTTAAATAATATAATTGATTTATAATTTAATTATCTTTATAATAATTAATATCTTTTTTAATAAAGTATTATTTAAATATAAATCAGGCTTTTTAAATATTAAGGATAATATTATAAAAAAAAGATATTAATAATATAAAGCTAATTAAAGAAATTAATAAAAATATAAGAAATATTAATAAAATACTAATAATAAATAATTAAAGGCTAAATAAGAAATTATAATAAATTATATATACCTTTAATATTAAAAAAAAGGGATATAATTATATTAAATATAAAGAATTTATATTTAAACATAAAAATAAAATTAATATTAAAATTTATTGATTTATTTTAAATCTTATAAAAAATTAAAATATAAATATATTAATTAATATTATTTAAATAATATTTATAGATTTATAATATCTTTTATATTAATCTATTAAAGTTATAAATATAATAAATAAAGAATATTAATAATAATCTATTAATACTAGAATTAAAGATTAAGAATAAATAAAAGATTAAGAAAATTAAGAATTAATCAAAAAATTAAAAAAGAATTATATTATTTAATTAATTAATTAAACTAGCCTTTTAAATATAATTAATAGATTCTAATTAATAAAATAAATACTTTAAAACTAATAAAAATATTTAAAAAGAATTAAATAAAAAGAAAATATAAATTAAATAAAGATATAATATAATAAAATAAAAATACTATAAAATTATAATTATAAATAAAAAAAACTTAAAAATTATATATTAGAAAATAATATTTAATTTATATCTTTTAATCTATTATAAATAAATAATAAAAATATAAATAAGAGATATAAATATTATAATAAAAATCCTTCTATTATAAAATAAAAACCAGAAACTAATAATTTAATAAAAACTTAATAATAACCTAATTATACCTATTTAAATCTAAAGAGCTATATAACCTTAAATTTATTATTAAGCTTAATAAAGTATAAGAGATTCTTATTAATTAACTTAAAAAGAGTAATATAAGCAGTATATTTAGTATACTACTAAGATATAAAGCTAGTATTTATTTAAATAAGATTAAAACTCTATACTATCTTCTATTTAATTAAATTAGCCCTATATAAGATTTTAAGATATATCTATTAAGTTTAAATAGCTTATTATAAAATTAATATTAAAACCTAAATAAAATATTTATATATTTACTTAAATATTCTATTACTTTTAAGAGTAGGGCTATTATATAATTAATAACATTTAATAAACCTTTTTTTTTCTTTTTATAAACCTTATTAATTATAATATAGATCTTAATAGAATTAATAATTTTAAAAGATTAATAATATATAATCTTAATTAATTTAAAAGTTAGATAAATCTTTAATAATATATTAATAATATATTAAATAAACGTATTAATAAAAATAAAAAAGATTTTATTATTAAAGCCTTTCTTTTTTTTATTTTAAGTAATATATAGCCTTAATATTATAGCTAGAAAATTAAGTATATTATTTAATTTTAAATATTACTTAATATAAGGGCTATAAATTTGAATAATATTAAATTATTAATAAAACCCTTTTAAATACTATTATTCTATATATTATTAATATATATTATTTTTATTATTATACTATTAATAATATATTAATGTAATATTAATAAATAAGTATTAAATTATTATTATTTATTATTTTATTAGGCTTAATAATCTTTTTTATTATCTTAATATTAATTATTATAGCTATTCTTATATAATATATATACTATATATACTATATAATAATTAGCTTAATATAATCCAGCTATTTTATAATTATATAGATTTAGATAATAAATCTTTTAAAAGATATAATAATATACTAAAAAGGTAATAAAAGGGTAATAAAATAATAAAAAAAATATAATAAAATATATACTTATAAATAAATAAAAAAATATAATAAATCTAAGTTTTCAAAAAATAAAAATTCTACAATAATAAAATAATAATAATAAGGAAAATCTATTATAAGATAATAGATATATAATTAAGATATTAGAATATTACCCTTAAAAAGAGAGTAATTATAATAAGATTAGATATTTAAATATCTGATTATAATATATAATCTAAAAAACTATTAATTATTAAGGCTTTAATAGCCTTTTATATTTAAAGAGTATAAGAAAAAATAATTTAATTAAATATAAATCTTAATATTAATTAATTAATTAAAGCTATATAATCCTATTTAATTATATATAGAATTCTCTTTATATTAAATATCTTATAATCTTTAAATATCTTATTTAATATAATATCTATTAATCCTTTTATAATAAAGATCTTTTATATTATTATAAATATATAATACCTTTTCAAATAATTTATAATAATTAAAATTATATTTTTAATCTTTTTATTTATATTTATAATCTTTAATAAATTAATAATAAAATTTATTAAGAATTCTTAAAAGGGTTTATTTAATATTAATAATATAACAAGTTTATTATAAAATAAATACTATTTATCTTTATTTATTTAATATTTATAATAAAAGTATATATATTAAATAATATTATTCTTTATCTTTTCTTAGATATATTATAATCTAGCCTATTTAATTATATAATTAATTTCTTAATATTTTATAATAAAGTTATTATAAATAAGTATTAGAATTTCTTTTTATATATCTCTAGATATATAAATATAATTTTATTATAATAAAAAGCTTTTAAAATCTAAGTATTAATATCTTTATTTAATTTCTAAGAGTTTATTATTATTTTATAGCTTATTAATTATATTCTTTATCTTAAAATTATCTTTCTAAGCTTTCTTTAATATATCTTTTTATATTTTATTTAATTTATTAAATACTTTTTAATTATAAATCTTTTAATTATATAATTAATTTATAGCTTTCTTATTAATAATTCTTATATTAATATTTTTATTATTTTATTTTCTAGTTTTTTATAATATAATTTATAGATAATCTTTTATAATTTAATAATAATAATTCTTTTATTATTATTAGTATTTAATCTATCTTTATATAATATCTTATAATTTATAAATTTAATTAAAAATCTAGATAATTATATATATTAAGCTTTTTATATATTTATAATATTATAATATTTAAATTAATATAATAATATATTTATAAGGTTTATATTTTTTAATTTATATTTAATATAGAAATTAAAGGGATAAAGCTTATCTAAAACTAAGATTTTATAAATATTTAATTTTAATTTTATAATAAGATATTTATAATTTAAATAATCTATTAGGATTTATATTTAATATTTATTATAAACTAGATAATATCTTCATACCTAAAATAACTTTATAATAGCTAAAAGCTTTTAATTAAAAGTATAATATTATATTTTTATCTTATTAAGCTTTTATAATATATATATTATAAAATACTAATAGTCGTTATATAGTTATAATAAGATTATCTTAATAATAAATCCTAAGATATTTATTTTAATATAGATATTTATTTTTAAATTAAAATACTTAAGAATAAAAGCTTTAATAAATATCTTTCTTAGCTATATTAATATTATTATCTTATAATTATTTATTTAAATTTTATTAATTATCTTAGATTTTCCTTTTAATAAATTATTTAAAGGGATAATTAATTTAATATAATTTTTAATAAAATAATAATAATAGTTTATAAAATCTAGGAATATTAGGATTTCTTTAATTATTTTAGATATCTTTTAATTTATAATAGCTTTAATATAATCTTATTTTATTATAATATCTTCTTTTAGTTTTATAAAGCTTAAAAAGCTTATTTAATTAATTAAGAAAATATGTTTCTTTAAATTAATATATAAATCTATTTTCTTTAATTATTTAAGGATTTTATAAATATATTATTTATAATCTTTAGGATTCTTATTATATATTAGTATATTATTAAAGTATATTATATAAATTATATTTATTAATCTTTTTAAGATTTTATTAATATATTTCTAGAAAGTTATAAAGGTATTAATAAATCTAAAAGGTATTATCTAATATTTAAAATAGTTATAATAATAATAAAAAATAGTTTTTTATTTATTATCCTTTTTAATTTAAATTCTATAATATATATCTTTATATTTAGTTTTATAAATATATAACCTTTTCATAATATTTTTAAAATCTTATTAATAAATAATAAAGATATCTTATTCTTAATTATTATTTTATTTAAGTCCTTATAGTTATTATAAAATCTAAGCTTTTTATTTAATTTAAATATAAAAAGGATTAGTATATTAATAAAGCTTATAAAGTATTAAATCTAGTCTTTTTTAAATATATTCTTAATATACTTTTTAAAAGCCTTTAGCTTTTTCTTTATAA
The DNA here is from genome assembly GCA_005765155.1 of Zelopaecilomyces penicillatus. Classification (NCBI taxonomy): domain Eukaryota; kingdom Fungi; phylum Ascomycota; class Sordariomycetes; order Hypocreales; family Pseudodiploosporaceae; genus Zelopaecilomyces; species Zelopaecilomyces penicillatus. The sequence continues at coordinate 385,627 of VCCP01000007.1, forward strand.
GGTTATAAATAAATCCTTAAAAAGGTGTTTTATCTTTTTTTATCTTAATTTTATAAATATAGTTTTTAAGCTTAATAAGCTTTCTTATCTCTTTTATATTAAATAGCTTTTTAAATTTTAAATATAAGTATTTTTATTATTTAATTACTTTCTTATAGCTAGCTTATTTTAATTTTAAAAGGTTTTTTTATAGTTTTATTAATTCTTTAAAATCTTATATTAATACTTCTTATAAATCCTTTATTATATATATTAAGATATATATTATCTTTACTTTTAGCTTTACCTTATTAAAAGTTTTCTTAATTATCATTATCTTATAATTCTCTTAATTTAATAGATAAATCTAAAGATTACTTTTTTAATTTAATATTTAAGGGTTATCCTTATTAAACTAAGGTTTTTCTAAAATAAATAGCTTTATTATATATATTTATTATAATAAAGTAAATCTTTTATAATTTTATTATATTATTATTATTTATAATATTCCTTTAAATATTAATTATTTTTTTTATTATAAATTATATTCTTTTCTTTAAAAGATTTAATAATAAATCTATATATATTAAATTTATTCTTATATTAATATCTTTTAATACTTTTACTATTTATTATTAATTTATTTATTAAATCCCGATTTAAATAAATAAATCTTTATTGAATATATTTTCTTATTTTTAAATTAAATAAATCTTTATAATATTTAAGGTTATAGTTAGTATATTAAAGCTATCTTTTTATTATCTTATTATTTATAGATTAAAGAGTTTAGAATATAAGATAGAATAATACTCTTTCTTATTATAATTCAAGTATATAATATATAATATATTTTATTAAAACCCTTAATCTTTATAATTACTTTTTTAGTTTATTAATCTAGAGTCTTTTTTATTTTTTAATTCCTTTTTTTAATTAGTATTAAATCCTTTTAAATTCCTTAAATTATAATAAATATTATAATATTAATTTCTATATCTCTTTTTATTATATAATTATTATTTTATAAGGATTTTTAATTATATTTATACTTTAAATTATACTCTTAATTTATAAAACTCTTATTATTTCTTAAAAAAGGTATTATAAATTATCTTTATCTTTTTTTTTAGAAATAAGATATTTATAAAAAAGGCTATTTAAAATATAATAAAAACCTTATAAAATAATTCTATTTTAATTAAGTCCTAAATATATATATATTCTTTATAAAAGATTTCTGGTTTTTATTAAAGATTTTTTAATTTTAATATTATTATAATTATTTTATTTTAATTATTTTTAATTAACCCTTTACAAAATTAAATAAACTCCTTATACATTAAAAGTAAGGATTTCATTTAGATTTTATAATTTCTTATAAATTAAATCTATTTTATTTATATTTTTCCTTTTAATCCTTAATTAACTATTAATATCTTTTATATATCTTTTTTATATACTTTTAGTTTTTAAATAAAGAAAATCTTGAATATTATTATATATTTAAGATATAAGATCTAGGATTTATTATTAAATTTAATATTTATAAAATTAAGATAATAATTATTATATATATTTAATAATATTATAAATCCTTTATAATAATATAATTATAATTCTTTTTTTTATAGGAAATTTTTTTTTTTTATAAGTTTATAATAATTATATAATATCTTATTTAAGCTTTTAAAAAGATTTATTTTCTTTTTTAAGATTCTTATTTATTTCTTTTATATATCTTTTTAGATTTTTAATATTCTATTATCTTTATATATTTATAATCTTAATATATAGTTTTTCTTCTTTTATTTTAAATTTAAGGATCTATAATTATATTATAATAAAGGTATATAAAGCAGTATATTTTTATATATTAATAACTAGGGTATTATCTTAAGGCCTTTTATATATTAATCTTTTAAACTTTTTTATTTTTAAAAGCTTAATGAATTTATTAAGGATTCCTTATTATATTATTATCTTTATATTAATATTTAATCCTTTATATATCTCTTATTCTTTATAATTTAATATAATATCTTAATAATCCCTATTTTTTTATAAATAAAAGAATAGATTTATTAGATTTCAAATGATTAAAGAATAAATAAGATATAATAAGCTATAATTAATTAAAAAGCTTATAGCTAGTTTATAGTTTATAATAATTTTTATTTATATTCTTTTATTATATATCTTAAATCCTTTACATTAAAATTTATTTATTTAAGGTTTAAGGAATTATACTTTTAACCTTATTAATTAATTTTTATATAGCTTAAAGTATTATAGTATATAATAAATATTTAAAATATTAAATTAAATAAAAGAATAAAAATATTCTTTTTATATAAAATAATTAATAATAATTATTTATTATAATAATATAAATCTTATACTTATAATTATTAATAAAAGAAATTAATTTTATTTAATAGAATCTTTAAATAATCTAATCTATTAATAATATATTTATTATTAAAATAAATATTTAAAATTAAATAATAAGATATTAATTATTAATTATATTATTAATTTTATATAAATAAAATATTAATATATAATTATTATTTTTAAAAAGAACATTAAAAAGATTAAAAAATTATTAAATATAATAAATTAATATATTTTAATTATTAAAATCTTAAAAGTTCTATTATTTTATTTTTCTTTAAAATAGATAATTATAAATAATTATAAATAAGATTGTGATATAAAGCTATATTAATAATAAAGAAATTATTACTTAAAAGATTAATAATCAGATTTATATCTTTTAATTAATTTATATAATACTATTAATAATTATTATAAAAGTCTAATTAAAATCTTTTTTTATATAGGAAAATATAAATAAGATTTATTATATTATTTAATATTAATAAATAAGATATTTATAATATTAATAATATTTATTAATATATTATTATAATTAATATTATCTTTATTAAATAATTAAATTATATTATTATTATTAATTAATTTATCTTTTTTATTTTATAAAGAATTGATTATTTATATTAAAACTTAATTTAAAGATATAATTAAAATATTATATATCTTTGTAATAAATAATTAAAATAAAGCCTTTTTTATAATTTTAAATATAATATTTTTTATTAATTTATTAAATATATAGTTTTCAGTATTAATAAATAATTTAAAATATAATAAATAATATATATAATATAATAATTAATTAATTATAAAAGGACATTATAAACATATAATATAATAAATATAAACTCTTATAAATTACATATAATATAATTTAAAATAATATAATTTAATAAAATATTAATCTTTTTTTATTAAAGGTATTTACAATAATATAGTTTATTTATTTTATATTAAGATAATATATTTAAATTATTTTTAATTATTTAATAATAAGATATTATATTAATAAAATAATATAATAATATAATAATTATATTAATATATATATTTAATAAGATAAATAATTAAATATATTATAAATAAATTAATTAATAATTTAATTAATAAAAATAATAAAATAAAAATATAGAATTAATAAATTAAACCTTTATATTAATTTAAAATATATATAATAGCTTTATTAAAATGAAATTATATATAATTAATAAATTAAATAAATTCTTAAAATAAATTAAGATATATAGTTTCTTATAATAAATTAAATTAATAAATATAGAATTTTTATAATATATTATAATCTAGATTTAATAATAATACTTATTAAAAGAATAATTAATATTATTATTAAAATAAAAAAAGTATTTAGTTTATTTAATATTAATAATAAATATTCTAATATTAAATATAAAATAATTATATATATTATTATAATAAAGATAATAAAGATATTAATATTAATATAAAAGATAAAGACTTTAAAAATATATAAAAGATAATTAAAGATAATTAATAATAATTAAAGATAATTAATAATAATTAAAGATAATTAATAATAATTAAAGATAATTAATAATAATTAAAGATAATTAATAATAATTAAAGATAATTAAAGATAATTTAAATATTAAATAATAATTAAGTTTATTATATATAATTTTAATAAAAGCTATTATATATTAAATAATATTAATAAAAACATATTTGATTCTTAATTAAATTATTTATAATATTAATAATAATAAACTTTTTATTATATTAAATTATTATTTTTAATTATTTTTTTTATTATTTAAATATATATATAATAAAGAAAAAGATATATAAAAGAATTATTTAAGATTATTATTATTAATCTTATAATTATACTAGTCTAGTGTTTCCATTAAAGTTAAATACTTATATAAGATATATAATCGCTTTTAATTTTATAAATAAAAGAGAAAAAATAAATAAAAAACTATTATTCTTTTTTTTATATTAATATATTTTTATTATATTATTATAGTATTAATCCTTATCCTTTTATATATAATAAATTATATTTTTATATTTATTAATTAATAAAAATTCAGCTAGATATATATTATATCTTTATATTTATTTAATTAAAGTTATATAACTAGGGATTAATAAAATCCAGCTTTAAAATTGAATTAATATTTATAAAATTTATTTAAAGATTATAATATATTTATTTTAATCCTTTTATTAAATATTAGATTTATATAGCTCTTTAAATATAAAATTCTTTTAGCTTTTATTAGATTTTATAATCTTTTATAGAATTTTATTTTATTATTTATTTTTTAATAACTATTATATTATATTATATATAAACTTAGTATTATTATACTATTACTATTAACTCTTATAAATAAATTTATTATTTATATAATATTATAAAGAATATAAAGGCTAAGGTTTATTATAATACTATTAATATATTATTATTAGTTTTATTATATTATAATTATTAATACTTTTAGATATTAATTAATATTATATTTATTATTATAATATATATATTATAATTATAATAAGATATATAAGTTATTTTATTATTATAATATATATTATAATTATAATAAGATATATAAATTATTATATTATTATAATATCTTATTAAAATAATTATTATTAAATATTAAAATTAGCTTTATTTATTATCTAAACCCTTTTTAATATTATACTTATTATTAATTATTTCTTTATTATTAATATAATATATTATTATATACTTAAAAGAATTATTAAAAATATAATATATATTTTAAAATAAAATCTTTATTAATATATTATATATATATATATATAAATAATTAAATTATATTATAAAATATATATTTAATAAATTAATTATAATTTTTAAGATAATTAAATATAAGAGATATAATAATTTATTTTAAATAAATATATTTATATAAAAGAAAGATTAAAAAAGAAATAAATCTTTATTTTAAATAAACTTTAATTATAAAAATATATAAAAAATTAAAAATTAAAATATAAATAAAATTTAATTATTAAAATCTAATATAAAATTTATATTAATAGAATAATAATAATTATAATAATTAATATAATATATTTAAATATATTAATTAATAATAAATTATTTTAATTACTTTTATTAAATATAATTACTTATAAAATAAATATATTAAAATTAATATATAACATTATTAATTATTTAAAACTATTTATAAAACTAAATTAATTTTTTATATTATATAATAAATTATTATTATTATTTATATATTATAGCTTAAATTCTTTAAAAGGCTTAACATCTATAATTTAATATATATAATCTTTTTTAATTTAATAAATAAAAAGAAAAAACCCTTAAAAAAATAATAACTTTTATTTTTATTTTTATTTAATATCTTAATTAATATTATAGTTTTTTTATAGCTATTTTATTTCTTTTTTTAATTTATTATATTTTAATTAATTATATTAATAAATAGCTTAATATTAAGCTTAATATAATAGTTTTCTTTTTTTATAATTCTTTTATCTTAAAATAATCTTTTAATATTCTTATAATTATTTAATAATATTATTTTAATTAATAATCTTCTTAAATAAATAAATAAATAAATAAATAAATTCAAAGATATAAATCTTTTATATTATTATATTATTATAAATATATAATATTATTATAATTTATATATTAGTCTTTAAAAAGGTTTTTTTAATAAATAATTGAAAGAATTTATATTTATTAATTAAAAATATCTTTATTAATTAATAATTAAAGAAATTATTATATTAATATTATAAATATATTAATAATAAATTAAATTAAAATATTATATTCTTTTTAATATAATAATATCTTTAAAAATATAAATAAAATATAAATTAATTTATTAAAAATAATAATATTATAAAATATTATAATTATTTTATAATTAAAAATATAAAATGTAATAAATTATATTTATTTTAATTATTATAATATATATTTTATAAAAAGAATATATTATTATATAATAAAGAAAACTTTAATTATAAATTATATTTATATCTTAGATATATTAAAGATATTATTTATAATAAATTAAATTATAATAATAAATAATATAAATAAATTAATATAAGATAAATATATATAAATGTTAAAATATTTAAATCATTATTATAAATATAGGTATTATATTAGATTATTTAAATATATTAATATAATAATAAAATATATAAATATAATAAATAATAAATTTAATCCTGTTATTAATATAATTAAAATATTAAATTATTTATAAAAGATTAGAATATAAAATTAATAATAAATAAATATAATTATAAAAATCTTAAAAAATTTTTATTATTATATTAATTAAATAAATTAAAATAAAAACTTAATAAAGATTTTATGTATATATAAAGATTTAAAAAGAAATAATTATTATTATAAAATTAATTAAATCTTATAATATAATAAATAATTAAGAAATAATCCTAATAAAAGAAAATAATAAAATAAAAATAGATTTAATAAAATATAAAATTAATAATAAAGCCTTATTTATTAAAGATGAAAGATAAAGAATTTTTTAATAATATAATAAATAATCTTTATAATTAAGTATATATAGATTAAATAAAACAATTAATATAATTTAATTATTCTATTTTTATTATATAATAAATATAATAATAAATTATATATAAATATAAAATAAGAATATTTATTAATTTAAAATAATTAAATAAAATTATAATATTGAATATTTATTTTATTCTTTTATAAAAAAAGATAATATTATCTTTAAAGAGTAAGATATATATATTTATATTAAATATATTTATATTCTTTTAGTAATTATTAATATATAATAAATATAAAAATAATTATGATTATAATTTATTTATAATAATAAAAATATCTTATATTATATAAATAATCTTTAAAGATAATCTAGTATTCTTATAATAATCTATAAATTAAAGATTATATTTTTATAAAGACTTTATTAAAGTATATATTAATAATATTCTTATCTTTAATAATAACTTTAAGAATAATTTTAAAAGTTTATATAAAGTATTATATCTTTTTTAAAATCTATAATTAATAATCTTATTCTTAAAATCTATTTATATATATTTATTAATTAAATTATTTAAATAGTAAATTAATATTTTTAATATAAATATAATAAAAAATAAAATAGTAATATTAAAAGGAATAATAATATTAATTATATTAATTAATTTTAAAATATATTTAAATATAATAATATTTATTAAATAATTTATTTATAAATTTTAAATAAACTTTAAATTCTTACAGGTATATAAAATAAATTTTATAAATAAATTAAAAAAAAAGAAATCAAACTATTAAAAGAATTAATAAATATATAAGAATATTTAAAATAAAAAAACTCTTATTTAAATTAAAATTAATTAAAAAAAGAATAAATAAATATTTTATAAAAATATTAAATATTTTATAAAATTATTTAATATATTATAAAATTATTTAATATATTATAAATTTATTTAATATATTATAAATTTATTTAATATATTATAATATTATTTAATATATTATAATATTATTTAATATATTATAATATTATTTAATATATTATAAAACTATTTAATAAAAAGTATAATCTTATATTATTATAATTTAATAAAATCTATTTTTTAAGCTTAATATAAATATATAAAAAATAAACATATATTAATTTAATAAATATAATTAATTATATTTTCAAGTATATTATTAATAAAATCTAAAAATAAAGATATATTAATAAAGCTTAAAATATAAAATTTAATATAATTATATTATAAATGAAAAGAAAAAATTTAATTATTAAATTAATTATTTATCATTCTAATAAATTATAATATATTAAATAGAATAATATATTATATAAATATATTAATATTAACTTTAATAAAGATAAAACTTTAATATATAATAATATTTATTTATTTAAATAAATAAAAATAAGATATATATTATATTATAAAAAGATAAATTTTATATTTAATATATTATTATAATTTTTAAATTAAAGATAAAGAATTTTATAAAAAGAATTAAGAAACTTAATTAAAAGAAAAAAAAATAAGCTTAATAATAATTAAGATAAAGATATATATTATTTATAATTATAATATTAATTAATAATAAATTAAAAGATAAATATATTAAAAGATATATAAATAAAAATAAAATAATTAAAATAATTAAAATAATTAAAATAATTAAAATAATTACAATAATTAAAATAATTAAAATAATTAAAATAATTAAAATAATTAAAATAATTAAAATAATTACAATAATTACAATAATTAAAATAATTAAAATATTTAAAATAATTAAAATATTTAAAATATTTAAAATAATTAAAATAATTAAAATATTTAAAATTTAAAATTTAAAATTTAAATAAAAAAAGAAAAAAGAAAACTATTAAATATAGAGTTATTATTTATAATAAAAGATAAATTATTATATTAATATTAAATAATATAAGAAAATAATGTATTTTATAGAATTATATAATAAATATATTTATAAAAGTATATAATTTAAATTTCTTTATAAAAATATATAAGATTATTATAAATTTAAAAGATTTAATATTTATTTAATAATAAAATAAATAAAATAATAAATATCTTATTATAAGACATATTTAAAAAATTAAATAAATTAAAAACAATTATAAAATAAATTATAATTAATAATAATATTATATAAGCTATTTATATAATAACTATTAATTATATTATAGAATTTTTAAAAGAAATACCTTAACTATTTTAAAAAATCTTAGATATAAATATTTATTTAATATAATAATAATAATAATAATCTATAAATATAATAAAATTTTAATTTTAATTTTAAAATTAATTTATTATATTATTAAATAATAAATTAAAATATAATTTAAAATCTTATTATTATATAATTAAAGGGTATTTAAAATTATAATTTATAATTAAATTATAAAACTTATTTTAAACTTTTAAATAATAAAAATTAAAATAATAAAAATTAAATTTACTTTTAATATTATATATTATCTATAAATTAATAAATTCTTTAATAAAGAAAATTAAATAATAAAATTAATATTAAGATATTATTAAATAATATTAAATATATTATATATAAAGATAATTCTAATATTAAATCTTTTATTTAATAATTTAATAAATTATTTTATATAAAGCTAATTTAAGTTATTAATTAATTATAAGATATAAATTAAATAAATTAATATAATTATTATAATAAATAAAATTAATAAAATAAATATTAAAGTATTAAATATTTTGAAAAATATATTTATAAATATAATTTATTATATAATAAATATAATAATAATATATATAAAATATATTTATATTTAATAATATAAATTAAGAAATATATAAGATAATTTATTATATAATTTAGGGTTATTATACAGATTTAATTATTAAATTATAATAATTAAATAAAGATAAAAGATTTCTTTTAATTATTATTTTAATAATAATATAATATAATAAAGAATATTAAAAAAAGCTAAAAGAAAAAAAATAATAATAAAATAAGGGTTTAATTATAAAAAAATTATAAAATAAAAAAGATAAGAGAAATAAAATATAATAAAAATAAAAAAATAATAAAAATAAAATAAAACTATAAATAAAAATATAATATTTTATTATTATTTAATTAAGATTTTATAATAAATTTAAGATTAATTTATTATATAATAATATTAATTAATTATATCTTAATTATAAAATATATCTTATAACCCTTAATTAATTCTATAATAATATTAAATATATATAATTTTAAAAGATATAATAAATCTAATCTTAATTATTAAATGTTTTATTTATTAATTATATTATAATATTTATATCTTAAATTAATTTATATATTTATATATATAATAAAATTTAAAAAAAATAAGAATTAAGAATAAATATTTATTTAATCTAGTTATAATATTCTATTTCCTTTTTATTATAATCTAATATTAATATCTTTTTAAAGCTCTTATATAATTAACTTTATTTTAAATAAATATTATATATATAATAGCTTAATAGCTTAATATAGTTTTATTAATTTTATTAAATTAAGCTAGATTAATTTATTTATTATTTAAATCCTTTATTTAAAATATATATAAAATATAAAAAAAGAATTCTTTTAATTATTATTTAATATATTCTAATTTAATCTATATTATATCCTTATAATAAGAATTATAAGAAACTTATATTAAATATTTAAAAAGCTTATTTAAATTATATATTAAATTAGCATTATTAATCAAATAAAACTCTTAAATATATCTTTATATTAATATTAATATATTTTTTTAATAAATTTCTATTAATACTTATAGCTATTTATAATACTTATATTAATAATGATTTTATAATAGATTATTATTAATTATAAAAAAAAGATATTTTTATTCTTATTAAATAATTAAAATAAAAGAAAAGATTTATATTTAAAATAAATAAATTTTTTAATCTTTTTCTTTAAATTAAATATTTTATAATTTTAATTAATATTTTATAATTTTAATTAATATTTTATATTTTTATATAAAAAATAAATTTTTATATTCTTAAAGCTAATAAAATATATTCTTTAAGATTAATTAAATATTTTATTAATTTTATAATAAAGGTTATTATTTTATTTTAAATAAATATCTTTTTTTTAAAACAATATAAAAAGGGAATTCATTAAATATAATAAACTAGCTTTATAATTATTATAAATAAATAATAAGAATAATATTAATAAACTTAAAAAAGATAAAAAAACCCTTATATTATTTTTATTTAATCTCTTTTTTTATATTATTTTAATTAAATTTAAATCAGGCTTATCTTATAGTTATAATTAAGATTTAAATTAAAAGCTTAAGCCTATAATATTTATTTTTATCTTTAATATTTAATTTTATTTCATAATAAAAGGCTTTCTTTTATATTATTTATATCTCTTTTTTATTTTTTTATTATTTGTTTATAATAAATTAAAAATATAAATTAAATATTATTTTTAAATATATAATTTTTAAATTCTTTTTATTTATAACTATAACTTTATAATACTTTTATTATATTATATTATATTTTTATTTAATTTATATTTTCTTTTAATTTAATTCTTTTTAAATATTATTATTAGCTTTAAAATATTAAATTTATTAATTAAGATTTATTAATTATATTTAAAAAGCTAGCTTAATTATTTAATTAAATAATATAATTCTATTTTAATTTATAATTAATCTTTAATATTCTTAATCTTTTATTTCTTTTTATATTTTATATTTAATATTAATAAATTATTATTAATATTTCTTATTTATTATATTTATATCTTTAATAATCTTTTTATTAAATATAATAAATAAAATCTTATAATAAGATTTATAAATATTTTCTTTTAAAATTAATTTAATTTTAATAAAGAATTAAAATATTTATATAAATAAAAATAATTTAATATTATTTCTTAATAAATACTTTAATTAATAATATATTTTTTAATTTTTTAATCTATAAAATATTAATAAATATTTATTATAAAAGCTTAAAGCTTTAACTTATATAAAAATATTTTATATAAGGATTATTATAATAAAATTATAATAATTTATTTCTTAATATAAATCTTTTAAAAAATATAAATATAATCTAAATATTTAATTTAATATTATATATTTATTATTTATATAATATCCTTTTCTTTATTTTTTTATTTTATTAATATAATCTTTATTTTAATATCTTATTATATTAATCTTATATATCTTTAATAAATATTATTAAAGAATTTAAGGCTTATTTATAAAATATAATCTTTATATATAAAGCTATTTAAGCTATATATATAAGTATTTATTATTCTTTATTAATAATTTATTTAATTTATTTAATTTATTTATTTAAATTAAAAATCTTATATTTTTATTATTTTAAATATCTATTAATATTTTAATAGATTTAACTATTTTATTTTATAATATAAGAAATAAATCTTTATTTAATAAAGCTTTATTTTTATAATCTAGCCTTTTTAATAATATATTTATAGGATTTAATTTTCTTGATTAATATTTAATAATAAAATTATATATTATTAATTTTATATACTATCTTATTTATTTTTTTAATAGCTTAATCTAGTTTATAAAGAATTTAAGATTTTAATAATTAATTAAAGCCTTTTTTTATTTTATTATTATATTAATATATCTTTATTAATATTTAAATAAATAAATAATAATAAATATTTTATAATTTATTTTTATTTTCATAAATATTCTTTATTAAAAAATTATTAAATATTATTTATTTTTATTATTTTATCATAATATAATTCTTATTATTATAAATTAAAATATTTAAATAAAAAAGCTTTTTAAAAGGCTTTCTTTAATTATTTAAATACTAGGTATTTAATTATAATTAATTATATTTTCTTTAGCTTTTTATTATTTTTATAACCTTTTAAAAATATATTTAATAATATTATAATTTTAAATATTTATAGATAAATCTTTTATAAAAGTTATAAAAACTTAAAAATATTTATATTTCTTAATAAAGCTTTAATTATTATTATTTTAGAAATAATTATAATATATTAAGGATTTATTAAAATCCTTTTTTTAAATTTAATAAATCCTAAGGAATCTATTTTTATTTAATGAAAATAATATTTCTTTAGATTTATAAAGAGTTTATAATTTATAATCTATTAAAAATTTAATTAATATATTATATATTTCTTTTTTTTATTTAAAAAAATATTAAAATATTATTTAAATATATAATTTATATAATATTAATAAATACCTTTAATATTAATTAAATATAATATTAAAATACTATTAATATATTAATTAATTTAAAGGGTATTATTAAATATTTATAATAATTATAATAGATTTAAAATATTATTTTTATTTATCTTTTTCTTTATTTAAATATAATAATATATATTCTTTATATTAAGTTTTATAAAGAATTTAATATTTATAATTTAATTTAGGATATTTTAAATAAAAGATAATATATAATAATTCTTTTTTATAATCTTATTAAATCCTTAATAATCTATATATAAATATAGAATTCTATTCTTTTTTAAAATAAAAAGAGTTAATATTTTTATTAAACTCTTAAAAAAGTAAATTTATTCTTTCTTTATAATCTTATTTAAATAAATATAAAACTCTTTTAATTTCTTTTATGATAAAGAATAAATTATATTATAAAAAAAAATAGATTAATTATATAATTTATAATCTTTTAAAATAATACTATATTTATTAAATATATTTAAAATATATTTAAATAATTCTATAATTTTAGAATAATTCTTTATCTTTTTTATATAATTTATTTAATCTTTTTTTAGTAATAATAATAATTTTAAATAGTATATAATTAAAATAATTAATATTTTATTTTAATAGATTTATATAAATTTATAAAATTATAAAACTTTAATATCTTCTTATTTATATTTATTATAAATATTTAAATAGATTTAAAAATCTTAAAAATAAATTAATCCTAATAATATTAAATTATCTTTTATTCTTAAATCTTAATTAATATTAAAATATATTTAAATAAAACTTTATTTAATTCTTTTAAAATCTATAATAATAAATATAACCTTTCATATATTATATATTAGAATTCTTAATTTATTTATTATTTAAAGCTTTAATAAATCCTTTATTAATATTTATTATAACTTATTTAATCTTATAAATACTTTATTAATAAGATTTAATTTAATATATATATCTAGATCTATATATATTTTAATTAATATTTATCTCTTTATTATTATTAATATATAAAATTAAATTATTATTTTAATAATAATCTTTTTTATTAAAGCTAAATAATCTATTTTAATTAATTATTTTATTTTATTTTAATATTATCTTTTATTTTAATAATATTAATAATTTAATAATATTAATAATTTAATAATATTAATAATTTAATAAAAATAATATAATATAAGATAATCCTTTTTATTATATATATAATAAATTATAATAATAAAATAATCTATTTAAGTATTTTTATTATTTTATTAATAATTATTTTAATTATTTTTTTTATATAAATAATTACTTTTATTATATTTATAATCTTTTTAATCTTAATAAAAGCCTTTTTAATATAAAAGTATTATTAATTATATATTAATTTAATTTAATTAATCTTTATTATAGCTTTTTTTATCTATAAATCTTAAAATAAATCCCTTTTTAATATATTATATAAGGATTTATTTCTTTTATTTTTTTAATTGTTTTTTTAAATTAAGATTCTTTTTTTTTTAAATTCTTAAATAATATTAAAATCTTTTTATCTTTTATATTATCTTATCTTAATCCTTAAAAAGAGCTCTTTTATAAAGATAAATATACCTTTAAAATCTTAATTTAAGTTTAATAAAATATTATATAATAAAATCTATTTTAATTATTTTTATAATATAGGCTTTTAATCTAAATAAATATAAATAAAATTCTATAAAAAAGTAATAATTATATTATTAAATTTTTTTAATATATAATAAATCTTAATTATTTAATTAATAAAGTCTTTAAAATAAATTTTATCTTATTTTATAAAGTATTTTTAATTAATTTCTTTAATTATTTTTTTAATTTTAATATAGTTTTATATTTTATTTAATTAAAAGGATTTATATTTATTTCTTATATTTTTAAAAACTAAAAGAATTTAAAATCTATTCTTTTTTAAATATTTTAAGCTTATTTAAAAGACTAATATAAGATTATTAAGTTATTTCTTTTTATTATAAATACTTTTATAATATTATAATTTAATAATATTAATTATCTTTAATTTTTGTATTTAAGAATTATTTAAATTATTATAATTTTAATTAAATTATAATCTTTTTTTATTAAAATATTTATAATAAAGATATTAAAATCTTTTATTATTTAAAGATAAAATATAAAAGTATTAATCTTTTTAATTCTTATTATTTTAATTAAAAGTATTATTTTATTTTAGATATTTATAGATTATTATAAAAGATTAATTAAATCCTATTAATTTAAAGCTTTAAACTTTTAATAAATTATAAAATTTAATAAAGCCTTTAATAATAAAGATAATCCTTTAATAATAAAATAAAGAAAAGCTATTATTAATCTTAAATAATAATAAATACAAATATAAAAATTATAAAAGAAATTCTTAATATAATTTAATAAGATTAAATAATTTTAATTAATTTATTAATTATAAAACTTATATTTAGATTAAAACTTTTTTTTATATTCTTTAAATATAAAAAACTATTAAAGCTTTAATAATTAATAATCTTTTAAATCATATATTATAATTAAATATATAAATATTTAATCTTATTATAGAAATTTTATTTTTAATATTATATTAGATTTTAGATTTTTAATTAATTAAATATTAATTATAAAATAAAAATATAATAAATTCTAATTAATTTAATTTATAATATATAAATTAAATTTAGCTTTATCAATATTTTTTAATAATTTAATTATCTCTTATATAAATATTAATTTATTTATATTAATAAAAATAATATTTAATAAATCCTTTTAAAATTATTATTTATTTATTTTTATATTTAAATTTATTATATTTATTATTATAATTATAATATTTTTATTTAATATAAGTTTTATATTAATCTTAAAATAATTATATTTTTTTAATTTATTATTATTTAATTTTTAATTTATTTAAATTATTTAATCTTATTAAAAATAAATATATATATTAATTTAATCTTTTATTTTTAATATTATTAAATAAAAAGCTTTTAATTAATTTAATAATTTAATATCTTTATTAAATAATTCCTTTTTTAATATTATATAATTAATTATAAAAATATATTATATTAATAAAGATCATATTATAAAATATATATTATACTTTAAATAATTCTATTATATAATTCTTTTATATAATCTTATTTTTATTAATTATATATTTAAATAATATCAGAAATAATTTAAAGAAAAGGATTTATTAAAATAAGATATTTGTTATTATAATAAATATTAAAATTAAATTATAAAATAAATTAAAAAATACTTTATTAATATAATTTAATTTATAATATCTTTTATTAAAATTATATATAATAAATTTAGGTATAATTTAATATTTAATTATCTTTAATTATTATTTATATTTAATATTTAAATATCTATTAATAATATTAAATAAATCTTATATTTCTTTTATTTTAATAATATTATTAAATATTTCTTTATTAAATATAGTTATTAAATCTTAAATATAATATATTATAATAATTTAATATTTATTAATTTAATTTATTATATAAAAATATAAATCTTAATTAATATTAAGAGTTTATTATTTTATTATTTTATTATTTTATTATTTTATTATTTTATTATTTTATTATTTTATTATTTTATTATTTTATTATTTTATTATTTTATTATTTTATTATTTTATTATTTTATTATTTTATTATTTTATTATTTTATTATTTTATTATTTTATTATTTTATTATTTTATTATTTTATTATTTTATTATTTTATTATTTTATTATTTTATTATTTTATTATTTTATTATTTTATTATTTTATTATTTTATTATTTTATTATTTTATTATTTTATTATTTTATTATTTTATTATTTTATTATTTTATTATTTTAATTATTTATTTAATTAATTAATAAAAAATATTATATTTAATAAATTAATAAAAGATATTATATTTAATATATTTAATATAATTAATAATATATTATTTTAATTAAATTAATTATTTATAATATTTATATTTGATATTTTAATTATACCTTTAATTTTAATTTTAAAATATATTATTATTTTTTAATATAAAAATAAAATTAATTAATAATAATAATAATATAATTTTATTATTTATAATAATAATTTATAAAAAATAAAATTAATATTATATATATTATTATAAATAATAAATAATATCTAAATCTTTTTTATATTTTATATTTAAATTCTTTTTTAATTAAATTCTTTTAATTATTATTAATAATATTATTTATTTTATTTAATAATTCTTTATTTTAATTTAATAATTTAATATTATTATTTATTTATTCAATTATAATAAAAATAAATAAATATATTTTATTTAAATAAAATCTTTTTTTTATATATTTTAATAATTAAAATATATTAATTAATAATCTTGAATAATTTATTATTTTTTTAATCCTTTTATTATAATAAAAATTAAATATAAATATTTTTATTAAATAAAATTAATAATATATTTAATAATTAATATTTTATTATTTATTTTTAAATAATTATTTTTATTATAAATATTTTATTAATTAAAAAAAATAAAAAACTTTAAATAAAATTATTAATTTATTAAATAAAATAATAATATTATTAAAATAATAATTATATTAATATAAAAAGATTTTATAATTATAATATATAATTATTATTAATTATTATATATAATAAAAAATATTTTTTATTTATTTAATAATTTTAATAATTTAATTAAAAATCCATAAATATTAAAAAATAAATATTTTTATAATTAATATAAATAATATAAATAATTATAATATTTTAAAAATTTATTTTTAAATAAATTATATTTTTTATTAAATTATTTTAAAAAGTATTTAAAATAATTTCTTTTATAATAAATATATTTATTAAATTTAAAAAATTATTTTTATAATAAAATTATTTTATAAAATAAAAATTAATAATTTAAATTATTTAATATAATTAAAATTTATATTATATTTTTTTAAAATATTATAATATATTATATTATATATTATAATTTTTAAATTTAAAAATATTAATTATTTATATTATATATAATATATAGATTTTTAATTTAATAATATTATTAATATATTATTTATAATATATAATTAATAATTTATAAAGAATAATAAATTATTATTTAAGAGCAGCACTGTTAACGTTATATACAGATAGAGCTATATAAACCACACCTATAAATAATCAACTTATACCATGCTATATACATATACACCCGATATTGTAAATGTCACCTACCACAGGCCACCTTTACGAGCATGGCTGCAAGAAGAAATCCCAAGGCAATAATAGCTCTATCAATCCAGACGGGAATATTCTCATTGTCGCTTCTCTGTCTCAGAGAAGTAGTGGCGGTTCCTGGATGGATTGCATCACGATTGAGATTGAGAGTTGGCGTTCTGGCACTAACCAATGATGAGTTGTCATATTCATCCAAATGAACTCGATCACCCATCTGTATTGATCGTTGGGAGGAAAATGTAGATGTTGTGATATCTGGATTTGATGATGCTTTGAAAAACCCCTCAGCCAGGTCCATATGAGAGGAGTCTTCCATCGAGACTGAAGCGGCAGTGTCCGTATTTAAGTGATCAATAGCGGCTTCCGAATCCTTTATGTGACCCAGCTCCCCTACTGGAGTTATGCTAAGCCCCTTCGGTATTTGAAAATCGTGGCTGAAGCCAGAGGTTTGCTCGGAACTTATCTCACATTGAGAGATAATCTCGGCGTTCGTCTTTAAACATGCCGAACATTTGAAGGAAGCGGAATCCTTTGCAAGGCAACGGCGCACAGCTTCGGTAGTCTCGAGCCCCCCCAGTTGCCCTTGTCCATCTGTTTCCATAAAACTGCGGAGTCTACGTGCAGCACGATTTGTCAGTTGATCACAGAAAATCACAATAAGCAAGGTTGGAGAGTAGTAGAAGAGAAGTGTTGTAGATGGGAGGAGAGCCAGAAGAGGGGTTGAGAATGGAGTATGGTTGCCTACGCCACAAGTGCTGTGCGAATTCCCCAGGCAGGCTGCCATGTCTCCTCATGGTGACCACTGATGCTGAGACAGATCTCACGATTGGCTTCGAATCGACCGCTCGGTGTCATGAAGCGGAAGCTAGGAGGGCGAAGAGGATATGCGGGGGGCAGGATTATGCGGCCATGGTAGATGCCTTGGCTGTAGACGGAGTTAGGAGGGCCACGGAGGGTAAAATGCCATTCAAACAAATCAGACTCCAACGGCTCAGCGAAATAATCGAGAGCAGGCGTGTTCGCCAATTCGGCGGCCTCACGGACTAAATGGCTGTATTAGTAGCAGTGGGTAAACGCTGAGTTTTGCAATAGCAAATGCATATTGGCAATTATACACCTCCAAAAGTAACGGGGAGACGAGAAGACTAACGGATTCGACGAATTGTGGGCGATTTCGACATCACAGTCATATCCATAGAGGTTCATACATGTTTATATATGAGTAGTCTATAATGATAAGACCGGAGAAAGGTTGGGGGAGGGAGATGATAAGTCGAGACCCTGTCCAGCGAACCCCCCCAAGGGTTCAACCGGGGTTGAGCCGGCGGACCCCTTATATCAGCTGTAGCAGTTGTTAGGAAATATACTACAGCAGCCAACTAAACAGCTAGACCTGATAAACAGTTTATTAAATAATCTATTTTAAAGCTTATTTAATTTCAAATTAATTCTTAGAAAAACTATATAATTATTTTAAATTAATTTTTTATTTTCTTAAAAGTAGTATTATTATATAATTAATATTAATTATTATAATAAAGATAATATAATAATAATTAAATTTTTTATTTTTATATATTATATTTTTAATTATTAATATTATTTTATATTATATAAATAAATATAAAATTTTAGTATTTTATAATTTACTTTATATTTTAAAATATTTTTATAATAGATATTATATAAATTATTATTTAATTATTTATAAAGTTAATTATAATCTTAGGTTATTAAATTAGCTATTATAATATAATATCTAAAAGCTGTTATAATTAATATAAGATAGTATCTTAATATAACCTTAATTAAATCTTTAAGGGTTTATTTAAAAAAGGATTTATTAATTAAAGTCTTAACTTATAATATAATTTATAAAAAGAGCTTTAATATAAATCTTTTTATTTAAATCTATTAATTTTATTAAAATATACTTATATTATAATTTTAAATATAAATATAAATATAAAAATATATTAATTTTTATAATTTATAATATATTATATATTTATAAATATTTTATATTACTTTTTTAAAATATTTATTTTATATTTTATTTTAATATTTTATTTTTATATAATATTATTTTATATATATATATATATATTTATTTTTTATTTCTATAAATAAATAAATTATAATTTAATAAAATTATAATTTTTAAATATTTAATAAAGAAAGTATTATATATTATATATTATAATTATATTAAAGATTTAATATTTATATATATATAATTAATAATTCTTTTTAAAAAAATAAAAACTTTTATTTTTATTTTATTTTAATATAGTAATTTTAATTTTAATTATTATATATATTAATAAAATTAATAATAATAATATTAAATTTAAAAGAATATTTATTTCTTTTTAATAAAAACTTAAAATAAAATCTTTTATAATTTCTTTATAATAATATTTAAAAAATAGCTTTTTTAAAAATATATAAATAAGCTTTAAACTTATATATTTTATTTATTATAATATTATTATAATTAATTAATATTATTATAATTAAGTAATATTATTACAATTAATTAATATTATTATAATTAATTAATATTATTATAATTAATTAATATTATTATAATTAATTAATATTATTATAATTAATTAAT
This sequence comes from Zelopaecilomyces penicillatus, assembly GCA_005765155.1. Classification (NCBI taxonomy): domain Eukaryota; kingdom Fungi; phylum Ascomycota; class Sordariomycetes; order Hypocreales; family Pseudodiploosporaceae; genus Zelopaecilomyces; species Zelopaecilomyces penicillatus. The sequence continues at coordinate 406,785 of VCCP01000007.1, forward strand.
ATTATTATAATTAATTAATATTATTATAATTAATTAATATTAATTTTTAATAAGATTTTAAAATAATTAATTAAAAGAATTATATTTATTAATTAAAATAAGATTATAAATATTAAAAGCTTTTTATTAATATTATATTAATAATATAAAATTATTTTAATTATTTTATAATTATTTAAAAGAAAATACTTTTTATTATTTAATAATTTTATAATTAATATTTTAATATTATTTAAATAAAAATTATAATATTATTTTAAAAATAATTTAAATTCTTTATTATAATAAAGAAAATCTAAATATAATTAAATAAGATTATATAATTTTAATTAATTAATTAATAATAAATTTTATATTTAAATTAAATCTTTTTTTCTTTATATTCTTTAAAGATAAAAGATTATAAAAGCTTTAATAATTAATAATCTTTTAGATTATATATTATAATTAAATATTTAAATATTTAATCTTATTATAATTATTCTTTTTTAAAAAATAATACCTTAATATCTTATTTATATCTTTATTATCTTATAATAGATTTTCTTATTATTATTATTTTAAAGGTTTAAAATTTTATTCTTTTTAAAGTTTAGATTTATTATATTCTTTTAATTTATTTATAATTATATCTTTTATTATATCTCTTTTATTTTATTTTTTATTTTATCTTATAATAAAATATATTTTATTAAATTATTTATATTATTTATATTCTTTTCTTATCTTTTTATTATTTATTTATAATAAATTAAAAGATATAAATTAAATATAATTTTTTAATATATTATCTTTAAAATTCTTTTTATTTATAATTATAACTTTATAATATTCTTATTTAATTATATTATATCTTTATTTAGCTTATATATTTATTTTATATAATTCTTTTTATATACTTTTATTAGCTTTAAAGGTTTATTTTATTAATTAAAATCTATTAATTTTATTTAAAAGACTAAATTAATTATTTTATTAAATAATATAATTCTTTTTTAATTTCTATTAATTTTTAATTTTCTTTATCTTTTATTTATTTTTATTTCTTTAATTTTAAGATTAATAAATTATTATTTATATCTCTTATTTATTTTATTTATAGCTTTAATAAATTAATATTAAAGATATTAAAAATCTATTAATATTAATTAATATATTTATATTTTAATATTTTATAGAATTTAAAGTAAATTTATAAATCTTAATAATCAATTTTAATATAAATTCTTTATATTTAATATAATTAGATTATTTTTTTAAATTATTAAAAATATATATAATTTATTATAATCTATTATAAGTTTAGATTTTAAATTTAAATCTTTAATATAAATTTAAAATAACTATAAATTAGCTTTATTAATATAAGAAAAAGGATTAAAATAAAGATTTATCTTTTCTTTTAAATTTATTAATATTATTCTTAATATTTCTTTATAATAATTATAAGATTAATTTATTTTATTTAATAAATTTATTTTTTATATCTTATTAAAAAAAGAGATATATTCTTTAAAATAAAATAATTATTTATATTAAAATTGTTATAGGTTTAGGCTTTTAGTTTAAGCCTTAATTATAAATATAAGATAAGCTTAATCTAAACCTGATTAATATAAGAAAAGGGATTAAATAAGAATAATATAAGGATCTTTTCTTTTTTTTTAAGTTGATTTATATTATTCTTAATATTTATTTATAATAATTATAAAGCTAGTTTAATAACTAGGTTAAACACACCTCTTTATTAATTAATTAAGCTATAGCTGTATAAGCTGTATTTAAGGGGATTAAACTATATAAATAGATAGGCTATACCCAGGCTATTTAAATAAGGTAGATATTATCCAATTCAAGTTTTTCCCCTTCTATCTAAGAATTTTTCTAATATATTTAAAAGACTAGCTATTAAAAAGCTATTTTTTTTATTTAATTAATTATAGGATAATTAATTAATCTCTTAAATTTATTTTATTATATTATTATTTTATAGCTTTTCTTATTTATTTAATCCTTATAGATTATACTAGCTATATAACTATCTTAAAATTATATTATAGTTTTATAGATAGTATTAGTATTATTATATATATTATTTTCTTTTTATTAAAATTAATAATTAAGATAAAGGGATATTTTATTTATTTTATTATTAAAAGGATTAATTAATACTAGATTAATAATATAATATATTTAAGGGTATTTTTAAGCTATTATAAGGATTAATCTAAGAAGAATTATTATAGATATCCTTATAAAATCTTTTAATTAATATAATTAAAAGATACCTTTAAGGATAATAGCCTAGAAATCTAAAAATAAAAGAGCTAAGCTTATTTATTAAAAGATTTAAAGTCTATAAAATAAGGATATTATATATTATCTTAATTAAATAATAAGATATTATTAATTTCTTTTTTATTAAAATCTAATACTATAGAATATTAAACTATTAAAAGAAAAAATAAAGAAATATTTAATCCTAAGATAAGCTTTTATTTAAAATATATATAAAAGATAATTTATATATTAAATATTAGATTAAAAAGATAAGATACCTTAAATTTATTAATTTTATTTAATTAAAATATAAATAAATATAAAAAGAATTATTATAAATAATCAGCTTATATAATCTTTAATATTAATTATTTAATTAATAATAAGTAATATTAATTATATATTAACCCTTAATTTTGCTTTTTTATATTATAGATTAATATTTTAATAGTTTAATTAATCTTAGGAAATATTTTTATTTCTTTTCTCTTTTTATAGGTTTTATTTTTAATATTAAAGAAGCTTTTTATTTAAAAGTAATTTTAATATTTTAGAAATAAGATATTATTTAATTATAATAATATAAAAATTATTATTCTTAATTTAAATATAATACCTATCCTTAAAGGAAAGGTTTTATATTAATATTAAAATATAATTAATAAGGTATTATTATATAAGAGTTAAAATAATACCTTCTTAGATTAGATATTTAAATATCTTTATAATAGAAAGCCTTTATTATTATTTAATCTTTTTAGTATATTATTAGCCTCTGATTTAAGCAGATACTTTTTATATTAAAAAAGAAAATCTTTAAATAGTTTTAACTCTATTATTAGAATTATTACTTTTAAGATTATTATATTTAATATCCTTATTTTAAGTACTCTTTTATTTAATATAATATTTATTATAAATTTTAATAATTCTTTCTTTAATAAACTAAGCTTATAATTAATTAATCAGCTAAAAGATAATATTATTAAGAATTTTTAATAAAGTATTATTAAAATTAATATTATTCTTTTTAATAATCTTAAGGATATCTTTATTATAAATAAATCTAAAAGATATATTATTAATCTTAAGCTTATTAAATACTTTAATAGGATTAATATTATTAAATACCTTTTAAATTATAAGCTTATAATAAAAGATAATAATATAATTAATAAAAAGAAATATAATTATTTTATATATTATATAATTAATATTTATAAGGATATTATCCAGGGATTTATCTATAATCTTTTATAAATAAAAGCTAAAAAAGTATTAAAGAATTATTTTTTTAAAGAAGATTTATAATAATTAAGATTATATAAAGATTATTTAAAAATATTTAAATAATAGTACTTAAAATCTATTAAAGATATTTTAGATTAATTTAATAAATATAAATTCTATATTTTTTAATATAATTTAAATTAAAAGGATTTAAAACTATTATCTTATATATTATATAAGATTATATTAGTAAAGCTTTTTATTAAGGTTATTTAAGTAAATTCTATTAATAATCCCTATAAACTTAAAAAGATATTATATAAATAGCTTTAAGGATACTTTAATAATTAAGTAATTATTAGATTAATTATTAAATAATATAAGATTTTTATAATCTTAGAGATTAAATAAATATAATTATTATTAAAGTAATATTTAATTACATCGCTATAATAAAGAATCTAATTATATAAAACCTTAATCCTAAAAAAAAATTCTTTTTAATTATTACTAAGATTATATCTTTTAAAGCTAAGCTAATAGATATAAAGGAGTTAATTAAGCTTATTAATAATCTTAAGATTAATATAATTATTAAAAAAGATATTATTTAAATAATTATTAAAATATAAGTAGATATTAATATATATATTAATAAGGATCTATAATATAAAGGCTTAATAAGTTTTTTATTTAATTAAATAATATTTAATTTTAATAATAATAAGAATTTTAATATCTTCTTTTTTTAAAAAAGATAGAATAAGAATAATTATTAATACTATAATTTATTAAGCTATTTTCCCTTTTATTATAATAAATTAATATATAATACTAAACTTAGGTTTTATATATATAATTTATATACTAGGATATTAAATCTAGAATATATTATAAACCAAAGTATAATTCCTTTTATTATTATATAATAATTCCTTAAAATAAAAGAATATTATTAAAAGCTTATAATAGCTTAAACTATTAATTTCTTTAATTATATAATTATACCCTTTATCTTCTTAATTAAAGCCAAAGCCTTTTAATTCTTTAAATAAATATTAAATAAATATAAAGGTATAATCTTTAAAAAATATATCTTTTACCTAGGCTTTAAATAGTAATCTATAAAGTTATAATACTTAGATATTATACCTAATAAAAATATAATTTAAACTTTTTTTATATTATTCTTTTAATATAAAGATATAAAGGATTAAATAGTATTAATATATATAATTAATATAAATATTAATAAAAGAAAGAGATAGAAAGGTAATAATAAAAAGTTAATTAAATCTTTAATTATTATATATTAAAAGGCTACTCTTAAGGCTATTTTAATATTAAATAAAATAATACCTTTTAATCTAATAATTATGCCTAAAAATATATTATAAATAATAAATTAAAATATAAGATTTTCTTATTATTAATTAAAATTAAAAAAGATCTTATTTATAAAGATAATTATTATATTATTTTATATATTAATTAATCTTAATCCAGAGCTTAAGATAATTATAGGCTAGGATTTATTAAATCATATTGAAGATATAATAAAAATCCTTTATATCCCTAGGAATAGATTAGATAATCCTATATCTTTAATAAAGCTAAAGAATATAATAAAAGTAATTTAAGTTTATTTATAGATAAGATATAATAAAGCCTTTTTTAATAAGCTAATTAAATAATTATATATTAATATTATAGCTATAATTAAGATATAAGAAGAAGTATTTTTTAATTATAGCTAGTATTAAATAATATTATTTAATTAAGATTAAGATAATATAGATCTATTAAGCTTATATTATTTTTATATTCTAGAATTAATTAAAGATAATCTTTATAATAATATAAGCTTTTTTTTTAATAAAATACTTTATAAGGTTATTTAAATATACTTAGATAATTATTAATTATTAAATATATAATAAATACCTAAGATTTAAATTAGGATTAATTCTTAAAAAAAAAAAGTAATAAATATATTTATTAATTCAGGCTTTAAAGATAATATTATCTTAAAATTATTAGCTAAGAAATATAGAATTAAATATAATTTAATTAAGGTTAAAACAATATTATTTTCTAGATAGATTACTTAAATAATCAAAGAAATAAAAGTTTAACTTTATATAGGAATCACTTAAATATCTATTTACCTATATATAATACCAGATAAAATTATAATACCCTTTATCCTAAGGATATTATTTATTAAAATAATTAAATTATTATTTAATTATTTTTAAAAGAGTAAAGATTTATATATATAGTATTAAATAAGGTAAGTATAAGTAATTACTTCTACTATAGGTATTATTTATTAAAAATAAAATAAACCTAATTTCTTAGAAAATTAAATATTAATTATATTATTAAAGGTATAATTAATAATAAGAAATCAATTAATCTAGAATAGCTTTTTAAGGATAATAAAGAAATATTAATAGAGCTTAACTCTAATAATAATAAGATAATTATTAGATATATATTAATAAAGTCTATAAAGCAGTATATTAAAACTTTAAAAGCAGCTAAGATTAAATTAAACTTTTTAAAGAAAAAACAAATCTAAAAAAAAGAGAATATATTAATTATATAATCCTTTTAAGATATATATCTATACCTTATATAAAAAAAGGCTAATAAAATTAACTTTATTAATAATATTCCTTTAAATAGATCTATATCTAATAATAATCTATTTTAAAAATAAAAAAAATAAAAGGAAGTAAAAAAAAGAATTGATTTAAATATATCCTTTATTAAATATATTATTTTAAAATTCTTTAATATACTTAAGGGATCCTAACTCTATAAAAAATACCTTAAGGAAATCCTTTCTTAAATTAAGGATATATTAACCTAATAAAAGATTAATATTTTCTTAAAAATCCTTTATAATAAAGAATAGGCTTTATTTTAATAATTTAAAGAAAATAGAATATTTAATCTATTAATTATATCTCCTTAAATTATTAAAATAATTCATTATTTAATTTAATAGGTATATTCTATCCTTATTCTATAAGGATTAGAAATAAAAGCTATAAAATTATTAAAGGTATATTTTAAGAATTATATATTAAAAGAGTCTTATATCTTTTATAGAAATTAATATTTCTTTATTAAAAAAAAGGATAAAAAGCTTTATTTAATTAATACTATTATAAAATATAATACTATTACTTTTAAAGATATATTTATCTTTTTTAATATTAATTTTTTTAATAAAGATTTCTTTATATATATTATACTTTTATTATTAGATTTCTTTTTTAACTATAATTAAATCCTATTAGATAAAAAGAATAAAGATCTTATTATATTTTCTTCTATTATTAATTTTTTAAAAATATATATACTTTTTTAAGGTATTATAAATTCTATAATCTAGTTTATAAGAATTATAATTTAAATATTATTTAATCTTATTTTAAATATCTATAAACCCTTCCTTAATAATATTAATATATATAAGCTATAATTTATTTATAATAATAAAAAGATTCTTTTTAAAGTATAAAAATATATACTTAAGTATTTATAAAACCTTAATAAAGTCCTTTTTAATATTAAGCTCTTTAAATATATAATATTAAAAAGGAAATTAAGATATTATTAAAATATAATTATTATTATTAGATTTCTTTATAAGATATCTAAAAAGAAATTAATTAAAAAAAAAATTATTAAGATCTTAAAATAACTTACCTATTATAATATAATAAATATTAAAGCCTTTCTTAGATTTATTAATTACTATTAAATTTAAATATATAACTTTATTATTATTACTCTTTTTTTTATTACCTTATTATAAAAAAAGCCTTTTAAAAAAAAAAGAATTATAATTAAAAATAATAATTAAGCTTAAGGATATAATAATAATTATCCTTATTTTAATATTATTTAATCTCTTTAAAAAGAATAAAGAAATTATATTTATAATAGATATTAACCTTAAAGGATAAGGAGTAGTTTTAATATAAATCCTAAATAGGTAATAATATTTAATTAGGTTTAAAAGTAATTATTAAAATAAGGCTAAATATAGCTATAATATAATAAAATAAAAGTATAAGACTATTCTCTTTATACTTTAAAGGCTTAAAGGATATATTTATAATATATAATTTATTTTAAAGATAGATATATATATTCTTATATATTAGCTTAATAATATTATTTATAATATATTAAATAATCTTATTATTTATTAGATTAGTTATATTATATTATTTGATTTTATTATTAAATATATTTCTAAAAAAAATAATAGTATAATAAATAAACTTTTTTAAAAAGGATTAAAGCTATTTAATTAAATAAATATTAAAATTAAAAAGGATTTAAAGAATATAATTAATATATATCTTAAATTAATATAATTAAATATACTAGAATCTGGATATTTTATAGAATCCTAATAGATTATTAGATTTCTATATTTATTAAAAAGATTATCTAATCTTAACAAAATATAATTTAAGATATTATATTAAAAAGCTTAAAGATTCTTTATTAAGGATAGAAAACTTTAATTAAGGCTAATCTATAAAAAAAACTATTTTATATTAATTATTAATAACTTATTTATTTATAAGAAATTAATAATAAACTATTATATAGCTTAAAGGTATAAAGATAAAATAATTATTTTTAAAACTCTTTTTAATAGATATTATTAAAAAAAGATAAAGAATAATATTTCCTTAGCTATAATCTATTACCTTAAATATTAAAAGTTTATATTATAATAGAATAAAGAATTAATAATTTTAATATTATTTAGGTAATTAATATTAAAAGTATACTTTGATTTATAATATATACTATTTAATTATAATATAAATTTCCTTATAAAAGCTTACTATAATTTAATTAAATAAGTAAAAGTATAACTAATATAATAGATTAATTTAAGGGCTATAACTAGATTTATTATAATCTTAATATAATAATATAGACTTATACTTTATATAGTTATTAATAGTAGACCTAAAATAAAAGGGCTTCTCTTTTAAATATTATTTAATTAAGATATAAAATATATTTAAATATCTAAGTATAATCCTATAATTAACTCTATAATTAAAATTAATTATTAAAGCCTTATATTTATAATAATAAAGATATTAAAAAAGGACTTTAAATAGATAAGATATCTTAAGATAGTTATTCTTATAGATAGAATTATAATTAAATTATCCTATAATTTCTTTATCTTTTATCTTATATATAAGTATAACCCTATCTTATTATTTAAAGCCGAATTTCTAATATAAAGGCTTATTAATTAAAATACTATTATTAATATTAAGGATTTATTTAAATCTTATATTTAAATACTAAAAAGAAGATTAAAAGATATAATAAAGACTAAAGAAAAGGTAATTAATTTTAGAAAAAAGCTAATAATAAGAATAAATACTATTAATAAATATATACTTTAATTAAAATATAATTAATTAATATTAAATAACCTAATACTTATATATAATATACCTTAAAAGCAGGATAAATCCTATATAATAAAAATAATAATATATTAATATAGCCTATATTAAATTACTTTATAAGCAGATATTATTAAAGTATATATACTTTATATAATAAATAGGATTCTTTTAGATAAAACCTATTCTAAAAACTATTTAAAGAAGTTTATTAAAGATAAATATAATTAATAGATATCTAATATTAATATATAGCTTTTTAAACCTAAAGATAAATAAGAACTATATAAGGAAAAGAAAGAACTAGAATTATTAAACCCTTTTATATACTTTAACTTATCTATTAATTAAATAATACCCTAAGACTTTAACTTTAATACTAATCTTAAAGAAGATTTTCTGGATTTATTATTAATTATTAAATCTTAGTTTAATGTTATAATCTTTAGCTTAATTTAATACTAAAAGAGTATATATTAATTATATTTATTTTAAATATATATATAATTTCTTATATATTTAAATTAAAGATTTCCTAGTTTAAATTCTATTTAAAAATCCTTAATAAAGAGAATCTTAATAATATTTCTTAAAAAATATAATAAATTTTATTCTTTATATATAATATTCTATTACTAATATATAAACTAATTATACTAAATTAACTATAATAAATAATTAATACTCTTAAACCTTAATTATAATAATTAAACTATTCTTATATTAATAATTAAATAATCTTTATTAATTTTATTCCTTTATAATCTTTTCTTAATCTATATTAATCTGGTTTTATTATACTTTTAAATATAGATCTATTCTTAGATCTATCTTATATTTATATTAACCAGGATTAAATAAAGCTTATACTTATATATCTAAAAACTTTTCTTTTATTTTAGAAAACTTATTAAATCCTTATTAAAAATAGAAATTCTTATAAATTATTTTAGTATTTTAATATTATTTTTTTTAATCTTTTTATTTATATAATTCCCCTTTTTATTTAATTATAGATATATTTTATAATATTATATTATAATAATTATATTCTTTTATTATTTTATTTTATTTTATAAAAGATTAATTAATACCTTTAAAAGCTAATTTATTTATTAATATTAAATTATTTAAATTATATAATTAATACTATTATCCTAAAACCAATTTACCTTATCCTCTTTAAATTAAATCTATATTCTAATAATTAAGAAACTATTTAATTCTATTTATATCTATTAAATCCTATTAAGATTTTCCTTTATTGTCTTATTTATATTCTGTTTTATTATATACCTAATCCTTAAAATTAATAATTAATATTTCTATAAGTAAAAAGTAATAGATATATTTAAGAAATCTAGAATAATTAATCCCTTTAAGTCTTTAATCTAATTCTTTTTTAAGAAAGTTATTTACTTCCCTTTATCCTTTAACTTAGATTAATAGTTATAAAATCCTCTCTATCTATAATCTATATATCTATCCTATTTATAATTTAAATAATATCTATTATATTTATTTAGAATTAAAATATATAAATAATATAATTATATAATATATTCCTTAATAATTATAATAATAATTAAAAAGGATTATATATAATAAGAATATAGGATTAGATTAATAACACTATAATAATTAATAAATAAAGAGTAAATCCTTTCTTTTTATTTTATTAAGGTATTAAAGAAATATCTATAAATATACCCTATTTTAGCTAATATAAATATAAGGTAAGGTATTTAAGTTTTTATAATAGACTCTAGTATAGGATATTCTTAAGTATTATAAAGATTATTTTCTTAAAAGTATTATTTAGGATTTTAGCTTTTAATTAACTATATAAGAGTATTAGGTATATTTTTTATAAATTTAATAGTAAAGGATATCTTATAATAAAAAGGGTAATTTATCCAGCTTATATTTATTCCTTTTAGAATCTATATTTTAAAGATTATTTAAATCTAAAAATAAAATAAAAAATTAATATTAATTTATAAAGATTAAATAATACTAAATTAAAAAGGCTTTATAATTTATTACTATTTCTATTATAAAGAATAATTTAATATTATTAAAGAACTTAATATAATTATTCTATAATAAAATAATCTTATAAGTAATTATACTATATAAAATAATTATATTTATAATAGAATTAATATTAGGGAGCTAAGAATAAATATTATCTTAATTAATTTTTATAATTAAATAATATTTATAATAATAATCTAAAGAGAATAAAAGATAGATTAATAATCTTAAAGTTAAGAGAGTTAAATTATAAGGTAAAAGAGAAAAAGTTATAAAAGCTAGAAGGCAGTCCTTTTAAAAAGTATATAAATAAAAATATATATTATTTACTAGCTATAAATTATTATTAAATATAATAAAAAGCTATACTTTTAAAAAAAAGCTATTTATAATAAAAGATATCTTTAATTAAATAATTATATATAATTATAAAAAATTATTAATTTAAACCCTTATATACTTATAAAGCTCTCTCTTATAAAGAGGTACCTTATATATATTACCCTCTTTTATCTTATATATATCACTCCCTTTTATCTTTATTACCTTTCTTAATATCTATATTATCTTATTTTATTCCCTTAATCTCTATTATTATTTAATTATACCTCTATCTAACTTCTTATTAATATATAATATTAAAATAATAAAGAATTTCTAGAATATTTATATCCTTCCTTTAAATAAGTATTAAAAATATAAGCCTTATTATTATTATAGAAATAGTATAGCTTAAAGGAGATATAAATTTATTTTATAATTATATTAATAAATATACTATATTTATAATAAACCTAAGGTTTTTTAAGTAATTCTACTTTATAATCCTTTAATAAGATTAATTTAATTTATTATTAATCTTCTTTTAGAATTTTAATATAAATACCTTAGATATAATAATATATAATCTTATCTTTATTATATAATTATTCCTTTAAGGCCTATAAGAATAAAACTAGAGTAATTATCTAATCAAGCTTTATTAATTATTATATATATTAAAGAATAAAGATTAAGCTATTAATTTTATATTATACTCTTTATTTTAAATTATATTCTATAATATCTTTAATAATATATTTATAGTTTTTAAAATAATATATATTTTTAAATTAAAGAAATATTTATATATATATATAGATCTCTTTAATATTTTATATAAGTTTAGATCTTATAATTAATTAATATTTAATATCTATAATTATCTTAATAAGCTAGCTACTTTTTATAAGAATATATTTAATAAATGATTCTTTATTAGATTTATTAATTATAAGAATATATATTAATATTCTTTTATTTAAGATTAATTTAAAGATTAGTTTTATATCTTTAATTTATAAATAAATAAATAAATATATTATATTAAAGAGTTTATATATTTATAAAGATAAATACTTTATAAGCTTAACCTTCTTTATAACTTTATACTTATTATTATTTTATATATAAAATAAGTATAAGGTTAAGAGTATAGTTATTTTTTTTTCTGGGTTTATATTATTATTAAAGGATTAATTAGGTTTTATTTTTATTTTAATTAGATTAAAAAAGATTTAAATAAGATTAAATAATCTTATAATAATATATTTTATCTATTCCTTAATAATAATCCCTTTTATTTATTATTAAGAGATTAATACCTATTTAATAATTTAAACCAGCTTATATCTAGTTATATATTTAAAGTAAGAAATACTATATTATATTTTATTATTAATAAATTAAATATAATTAAATACTTATAAAGCTTTTATTATATTACCTTATAAAATCTTAATAATTAAATAATCTATAATTAAGATATAAATAAAATATTCTATTTTATTTACCTAAAAGGTATTATATTATTCTTAATTAATAGATATACTTTATCTATATTATATAAAAACTTTAAAATCTTTTATATATCTATAAAAGATAGCTTATTTATATTATTTATATAAATTATTATAGGGTAATCTATTTACTTTATTAAAATATAAAAGCCTATACTCTTTAAAACTATTATTAATTAATAATTAAATAATAAATTTAAATATAATAAGATAATTAAATTTAAATTAATTAAGATTATTAATATAATTACTATTAAAAAAGCTAAATTAATTATAGCTTAATCTAATAATAATTAAATAATAATACTTTAATAGTATTCTTTAAAAGCTAATAGAAATAGATTATTTATTATTTATTTAATTTTTAGGCTTTTATCTAGGTTTAGTTTATTTATATATAATAGTATTAAGAATATTTAAGGATTATTTAATTAAGATTTATTAAATAAGGAGTTAGAGTTTATATTAATATAGCTTATATTATATTTAAACCCTTAAAAATAGATTATCTTTAAAAAATGGATAATTAAGTTAGCTTTTTTAAATACTCTTATAATTAATTTAAATAAGAATATTAATACTTTGAAGGATATTATTATAATCTTAAAATAATTTATTAATAGGAATTTAAATAGAATATTATAATTAAATAATAGATATCTTTTTTATAAATAGATTAACCCTTTTAATAAAGAAAAAAGAAATCTAGAGAAGAAATAAAGAAGTTAATAAAAGGAATTAAACCCTTAGCTCTCTTTATATTATATACTATTAATTTAATTTATAAGATATAAAAAAAAGATTATTATTTAAATAAATATTAATTTATCTTTATAATATTTAAAAGTAATAGAGTATATTATAATTATTAAATTTATTAAAAAGATAAATAATATATTTCTTATTAAAAGGTCTGTATTATATATTAAATACTTTAATAATTATATTAATCTTTATTTTAATAGAATAATTATAAAAGGGACCCTTTAATATATTAAAGAGATAATAAAAGCTTTCTTTAATAGTTTAGTAATTTAAGCTATTTAATTTAATAGATTTAAATACTATATTATATAAGTATAATTAATAATACTTTTATTTATAGATTAAATAATAAAGTTAAATACTTTAAGGATATTAAGGGAGTTAAAGGGATTAAATATTAAAGGAATATTTAATTAAAAATAGATAAGATAGAAGAAATAGAATATATATATAGATATCTAAAGATTATATTTAAATACTATTATTTAATTAATTATAAATATTATCTAATTTAATAATAAGGATATCTTTAATATTTATTAGAAGGGTTTTAATAACTAGGTTAAATATACCTTTTTATTAATTAATTAAATTATAGTTATATAAGCTATATTTAGGGGGATTAAACTATATAAGTAGATAGGCTATACCCAGGCTATTTAAATAGGGTAGTTTAATGACTGGGTTGAACACACCCCCTTATTAGTTGATTAAGCTGTAGCTATATAAGCTGTACTTAGAGGGATTAAACTATATAAGTAGATAGGCTATACCCAGGCTATTTAAACAGGGTAGATATTATCTAATTCAAGTTTTTCCCCCTTCTATCCAAGAATTTTTCTAATATATTTAAAAGACTAGCTATTAAAAAGCTATCTTCTTTATTTAATTAATTATAGGATAATCAATTAATCTCTTAAGTTTATTTTATTATATTACTGCTTTATAGCTTTTCTTATTTATTTAATCCTTATAGATTATACTAGCTATATAATTATCTTATAAATATATTATAGTTCTATAGGTAATATTAGTATTATTATATATATTATTTTCCTTTTATTAAAATTAATAATTAAGATAAAGGGATATTTTATTTATTTTATTATTAAAAGGATTAATTAATACTAGATTAATAATATAATATATTTAGGGATATTTTTAAGCTATTATAAGGACCAGTCTAAGAAGAATTATTATAGGTATTCTTATAAAACCTTTTAATTAATATAATTAGGAGATATCTTTAAGGATAATAGCCTAGAAATCTGGAAATAAAAGAGTTAAGTTTATTTATTAAAAAACCTAAAGTCTATAAAGCAAGAATATTATATACTATCCTAATTAAATAGTAAGGTATTATTAATTTCTTTTTTATTAGAATCTAATATTATAAAATATTAAATTATTAAGAGAAAAAATAAGAAAATATTTAATCCTAAGATAAGCTTTTATTTAAAATATATATAAAAAATAATTTATATATTAAATATTAGATTAAAAAAATAGGATATTTTAAATTTATTAATTTTATTTAATTAAAATATAAATAAGTATAGAAAGAATCACTATAAATAATTAACTTATATAGCTTTTAATATTAATTATTTAATTAATAATAAGCAGTATTAGTTATATATTAATCCTTGGTTTTGCTTTTTTATATTATAGATTAGTATTTTAATAATTTAATTAATCTTAAAAAATATTTTTATCTCTTTTCTTTTTTTATAGATTTTATTCTTAGTATTAAAAAAGCTTTTTATTTAAAAGTAATCTTAGTATTTTAGAAATAAGATATTATTTAATTATAATAAAACAGGAATTATTATTCTTAATTTAAATATAGTATTTATCCTTAAAGGAAAGGTTTTATATTAATACCAGGATATAATTAATAAAATATTATTATATAAGAGTTAAGATAACTTTTTCTTAAACTAGATATCTAAATATTTTTATAATAAAAAGCCTTTATTATTATTTAATCTTCTTAGTATATTACTAGCCCCTGGTTTAAGCAGATATTTTCTATATTAAAGAAGAAGATCTTTAAATAGCTTTAACTCTATTATTAGAATTACTACTTTTAAGATTATTATACCTAATATCCTTACTTTAAATACTCCTTTATTTAATATAATATTTATTATAAATTCTAATAGCCTTTCTTTTAATAGATTAGGCTTATAATTAATTAATTAATTAAGGGATAATATTATTAAAAGTTTTTAATAAAGTATTACTAAGATTAATATTACTTTTTTTAATAATCTTAAAGATATCCTTATTATAAATAAATCTAAAAGATATATTATTAATCTTAAGTTTATTAAATACTTTAATAGGATTAATATTATTAAATATCTTTTAAGCTATAAGCTTAAGATAAAAGATAATAATATAATTAATAAAGAGAAATATAATTATTTTATATATTATATAATTAATATTTATAAGGATATTATTTAGGGATTTATTTATAATCTTTTATAGATAAAAGCTAAAAAAGTATTAAAGAATTATTTCTTTAAAAGAGATTTATAATAATTAAGATTATATAAAGATTATTTAAAAATACTTAAATAATAATACCTAGAATCTATTAAAGATATTCTAGACTGGCTTAATAGGTATAGATTTTATACTTCCTAATATAATTTAAATTAAAAGAATTTAAAACTATTATTTTATATATTATATAAGACTATACTAATAAGGCTTTTTATTAAGATTATTTAAGTAAATTCTATTAATAATCCTTATAAATTTAAAAAGATATTATATAAATAGTTTTAGGGATACTTTAATAGTTAAATAATTATTAGATTAATTATTAAATAGTATAAGACTTTTAATAATCTTAGGAATTAAATAAATATAATTATTATTAAAGTAATACTTAATTAAATTATTATAATAAAGAATCTAGTTATATAAAACCTTAACCTTAAAGAAAAATTCTTTTTAATTATTATTAAGATTATATCCCTTAAAGCTAAGTTAATAGATATAAAGGAGTTAATCAAGCTTATTAATAATCTTAAGATTAATATAGCTATTAAAGAAGATATTACTTAAATAATTATTAAAATATAGATAGGTATTAATATATATATTAATAAGGATTTATAGTATAAAGGCTTAATAAGTTTTTTATTTAATTAAATAATATTTAATCTTAGTAATAATAAGGATTTTAATATCTTCTTCCTTTAAAAAAGATAGAATAAGAATAATTACTGGTATTATAATTTATTAAGCTATTTTCCTTTTTATTATAATAAATTAATATATAATACTAAACTTAGGTTCTATATATATAATTTATATACTAGAATATTAAACCTAGAATATATTATAAGCTAGAGTATAATTCCTTTTATTATTATATAGTAGTTCCTTAAAATAAAAGGATACTACTAGAAGCTTATAATAGCTTAGGCTATTAATTTCCTTAATTATATAGTTATACCTTTTATCCTTTTAATTAAAGCTAGAGCTCTTTAGTATTTTAAATAAATATTAAATAAATATAAAAATATAATCTTTAGAAAATATATCTCTTATCTAGGCCTTAAATAATAATCTATAAAGATATAATACTTAGATATTATATCTAATAAAAATATAATCTAAACTTTTTTTATATTACTTTTTTAATATAAAGATATAAAGGATTAAATAGTATTAATATATATAATTAATATAAATATTAATAAAAGAAAAAGATAGAGAAGTAATAATAAAGAGTTAATTAAACCTTTAATTATTATATATTAAGAGGCTATTTATCATGACCTAATAGCTAAGATTATATAATAGGCCTTGATTATATAACTTATAATATTACTAGGTATATATTAGAGGCTTGGAATTATATAGAATTGGATTATAATTCTAAAGGTAATCCTAGGCTTAGGATCACTTCTAAAACTATAATCTAATAGGATAGCTTATAATTCTAAGTATAATCTAATAATAAGGATTATAACTTAAATTATAATCTATAATATATATATATACCCTTAATTTTTATTTTTTTAGATATAGCTTAGATAGTTATTAATAATATTATTATATTAACCTTATTATTTACCTTAATAATATTAAATTATAATCCTTTAGATTTATTATTTATATAACTAATATATTATTTAAAATACCTTAATTTATTTATTAATATAAATCTTTTTTATTAGATTTATCTTTTAGGAATTTATTAAATATTATATATTGATAACTCTTATTTAATAGATTACTATAAAACCCTAAATAATATTCTATTAATTAGTTTATTATTATAGCTTCTTAAACCCCTGCCCCTATTAGATAATATTAGAATCTAGTATTTAATAACCAATCTATTACCCCTTAATCGATAGGTAATAATAATAATAATAATAAGAAAGAAAAAGATAAGGATATTATTAAATTAAGAATCAGAATCAAAAGGCTTAAAATATAAATCTTAGCTTAATAAGAATAATTTATAACCTAATAATAATAATATAAAAGCGATATTATACTACTTAATAATATAATAAATAAAAAAACCAATATATTAATTAAATAAATTGAATAATTTATAGAAACCCTTATATAATAAACTAATTAATATTAATATAGATTAGAATAAGTAAATATATAAGTTTAATAAAACAGGGACCTTAAAGAAATTCTAAAACCTTAAAATCCTAAGTCTTTTAATAGGAATCCTAGTAAACTTTAAGTATTCCTTACCTAATTCTAAGCCTTTTATATATACTACCTAGCCTAATTTAAAGATAAATTAATTAAGGTATAATATACTATAGAACTTTTAATAGGAATTATACTTATTTAATTTAAACCAATTCTATATAATTATATTAATAACTTATTAAAAGGAACTTTAAAATATAAAACCAATATAATCTTTAATAATTATAAAAAATTTAAAGAGTATCTTAGAGATATCTTTAGAATAATTAATAAATAATTATAAGCTAAATAATAATTATATAATTTATATTAAATAGGATTAATTATAGATTATATTATTAAATTTATTTAAATATATTTAAGATTATTAAAAAGAGATAAAAAAGCTTAGATAAAAGCTATATATTATAATCTTAAATTAAAAGTTAAGAATAAAATCTATAAAAAAAAATACCCTAAAACCTTTATTAAATATACTATACTAATAATTATTATTAATAATTATTAGTATATAAGATAATAAGAAAAGAAATATAAAGAGAGAAATTAAAAACCTATATATTATAGATTCTAACCTAGATAATAAATACAATATAAGGCTAACTATAAACAAAAATAACAGGACTCCTTACCAGTTTATATAAACCTTAATACTATCTAATAATAAGATATATTAAAAGTCTAATATTATAACTGTTAAAATAAGTGGGTTTTTCTATATATAGCAGCCTGACCTGCTATAATCTAGCAGCTTAACCTGCTACAGCCTAGCAGCTAGACCTGCACAGCCCAATAAGCTAAGCTTACATAGCCCTTATAGCTTAACCTATAAAAAGATAAACTAATATTTACTTTTTATTTTAATATTTAGAATATCCAATAATTCTAAATAGTTATTTAAAATATCTTGAATAATTCTAAATTATCTTAGAATTAAATAAATATAAAAGATAAAAGGATTTCTAGTTATATCCTTTTTCTTTTTTTATATCAGTAATATAATCACTTCTTTCTTCTTTTCTATAGATTTTTATTTAGATAACTATTATATCTTTCTTCCACTGCTATCGCTACTAGCTTTAGTTATAGCCTATATTATAAAATTATAATAATAACTATAATAAATATAGATATATCTTATAATACTATAAATAACCTAAGAAAGATAAGAAATCTTAAAAGCTAATACTGAATATATAATAGAGTATATATATTATAGCTAAAAACGGATAAACTCTGGCTATAATAGGATAAAGAAGATAGGGATAAGGATAACCCAGAAACTATAAATACCCTATACCTTAATAATCACTAATATTATAAACTATACTAACCTAATCTAGTATTATATAATAAAACCAATAATTAAATATAAATATAAATAAAAAGAAAGAATTTAAGGAAATCCTAGATAGATAAATTATCCTTACTATTAATAATAAAAATATATTAATAAAAGATAATACTATAAATGAAAGCTTAGACTCTAGTTCTTTAGAATCTAAGAGTAAAGAGCCTCTTAGAATAACTTAATATTATATTATACTATATCTATTACCTAAGAGTACTACCTATAAATACCTTAAAGAAATAATAATTAAACTTATATAAATATTAAGCTATATAGATAAAGTTAATCTTTAATTTATAATTATTAAATATATTTATAAATAAATATTAAAAGAAAACCTAGATATCCCTATCCTAAGAGACTACCTTAAAAGAGCCTTTATATTAAAAACTAATTATAGTAAATATAAAGATAATTATATACTTCTAGATCTTAATTATATTTTCTATAATAAAATTAATTAAATATTATATATTGATTTCTCTTATTTTTAATACTAGAAAATAAAAATCCAGAATAAATTCTTCTTATACTATATAGGAGTATAAGGAATCAAGAATATCCTTATAAAAGATTAATTTATTAACTGATATAAAGCCAAGTACTTTATATCTTTTAAAATTAATATATTTAAACTATATTCTAAAACCCTAAAAGAATATAAATAAGGAACCAAAAATAAAGACTATAAATCTATTTATTATAAGGTTTATAAATAGGAAAAGCTTAAATTAGGATATAATAGACTATAATTTATAAACTATAAAAAAAAAGACTTATATAATTATATTAACCTTAAGTATAATATATATTTATAATGAAAGCTAATATAATAATATAAAAGATAATTACTAAAAGATAATATCTTAGGGAGGATTTAATATAAAGCTATAATAGTAATTAATTATAATAAACCTTAATATAAATAATATATAAAGGAAAATAAATATATATATAAGGAAATAAAGAACCTTTATAAATAAGAATTTAACTTCTAAACCTATAAAGGAAGTTAAGCTAACTGAACTCTATATTATATAATTACTTAAGGCTTAAATAAAATAAATTATAATAGATTATATAAAGAATATAATCCTAGAAACTCAAAAAATAAATAAAGTTATCTATAAAAGGGTTATAGTATAACCCTTTAATTAAGAAGACTCTTTATATAATAAGTATTAATAGGCTTAAATTAATAATAGAAATATAGATTATAGGATATTATTTTTATATATTAATAGATAGTGGAGTAATAAATAATTATATATTATTAAAATCTATAAATTATATATAATTATTATAGTATAATAAGAAAGAACTATACCCCTTATATAACCTTAATGGAAATACCTTTATCTATAATAAAGGATAGATTAATAAAGAGATTAATTATCTTAAATTTAAAATCTAAGGATATTAAAATAATATTATATTTAATATAATAGATATTAAAGAATATAAATTTATATTAGGCTATCTTTAATTATTTAATAATAACCTATAGATTAATTAAAAGATAGGCTAGATATAATAAAGTAATACTATATTATCCCTAAAAGATTATAAATATCTAATAATAATAAATAAAGTAAAAAAGAAATGCTTTATAGCTATTAAAAAGGGCCTTTTATTAGGAAATTATATTAAAAAATAATATAATAATTAATAATAATAAACCTAATAGATTATTATTATCCTTAGGATAATAATAAAGCAATTATAAGAATACTTTAAAAATAAATTACTCTTAAATATAAAAAAATAACTTATACCTATACCAGAAGAATACTATAAGTATATTAAATTATTTGATAAAGAACTTGAAATAAAGCTCTTCTTATATAATTAATAAGATTATAAAATCTAGATTATAAATAGAAAGAAGTCTATTTTTATTAAGATCTATATATTAAATACCAAGGAACTTAAAATATTATAAGAGTATCTTAATAAAATACTTAAAAAAGGATATATTTAATTATCTATATTTAAAATAGGATACCCTATTATATTTATACTAAAAAAGAATAGTAAGCTATAACTGATTATAGATTATTGATTATTAAATATAATTATAATTAAGGATTAAATACTTTTATTATTAATTAATAAATTATATAATTAATTATATAGAATAAATTGGTTTATTACCTTAGACCTTAAAGGAGTATATAATTTAATTTAAATAAAAAAAGATAATAAATAAATAACTATTTTTAAAATTAAATTTAGACTTTTTGAATATTTAATAATACCTTTTAGTTTTATTAATACCCTTATAATATTCTAATATATAATTAATAATATTCTTTAAGAATATTTAAATATCTTTATAATAGTTTATTTAGATAATATCCTAATCTTCTCTTAAATAGAAGAAGAGTATAAAGAATATATTTATAAGGTATTATAATTACTTTAAGATAATAATCTTCTTATTAAATTAGAAAAATATAAATTTTATAAGTAAATAATTACCTTCCTAGGATATATCTTCTTATTAAATAAAATTTAAATAGAATTAGTAAAAATCACTATAGTATATAACTAGCTAATACTATAGAATATTATAAATATATAAGAGTTTTTAGGTTTTATTAATTACTATTAAAAATTTATTTATAATTATAATAAAATAGCTATACTATTTATTAAATATATTAAAAAAGATTATAAATTCCTATAAAAACCTAATATAGATACTGTATTTAAAGAATTTAAAAAACAAATCTATAAAGAATCTATATTAGTAATATATAATCTAGATAAATCTATAGAATTAAAGACTAATAACTTAAATTATATTATTAAAGCTTAAATCAGATAATAAAATAGTAAAGAGAGATTATAATCTATTACTTTCTACTTTAAGAAATTTTATAAAGTAGAATTTAATTATTTAATTTATAATAAAGAATTTATAGCTATTATTAAAGTTTTTAATAAATTCTTATATTATTTATAAGAAAGTAATTATTAAATAAAGGTTTTTATTAATTATAAGAATATCTTTTATTTTATTATTATATAAAAGCTAAATATATAATAAACCTATTATATAGAAACCCTTATAGATTATAATTATAAAATTATCTATTATAAAGGATCTAAAAATAATAAAGTAGATATTTTAAGTTAATAAAGTAATTATAATAATAGAAAGCCTTATTATAAAGGATAAATCTTTTAAATATCTAAATCAGATATACTATAAATAAAGCTAAATATTATATATTAAGTTATATTAATTAACCTTATCTTAAAATAAATTAAATAAATATACTCCTTAAAAGATATAGTAAAGGTATTTAAAGGTATAAAATAAAAGGATAGATATTATAAATATAATAAGAAACTCTGGATACCTAAAGAACTCTAGGAAATTATTATATAAGAATTATATAAATGCCTTATTTATAATTACTAAGGAATTATAAAGATTATAGAATAAGTATAAAGATACTATAGATTTAAAGGATTATAATAAATAATCCAGAGGGTTATAAATAATTATATTATTTATAGATAAATTAAACTAATAAAATATAAACTATATAGAGAGTTATAACTACTATCAGTACCTATATAATTATAGGAATTAATATTATTTAATTTTATTATTAAACTATTTCTATTAATAGAACCCCTTATAGAAGTAGCCTATAACTTAATATAGGTTATTATAGAAAGATTAATAAAGTTTTTATATTTTATCTTTTACCTAGAAGCGAGTTTAGTTAAAGATCTTACTTATAGTTTTAATAAAGTGGTTATAAGCTTATATAGTTTACCAGAAGAAATTATATCTAATAAAGAAATAATATTTGCTTTTAAGTTTTAATAAGGATTAATAGAATATCTTAAAACTAGATATAAACTTAATATTACCTATTATCTATAAATAAATAGATAAATAAAATAAATTAATTAAATTATTAAAGGATACTTATATACTTATATTAATTATTATTAAGATAATTAGATAAAATACCTATTAATTATATAATTAGTCTATAATATATCCGTTTCTAAATTAATATAAACTATACTAATATATATTAATTATAGATTTATACCTAAAGCTTTTTATTTATTATAATAAGAAGGGCTAAAATCAGAAAAAGCTATATTAAATATTATATAATTATAAAAACTATATAAAAAACTTTATATATAATTATAAATTATCTATAATAGAATAAAATATTATATAAATAAATAAAGATTAAAGGGATTAATCTTTAAAAAGGGAGATATAGTATACCTTTTATATTATATATTAAGTAAAACCTTTTTAAATATTATAATAATATAATTAAATAATAAATTAGATTTTAAGAAACTTAAATCTTTTAAAATTAAGAAAGCTATTTTTAATATTAACTATAAACTTTTATTATTAAAGAATATATAGTTATACCTTATATTCTATATTTCCTTATTAAATAAAGTATTTAATAATATAAAGGAATATATAATAATATAAATAAAAGTAGTTAAAAGAGAATAGAAAATAAAAATAATATTAAATACTAGATAGGAAAATAATTAAAATAAGTATTTTATTAAATAAAAAGATTTTAAACCTAAAGATAATATATAGGAACCTATTAATTATTTAAATTATTATTATCTAATATTATAATAGTTTTTTTAGAATTAGTTAGCTTAATTAAAGACCTTAAATCGATAAATTTATTACCTAAATCTAAGGAAGATTATTTTATTTTATTTAAAGTACCTAGGAACTATAAATCTGATACTATATAATACTTATATACCTCTAAGGTAGGAACCAGATTAATCCTATCTTTAATATTTAATTCTTTTAAACCTTAATAAACCAATTTAAAGCTTTATTCTTTAGCCTTCTTCTTAAGCTTATAAATATAAGATAAATGGTTTAGAGCTAAAGAAAACTATAATTATAGCTTAGATAATTAATCCTGGATATCTAAAATACTCTTTTTAGTTTCCTTTTTTTTAAAGTTTAAATAATAGTATTACTTTAAAAGTTTTATTATTAATAAAATTAATAAGAATTAAATACTTTAATATAAATAAGATTATATATATAAGGATATTATTAAAATATTATTATAGAAGTAATCCTATTTTATATAAGCTATATAATAGCTATTATTTTTTATTATATAATAAGATTATTTCTATTTAAAATAATAAGAATATAATATATCTATTAATTTACTATCGAAATCTATACCTTTAATTAATATAGAATATTTAATAATCTTCTTTAAAGAATATTAAGGTTTCCTAATATAACCTAATATTATAAGAAATAATTTAATATAATATAAGTCCTATAATTTATAAATATAAAGGAAGAAAGGAAAGGTATATCTATAGGCCTTAAGGATAAAACCTTTTAAAAGGGAGATATTATATTATAATCTAATAACTAAGGTTATATAATAGGCCTTAGTTATATAATTTATAATATTATTAGGTATATACTAGAGGCTTGGAACTATATAGAATTAGATTATAGGTCTAGAGATAATCTTAGGCTTAGGATCACTTTTAAAACTATAATTTAATAAGATAGTTTATAATTCTAAGTATAATCTAATAATAAGGATTATAACTTAAATTATAATTTATAATATATATATATACTTTTAATTTTTACTCTTTTAGATATAGCTTAGATAATTATTAATAATATTATTATATTAACCTTATTGTTTACCTTAGTGATATTAGATTATAATCCTCTGGATCTATTATCTATATAATCGATATATTACTTAAAATGCCCTGACTTATCTGCTAATATAAACCCCTTTTATTAGGTTTATCCCTTAGGAATTTACTAAACATCACATTATTTCTAAAACTACCTTAATATTAGATAGAATAGTGCTTTCTAATCCAGTGATTATATCTAAGAATATATTATAAATAATAGATCGAAGTATAAGACTTCCTTATTATTAATTAAAATTAAAGGAGATCTTATTTATAAAGATAGTTACTGTATTATTTTATATATTGATTAATCTTGATTTAGAGCTTGGGATAATTATAGGTTAGGATTTATTAGATTAGGCTAAAGATATAATAAAAATCCTTTATATCCCTAGGAATAGATTAAATAATCCTATATCTTTAATAAAGCTAAAGAATATAATAGGAATAATTTAAGTTTACCTATGGATAAGATATAATAAAGCCTTCTTTAATAAATTAATTAAATAATTATATACTAGTATTATAGCTATAATTAAGATATAAAAAGAAGCCTCTTTTAATTATAGCTAGTATTAAATAGTATTATTTAATTAAGGTTAAGATAATATAAATCTATTAGGCCTATATTATTTCTATATTTTAAAATCGATTAAAGATAATCTTTATAATAATATAAGCTTCTTTTTTAATAAGATATTTTATAAGGTTATTTAAATATACTTAGATAGCTATTAATTATTAAATATATAATAAATATTTAAGATTTAAATTAGGATTAGTTCTTAAGAAAGGAAAATAATAAATATATTTATTAATTTAGGCTTTAAAGATAATATTATTTTAAAATTATTAATTAAGAAATATAGGGTTAAATATAGTTTAATTAAGGTTAAAATAATATTATTCTTTAAGTAAATTATTTGAATAATTAAGGAAGTAAAAGTTTAATTCTATATAAGAATCGCTTAAATATCCATTTACTTATATATAATACTAAATAGAGTTATAATATCTTTTATCCTAAGGATACTATTTATTAAAATAATTAAGCTATTATTTAATTATTTTTAAAAGGGTAGAGATTTATATATTTAATACTAAATAAGATAAGTATAAGTAATTACTTCTATTATAAATATTATTTATTAGGAATAAAATAAATCTAACTTTTTAAAAAATTAAATATTAATTATATTATTAAAGGTATAATTAATAATAAGGAATTAATTAATTTAGAATAGCTTCTTAAAAATAATAAAGAAATATTAATAAAGCTTAATTTTAATACTAAGGTAATTATTAGGTATATACTAATAGAGTTTATAAAGCAGTATATTAAAGTTTTAAAAGTGATTAAGATTAAATTGGATTTTTTAAAAAAAAAGAAGAAATCTAAAAGAAAGGGAATATATTAATTATATAATCCTTTTAAGGTATATATTTATACCTTATATAAGAAGAAGGCTAATAAAGTTAATCTTATTAATAATATTCCTTTAGATGAATCTATATTTAATAATAATTTATTTTAAAAAAAGAAAAAATAAAAGAAAATAAAAAGAAGAATTAATTTAGATATACCCTTTATTAAATATATTATCTTAAAGTTCTTTAATATATTTAAAGGATCGTAATTTTATAAAGAATATCTTAAGGAAATCCTTTCTTAAATTAAGAATATATTAATCTAATAGAAGATTAATATTTTCCTAGAGATCCTTTATAATAAAGAATAGGCTTTATTTTAATAATTTAAAAAAAATAGAATATTTAATCTATTAATTATATCTCTTTAAATTATTAAAGTAATTCCTTATTCAGCCTGATAGATATATTTTATCTCTATTCTATAAGGATTAGAAGTAAAAGCTATAAAATTATTAAAGGTATATTTTAAGAATTATATATTAAAAGAGTCTTATACCTTCTATAAGAATTAATATTTCTTTATTAAGAAAAAGGATAGAGGGCTTTATTTAATTAATATTATTATAAAATATAATACTATTACTCTTAGAGATATATTTATCCTTTTTAATATTGATTTTTTTAGTATAGATTTTTTTATATATATTATACTTTTATTATTAGATTTTTTTTTTAGTTATAATTAAGTTTTATTAAATAAAAAGAATAGGGATCTTATTATATTTTTTTTTATTATTAATCTTTTAAGGATATATATATTCCCTTAAGGTATTATAAATTCTATAGTTTAATTTATAAGAATTATAATTTAAATACTATTTAATCTTATCCTAGATATTTATAAACCCTTTCTTAATAATATTATTATATATAAGCTATAATTTATTTATAATAATAAAAAGATTCTTTTTAAAATATAGAAATATATATTTAAGTATTTATAGAATCTTAATAAAATCCTTTTTAATATTAAGTTTTTTAGATATATAATATTAAAAGGGAAATTAAGATATTATTAAAATATAATTATTATTATTAGATTTTTTTATAGGATATCTAAAAATAAATCGGTTAAAGAGAAAATTATTAAGATTCTAGAATAGCTTATTTATTATAATATAATAGATATTAGGGTTTTTCTTAGATTTATTAGCTATTATTAAATTTAGATATATAATTTTATTATTATTATTTTCTTTTTTATTATCCTATTATAAAAGAAAGCCTTTTAGGAGTAAAGAGGATTATAATTAAAGATAATAGCTAAGCTTAAGGATATAATAATAACTATCCCTATTCTAATATTACTTAATCTCTTTAAAAAGAATAGAGAAATTATATTTATAGTAGATACTAGCCTTAAAGGATAGGGAATAGTTTTAATATAAATTCTAAATAGATAATAATATTTAATTAGGTTTAAAAGTGGTTATTAAAATAAGATTAAATATAATTATAATATAATAAAATAAGAGTATAAAACTATTTTATTTATACTTTAAAGGCTTAAAGGATATATCTATAATATATAATTTACCTTAGAGATAAATATATATATCCTTATATATTAGCTTTATAGTATTATTTATAATATACTGAATAGTCTTATTATTTACTGGATTAGTTATATTATATTATTTAATTTTATTATTAAATATATTCCTAGGAAAAATAAAAATATAATAGATAGATTTTTTTAGAAAGGATTAGGGCTAT
Source organism: Zelopaecilomyces penicillatus (assembly GCA_005765155.1). Lineage (NCBI taxonomy): Eukaryota > Fungi > Ascomycota > Sordariomycetes > Hypocreales > Pseudodiploosporaceae > Zelopaecilomyces > Zelopaecilomyces penicillatus. The sequence goes on from VCCP01000007.1 coordinate 435,320, forward strand.
TTAATTAAATAAATACTAAAGTTAAAAGGGATTTAAAGGATATAATTAATATATATCTTAGATTAATATAATTAAATACACTAGAATCTGGATATTCTATAAAGTTCTAATAGATTACTAGATTTTTATATTTATTAAAGAGATTATTTAATCTTAATAGAGTATAATTCAGGATATTATATTAAAAAGCTTAGAGATTCTTTATTAAGGATAGGAAATTTTAATTAAGGCTAATTTATAAAAGAAATTATCCTATATTAGTTATTAATAATTTGCTTATTTATAAGAAATTAATAGTAAGCTATTATATAGCCTAAGGGTATAAAGATAAAATAATTATTTTTAAAACTTTTTTTAATAGGTATTATTAAGAAAAGATATAGAATAATATTTCCTTAGCTATAGCTTATTACTTTAAGTATTAAAAGTTTATATTATAATAGGATAGAGAATTAATAATTTTAATATTATTTAAGTAGTTAATATTAAAAATATACTTTGATTTATAATATATACTATTTGATTATAGTATAAACTTCCTTATAGAAACTTATTATAATTTGATTGGATAGATAGAAGTTTAATTAATATAGTAAATTAATTTAAAGGCTATAATTAGATTTATTATAATCTTAATATAGTAATATAGATTTATATTTTATATAATTATTAATAATAGATTTAAAATAAAAGGGCTTTTTTCTTAGATACTATTTAATTAGGGTATAAAATATATTTAAATATTTAGGTATAATCCTATAATTAATTCTATAATTAAAATTAATTATTAAAGCCTTATATTTATAATAGTAAAGATATTAAAAAGGGATTTTAAATAAATAAGATACCTTAAAATAGCTATTTTTATAGATAGAATTATAATTAAATTATCCTATAGTTTCTTTGCCTTTTATCTTATATATAAATATAATCTTATTTTATTATTTAAAGTTAAATTTCTAATATAAAGGCTTATTAATTAGGATATTATTATTAATACTAAGGATTTATTTAAGTCTTATATTTAAATACTAGAAAGAAGATTAAAAGATATAATAAAGGTTAAAGAAAAGGTAATTAATTTTAGGAAGAAGCTAATAATAAAAATAAATATTATTAATAAATATATACTTCGATTAAAATATAATTAATTAATACTAAATAATCTAATACTTATATATAATATACCTAAGAAATAGGATAAATCCTATATAATAAAGATAGTAATATATTAATATAGCTTATATTAGATTGCTTTATAAGCAGATATTATTAAAGTATATATACTTTATATAGTAAATAAGATTCTTTTAAATAAGATTTATTCTAGAAATTATTTAAAGAAGTTTATTAAAGATAAGTATAGTTAATAGATATCTAATACTAATATATAGCTCTTTAAACCTAAAGATAAATAAGAATTATATAAGGAAAAGAGAGGATTAGGATTATTAGATCCCTTTATATACTTTAATTTATCTATTAATTAAATAATATCTTAAGACTTTAATTCTAATATTAATCTTAAAAAAGATTTTCTGGATTTATTATTAACTATTAAATCTTAATTTAAAATTATAATCCCTAGCTTAATTTAATACTAGAAGAGTATATATTAACTATATTTATTTTAAATATATATATAATATCTTATATATTTAAATTAAGGATTTTCTGGCCTAAATTTTATTTAAAAATCCTTAATAAAAAGGATCTTAATAATATTTCTTAAAAAGTATAATAAATTTTACTCTTTATATATAATATTCTATTATTAGTATATAAACCAATTATATTAAATTAATTATAATAGATAATTAATACTCCTAAGCCTTAATTATAATAATTAAACTATTCCTATATTAATAATTAAATAATCTTTATTAATCTTATTTCTTTATAATCTTTTCTTGATTTATATTGGTTTGATTTTACTATACCCTTAAGTATAGATCTATTCTTAGATCTATTTTATATTTATATTAACTAGGATTAAATAAAGCTTATATTTATATATTTAAAACCTTTCCTTTTACTTTAAAAAACTTATTAAATTCCTATTAAAAATAGGAATTCTTATAAATTATTTTAATATTATAATATTATCTCTTTTTAATCTTTCTATTTATATAATTTTTTTTCTTATTTAATTATAGATATATTTTATAATATTATATTATAATAATTATATTCTTTTATTATTTTATTTTATTTTATAAAAGATTAATTAATATCTTTAAAAGTTAATTTATTTATTAATATTAAATTATCTAGATTATATAATTAATACTATTATCTTAAAACTAATTTACTTTATCCTTTTTAAATTAAATCTATATCCTAATAATTAAGGAATTATTTAATTTTATCTATACCTATTAAATCCTATTAGGGTTTTCCTTTATTATCTTATTTATATCCTATTTTATTATACATCTAACCCTTAAAGTTAATAGTTAATATTTTTATAAGTAAGGAGTAATAGATATATTTAAAAAATCTAGAATAATTAATTCCTTTAAGTCTTTGATTTAATTTTTCTTTAAAAAAGTTATTTATTTCCTCTTATTCTTTAATTTAAATTAATAATTATAAAATCCTCTTTATTTATAGTTTATATATCTATTTTATTTATAATTTAAATAGTATCTATTATACTTATCTAGGATTAAAATATATAAATAATATAATTATATAATATACTTCTTAATAGCTATAATAATAATTAAAAAGGATTATATATAATAAGAATATAGGATTAGATTAATAACCCTATAATAATTAATAAATAAAGAATAAATCCTCTCTTTTTATTTTATTAAGGTATTAAAGAAATATCTATAAATATATTTTATTTTAGCTGATATAAATATAAGGTAAGGTATTTAGGTTTTTATAATAGACTCTAGTATAGGATATTCTTAAATATTATAAAGATTACCTTCCTAGAAGTATTATTTAGGATTTCAGTTTTTAATTAATTATATAAGAATATTAGATATATCTTTTATAAACTTAATAGTAAAGGATACCTTATAATAGAAAGGGTAATTTATCCAATCTATATTTACCTTTCTTAGAATCTATATTTTAAAGATTATTTAAATTTAAAAATAAAAAAAAGGATTAGTATTAATTTATAAAGATTAAATAATACTAAACCAGAAAAGCCTTATAATTTACTATTACTTTTATTATAGAGAATAGTTTAATATTATTAAAGAATTAATATAATTATTTTATAATAAAGTAATCTTATAAATAATTATATTGTATAGAATAATTATATTTATAATAGAATTAATATTAGAGAGCTAAGAATAAATATTACCTTAATCAGTTTTTATAATTAAATAATACCTATAATAATAATTTAAAAAGAATAAGAGATAGATTAATAATCCTAAAGTTAAGAGAGCTAAGTTATAAGATAAAAAAGGAAAAGTTATAAAAGCTAAGAAACTACCTTTTTAAAAAGTATATAAACAAAAATATATATTATTTATTAATTATAAATTACTATTAAGTATAATAAAAAGCTATACTTTAAAGGAAAAGCTGCTTATAATAAAAGATACCTTTAATTAAGTAATTATATATAATTATAAAGGATTATTAATTTAAACTTTTATATATTTATAAAGCTCTTTTTTATAAAGAGATATCTTATATATATTATCCTTTTTTACCTCTATTACCTCCTTTAATATCTATACTATCTTATTTTATTCCCTTAATCTCTATTATTATTTAATTATACCCTTATTTAATTTTTTATTAATATATAATATTAAAATAAAAAAGAATTTCTAGAATATTTATACTTTTCCTTTAAATAAGTATTAAAAATATAAGCCTTATTATTATTATAAAAGTAATATAGCTTAAAAAAGATATAGATTTATTTTATAATTATATTAATAAATATATTATATTTATAATAAACCTAGGGTTTTTTAAATAACCCTGCTTTATAATCCTTTAATAAGATTGGTTTAATCTATTATTAACCCTCTCTTAGAATTTTAATATAAATACCCTAGATTTAGCTATATATAGCCTTATCTCTGTTATATAGCTATTCTTTTAAGGCTTATAAGGATAAAACTAAAGCAATTATTTAATTAAGCTTTATTAATTATTATATATATTAAAGAATAAAGATTAAATTATTAATTTTATATTATACCCTTTACTTTAAATTATACTTTAAATTATACTTTATAATATCTCTGATAATATATTTATAGCCTTTAAAGTAATATATATTTTCGAATTAAAGAAATACTTTTATATATATATAGATCTCTCTAATATTTTATATAAATTTAAACCCTATAATTAATTAATATTTAATATTTATAATTACTTTAATAAGCTAGTTATCTTTTATAAGAATATATTTAATAAGTAATTCTTTATTAGGTTTATTAATTATAAGAATATATACTAGTATTCCTTTATTTAGGATTAATTTAAAGGCTAGCTTTATATCTTTGATTTATAAATAAATAGATAAATATATTATATTAAAGAGTTTATATATTTATAGAGATAAATACTTTATAAGTTTAATCTTTTTTATAATTTTATATTTATTATTATTTTATATATAATATAAATATAAGGTTAGGAGTATAGTTATTTATCTTTCTTTTAGGTTTATATTATTATTAAAGGATTAATTAGGTTTTATTTTTATTTTGATTAGATTAAGAAAGATTTAAGTAAGATTAAATAATCTTATAATAATATATTTTATCTATTTTTTAATAATTCTTTTTATTTATTATTAAGAGATTAATATTTATTTAATAGTTTAAATCAGTCTATATCTAGTTATATATTTAAAGTAAGGAATATTATATTATATCTTATTATTAATAAATTAGGTATAGTTAAGTATTTATAGAGCTTTTATTATATTACCCTATAAGATCTTAATAATTAAATAATTTATAATTAAGATATAAATAAAGCGCTTTATTTTATTTATTTAGGAGGTGCTATATTATTCTTAATTAATAGATATACTTTATTTATATTATATAAAAACTCTAAAGTCTTTTATATATTTATAAGAGATAGCTTGCTTATATTATTTATATAGATTATTATAGAATAATCTATTTATTCTACTAGAATATAAAAGCCTATACTTTCTAAAACTATTATTAATTAATAATTAAATAATAAATTTAAGTATAATAAGGTAATTAAACCTAAGCTAATTAAGATTATTAATATAATTATTACTAAAAAAGTTAAATTGATTATAGCTTAATCTAATAATAATTAAGTAATAGTACTTTAATAGTATTCTTTAAGAGTTAATAGAAATAGATTATTTATTATTTATTTAGTTTTTAGGCTCTTGTTTAGGTTTATTTTATTTATATATAATAGTATTAAGGATATTTAAGGATTACCTAATTAAGATTTATTAAATAAGAAAATAAAGTTTATATTAATATAGTTTATATTATACTTAAATCCCTAAAAATAAATTATTTTTAAGGAATAGATAATTAAATTAATTTCTTTAAATACTTTTATAATTAACTTAAATAAGGATATTAATATTTCTAAGGATATTATTATAATCCTAAGGTAGTTTATTAATAAAAACCTAAATAAGATATCTTAATTAAATAATAGATATCTTTTTTATAAATAGATTAATCCTTTTAATAAAAAAAAAAGAAATCTAAAGAAAAAGTAAAAAAGCTAATAAAAGGAATTAAACCCTTAGCCCTCTCTATACTATATACTACTAATTTGATTTATAAGATATAAGAAAGAGATTATTATTTAAATAGATATTAATTTACCTTTATAATATTTAAAAGTAATAGGGTATACTATAATTATTAAATTTATTAAGAAGATAAATAATATATTCCTTATTAAAAAGCCTATATTATATATTAAATACTTTAATAATTATATTAATCTTTATTCTAATAGAATAGTTATAAAAGGGATTTTTTAATATATTAAAAAGATAATAGAAGCTTTCTTTAATAATTTAATAATTTAAGCTATTTAATCTAATAGATCTAAATACTATATTATATAAGTATAATTAATAATATCTTTATCTATAGGTTAAGTAATAAAATTAAATACTCTAGGGATATTAAAAGAGTTAAAGGGATTAAATATTAAGGGAATACTTAATTAAGGATAAATAAAATAAAAAAAATAAAATATATATATATAGGTATTTAAAGGTTATATTTAAATATTATTATTTAATTAATTATAAATATTATCTAATTTAATAATAGGGTTATCTTTAATATTTACTAAGAGGGTTTTATTAACTGGATTAAATATACCCCTTTATTAATTAATTAAGCTATAGCTATATAAGCTGTATTTAAGGGGATTGAACTATATAAGTAGATAGGCTATATCTAGGTTATTTAAATAGGGTAGATATTATCTAATTTAAGTTTTTCCTTTTTCTATCTAAGAATTTTTCTAGTATATTTAAAAGACTAGTTATTAAAAAGCTATCTTTTTTATTTAATTAATTATAGAATAATTAATTAATCTTTTAAGTTTATTTTATTATATTATTACTTTATAGCTTTTCTTGCCTATTTAATCCTTATAGACTATACTTTGATAGCTGGGTTGAACACACCCCCTTGCTAGTTGATTAAGCCATAGCTGTATAAGCTGCACTTAAGGGGATTGAACTGTATAAGTAGATAGACCATACCCGGGCCATTTGAATAGGCAGACATCATCGAATTCAAGTTTTCTTCCCCCCCTTCTACCCAAGAATTTTCCAGTGCATTTAAAAGACTAGCTATTAAAAAGCTGTCTTCTTTATCTGATCAGTTATAGGATGATCAATTGATCCCTTAAGTTCAATTCATCATATCGCCGCTTCGTGGCTTTTCTTGCCCATTCAATCCTTACGGACTACGCTGGCTACGCAACTACCCTAAAATCACCCTGCAGTTCTGTGGGTGGTGTTGGTGTTGTTGTGTGTGTTGTTTTCCCCTTATCAAAATACTAGCTATACAACTACCTTAAAAACATACTATAATTCTATAGGTGGTATTAGTGTTGTTGTATGTGTTGTTTTCCCTCTATTAAAGTAGATATTATTTAATTTAAGTTTTTCCTTTTTTATCTAAGAATTTTTCTAATATATTTAAAAGACTAGCTATTAAAAAGCTATCTTTTTTATTTAATTAATTATAGGATAATTAATTAATCTCTTAAGTTTATTTTATTATATCACTGCTTTATAGCTTTTCTTACTTATTTAATCCTTATAAATTATATTAGTTATATAACTACCTTAAAATCATACTATAGTTTTATAGATAGTATTAATATTATTATATATATTGTTTTCTCTTTATTAAACTAGCTTATTATATTTAATTAACTTTTTTTTATATTCTTTAAAAAAATAATATCTATTTAAAATAGAATAATAACTTTTATTATAAATTTAATATAATATTTAATTAATCCTAAAGATATACTTTATTAGCTTTAAAAAAATAAAAAGATTATTCTTTATATAAAAGTATAATCTATTAATTAAGATTATAAAACATTTAAATTTTAAAAAAAACTAATATATTTATTTATTTTAAATATAAATCTTTTATTTATTTTAATTATTTAATAAATATAAAGATACCTTCTTATTATAATTAATAATAGTTTTTAATAATATTATTATTAATATAGATTTTATAAATAATTATAAGAATTAATTAAAAGTTATTTAAAATAATATATTAATATTTCCTTAAAAATATATATAATAATTTTATTTAAATAAGAATTTTAATTAAATATATAATTTGAATAAGCTTTTTAAATATATTATATTAATCTTTTATAACTTTTATTATAAGGATATAATATAAATTAAATTAAAATATATTAAATAATAATTAAAAGAATCCTTTTTTATATTTTATATAATTTAAATAAAAACTTTTAATAATAAATATTTCAATTTAATTTAATTTAATAAAATTAATAAAACTTTATTAAATATTAAGCTATTATATATTATTATTATTAATTTTATAATTATATTAATCTAGTTTTTATTATTAGATTAAACTCTTTATAAGGTATATAATCTATTTTAATTTAATAAATAAAAAAGAAAAATTTAAATAAAAACTCTTATTCTTTTTTTATATTTATACTTTCTCTTTATATTATTATAATATTATTCTTTACTCTTTTAGATATAATAAATCTTATCTTTATATTTAATAGTTAATAAAAAATCAGCTTAATATATATAATACCTTTATATTAATTTAATTAAAGCTAAATAACTAGAGATTAATAAAGCTAGTATTAAAACTAGATTAATATATATATTATATCTTTAATAAATATAATTAGTTTATTTTAATTTCTTTATTATAAGGATTATTTTAAGATTTATTAGATTTAGGATTTTATTAATTTTTATAGAATTCTATTCTCTTATTTATTTTTAATAGTTTTATAATTTATTATTATTTTAAGGTATTATTATAATAGTTTTATTTTTTCTTATATTATTAATAACTACTAATAATCTTATAATTCTATTATTAAATATTTTTATTATTTTTATTATTTTTATTATATAAATCTTATTTTTTTTTAAGCTATTTTAATAGATAAGGTCTTTTTTTTTTCTTTTCTTATTTCTTTTTCTTTTTAAGCTAGGGATATTAATTATACTTTTATAATACCTAAATATTTAATATCTCTAATATATTTTTTATATAATAATATCTAATAAATTACTTTTATTATTATCTTATTATTTATTTAATTAATATTAGATAGCTAGTAATATTATTATTATTCTCTTTTCTTATATTATAAAAAGTATTATATTTTTATAACTCTTTTCTCTGTATATAATTTAAATTAGATTTAATAAATAGATATAAAAAAAAATCTTTTTAAAATACTAGTTTTATTATTAATATATTTATTTATTTATGTTATACTTTTATTATACTTAATTTTCTATTAAAAAAAGATTATAAAGATTATTTTAAAAAGAAAAAGAAAAACCTTATCTTTTCAATAATTATCATATTATATTATAAATAGATTTAGCTTTATTATATTATTATTATTAACTTTTATAAATATATCTATTATTTATATATTATTATAAAGAATTTAAAAGCTAATATTTATTATAATTTAATTAATATAATATTTTAATCTTATTATATTAGTATTATTAATATCTATTAAATTTTAATTAATATTATATTTATTATTATAATATATATTATAACTATAATAAGATATATAGATTATTATATTATTATAATAATATATTAATATTATTATTAGATATTAAAATTAATTTTATTTATTATCTAGGTTTATTTAAATATTATAATTATTATTAATAATCCTTTTCTTATTAAAATATTATATTATTATACTTTTATTTTATTCATATAATTATTAATTTTATATTAAGATATAATAGCTTAAAATATTATTAGAAATTATATTAAATATAAGGTTTATAATATTATTATTAAAGTATAAATAAACCTTATCCTTTTTATTATTTAAATAAATTAATTAAAAAAAGATAATTAAATTATTTTTATATTATTATATATATTTCTTTATTTTTATTATATTATTAGTATATTATTTAATTCTTTAATAAAAGTTTAAAATCTCTTTTTATAATATAAATCTTTATAATATAAAGATAAAGAATAATAATATATAGATATTATTATAATTTTATTATATTTAATATATAATCCTTAAATATCTTATAATAATAATTTATTTAAAAATATTTTAATATCTTTATTATTTTATTATTATTTTATTATTATCTTTTTCTTTATCTTTTAGATTTTTATTATTAGATTATATTTTAAATATAAATTTTATTATATATTAAATAATCCTTTTTATTATAGATAATATTATAAATATATTAATTTAATTAATCCTATTTTAAAAGAATATAATAGTATATTTAATATCTTATTAAGAATAGTTTAATATATCCTAGCATTATAAAATAAGATATTTAATAACCTCTTTTTTTATTCTTATAGCTATATAATAATATAGAATATAAAAGTATTAATTAATAATAAAAAAAAGCTTTTAATCTTATTCTTTTAATTCTTATCTATATAAATAATAAGCTTTTTATTTTAATTAAATTATTATATTTTTATAAAGCCTTTTAATTTATTTATATAAAACATATTATAATTATATAATAAATCTATAATTTTTATAGCTATTAATATTTTCTTTAATAATATATAAAAATCTTTTTTAGATTTTTATTCTTTAAATATTAAAGATTAAAGAGTTTATTTATTTTAAAAAAGAATCTTATATTATATTAATTTAATTAATTAAAATATTATAATAATATTATATATCTATTTAAATAAATCTATATAGGCTTATAAATAATTTAAGCCTTTAGCTTTTTATTATATAAAATAAATATTTAATAATAATATATAAGCTTTTAATTTAAAAAGATAAATAAGAATAGTTTTATAAGCCTTTATAATATTATATAAATATAATATTTATATTATATAAATATAATATTTATATTATATATATTATCTTAATCTTTTTAAAGATTAATATTTTATGTATTTTATAAAATATAATTATTTAATAAATAATAATAATATAAATTATTATAATATAAATAATTTATATTATTTAAAAAAAAGATCCTTATATCTTTATAATAAGCTTTATAAATACTAGATTTTATAATACAAATTTATTTTAAATCCTAGTTTAATATTTAATAAATATAAATGTTTTATTAAATTTAATATTTAATAGCTATATATATTTTATAAGATATATTATAATATTATTAAATAAAAGGCTTTATATAAATATAATATAAGTTTTAATAAAATAAATTAGCTTAAATTTATTAAATATAAATTCTAATCTATTAATTTATAATTATTTCTTATATATTTTTTAAGCCTTTTTTAATTAAAGATAAATATTATTTATATTAAATCTATTATTAAATAAGTTTATATTATTAATAAATCCTACTATATTTAAGCCTTAAATCTTAATTAAGGCCTAATATAAGATAATAATATAGAAAATAAAAATAATTAAGGAAAATAAGGATTTTTATAATACACTTATAAAAATATAATATAAATCTATTATAATATTATTTAAATATAGTTTTATTATCCTTTTATTAAAATAATTATATAATTAATTTATTATTTATTTTAAAAATCTTTCTTTTTAAAGGGTTTAAAAGAATCTATAATATAAAATTATTTTAAAAGCCTTTTTAATATTTAATTAAAATAATATTATATTATTATAGCTTTAAGCCTTTTAAATATTCTTTATCATTATAAAGATTATAATCTTAATACTTTAATTTATTTAATTTTTTATTTAGCCTTTTAATAAAAAGCTTATTTACTTTATAATATTAAAGATATATTTATTAAGAATTATTTTAATAATCTTCCTTATTATAATTAATAAAAAGATAAATCTTTATTCTTTAATAATTTAATAAATTATTAGCTTTTTCTTTAATTTTTTTAAGATTATTATAGTTATATTATAAAAAGATTATAAAAAAATTATAATTTAAAGCTTTTAATTATTAGATATATTATTATTATATAAAATAATTAATTATAAGCTTTAAAGAATTTTATTAAAATATTATCTTTATTTAAAGCTTTTTATACTTTAATATTATAAAATATCTATTTAAGCTTTATAAATTAAATTATTATATTAATTTAGCTTTTATTATTTTTTTTTATTTTAAGCCTTTTTATTATCTTTTTTTTAAAAAAAAATTAAAATTAAAATTAATACCTTTTTTATAATTATAATAATCTTAATATTATTATTATACTTTAATAATAATAATATTAATAATTCTAAAGATATCTAGCTTTTAAGCCTAGTATATTTTTTTAAATTCTATATCTTTTTCTTTTTAATAAGATTAATATTAATAGCTTATATTAATTCTCTTTTTTTATTAAATAAAGAATTTTATATTAATTCGCTTTTTAAATATAAAATTTATTTAAATTTATTTATAATCTTAAGATATAATAATAATACTTTATTTTTTAAGCTTATAAATTATTTCTTAAATAATCTTATTCTATTAAAATATAAATATTTCTTTAATTTTATTATATCTTTAAAGTATTATATTATCTATAATATATTATAATTATATTATTAATATATTTATCTTTAAATTAATATTTAAATATTTTTATTAATTATAAACAATTAATTTAATTAACTTTTTAATCTTAATTATATTTATTTTTCTTTATATTTATTCTTTTATTATATTAATTTAAAGATAGGATTTTATTATAATCTTAATATTTATTATTTATAAAAAATAATCAGATCTTATTATATTTATATTAATATTTTAATATTTATATTATAGATTTAAGCTATATTAAGCTAGATTTAAGGTATTAATTTATTAATTATCTTTAGTTTATATAATTATATTATAAAGAATAATTAAAAAGAAATATTATTATTATATTAATTTAAATATAATCTAGGCTTTTAATTAACTTTTATAATAAATATTCTATATTAAATATTCTATATTAAATTTATTTATAAAGATGTATTATTCTTATAATTAAGTTATCTTTATAAAAAATATAATTTATAGCTTTTTATTATAGGATTTAAAGTATATAGATTATATTATAAAGGTATTCTTATTTTATTTTAATATAATATAAACCTTATTCTTATTAGCTTATTATAATTATATTATAAGATTATATTTTTTATAAATATATATAATTATATAATTATTATTTTATATTATATAATATTTATCTTTTTTTATAATAAAGAATATCTTTATTGATAAATTAATTAATAATGTTTATATAATAATAATATTATATTCTTTATATAATTATATTAATATCCTAGCTTTATTTAAGTCTTTTTTTTAATATTATAATATAATATAGATAATATTATAAAAATAGAATAATTACATAGCCTTCTTATATTATTATTATTATTATTATAATATTTATTATAAAGGCTATAATTATATTTTACTGAAGGCTAAAAATATTATTATTTATTTTAATATTAATAATATTTTATCTCTTTTAAAAGTAATTAATCAGATTCTTAAAAAATTCTATATTTATATTATATTAAAATAATTATATATCTATTATATTTATTATATTATAATATATTAAATATAATTAAAAGGATTTATATTTATAAACCTTTTAGATTTATTTATCTTAATTTATTTCTTAAAGTATATATTTATAAAGATCTTATATTAATTAATATAAATAATATAGCTTTATAATAGCTTATTCTTTTATATAATATATTTATTAAATCCCCTAAAATATATACTTATATTTTTACTATAAAAACAATATAATATCTTTATTATATTATAGATATAAACCTTATATTTATATTTAAGGTATTTAAAATATTTTATTAATTAAATTATTTTATTATAATATTTATATTTATAAAAGCCTTCTTCAAAAACAAAGGCTTTTTTAATTAATTTATTTATACTTTTAAAAATAATAGCCTTTAAAAATATTATTTTTATAATAATAATATATTAAAATAGCTTAATATATATCCTTAATATTAATTTATTAAGATTTTATTAATAGATTTTAGTTTTTATATTATCTTTATTTTATAAATATAATAATAATATTAGAATTCTTCTAATTAATATTAAATAAATCTTTATAATTATTAAAATATTTAATTTAAATATTAAAAGCTGAATAATCTTATTTATAATTTATTAAAATATAAGAATAATAAAAGTTATTATAATATGATTATTTAATAAATATTTAATTATTATTATATTCTTATAATCTATTATTATAATAAAAATATTAAGATTATTTTTAATTAATTTATTTATAATATTATCTTTAATTATAGATTTAATAATTAATTTATATATATATTTTTAAAATATAATCTTTATAATAAGAATATTAATTATTTTTAATACTCTTTTCATTATTGTTATTTAAATAAATTAATTAATTTTTTTATAATATTTAATTCTTTTAAAATCTTTATTATAATTTTTTTAATCTTTATATTTAATTATTATAAAAGATATTATATATTTATAATATAATTAATAAATACTTAAAATTAATACATTAATTAAATTCTTTTTATAAATATTTTTTTATTAATTAATAGATATTAAAATTCTTTTTTAATCTTTAATTTCTTTTATTTTATACTTTATTTATTATTTAATATTATAGCCCTTTTTAATCCTATTAATCCTAATATATCTAGGGTTATAAATATTATAATCTTTAATATATTAATATATTAATATATATAATATCTATCTTATTCTTTATATTATCTTCATTTAGATTATTATATAATATTATAGTTAAGGGTAATTAACCTTAATAATTTTATTTCTTATATTAATTTATATTTTAGAGATAATATTATAAAGTATAAGGCTTATAATTTATAAAGCTTTAAGGGTTTATTTAAGCTATTAAATATAATATTTATTTAAATTAAAATATTTATTATATTAATTATATTATAATTATATTTTATTATTAATAAATCATTATAAAGCTTAAAATATTTAATTTAAAAGAAAGAATAAAATAAAAATAAAAATAACATCTTATTTTATACATAATTACTCTTATTTTAATTAATAAAAATACTTTAATAATTAATATTAATATAATAATTATAATTAAATATTATATAAGATATAAAAGAGATTAAAAAAGGATTATATTATATTTATTTAAAATAATTCTTAAATTATAAAATAGATTTTAATTATATATTTAATAAAATAAAGAAAAAAGATATTTATATTTATTATAAAGATTAAATATATATATAAGATTAATATTATCTTATATAGCTATAATATTTTATTAATATTAATATTATTAATTTTAATATCATCTTTAATTTTAATTTAAAAAATAAAAGAAATAATTTATATATTATAATATAATTAATAAATATATAGCTTAATAATTAAAATTAGATTTAATATATATTTTAAAATTATATATATTTAATATTATTATAGGATTAATTAAGAATTATAGGATATATTTTATAATTAAAATATAAATAAATATTAATAATTAAGATTATATTTTAATTATATATATAATCCTAAGATTATTAAAGATTTAATTCTAAAATTATTTTAAATATATTATAAATATATTTATTTTATTATTAAAAAAAAGAACCTTAAAGTAAATAAATAAATAAAATAATAATAATAAAGAAAAACTCTATTTAATTAAAGTATATAAATATTATTATAATTATAAGATTTATATTTATTATATAAATAAAAAAATAAAGATAGAAAGTATTTAATATAAATAAAGTTTTTATTATTAATATTTATAAAATAAATATTATTTTAATAAATATTATTAAAAAATATAATACCTTAAATAGCTTATTTAAAATAATAAATAATAATTTTATTATAGCTTTTTAAAGAATTATATAACTTTATTAAATTATTTAAAAAAATTATAATTAATTATTTATCTTTATATTAAAATATATTAAACTATAATATTTAAATTTAGATAAGATTAAATAAATAATAAATAAATCCTTTTTAAAAAGCCTTATATAATATATTATTAAACTATTTATTTAAAATATAAAAATAGATTATAAAACTAATAAATAAAGATTAAATTAAAGCTAGTTTTCTTTTAATTATTATATTAATTCTTTTAATTAAAAAGGCTATAGAAGAATAAAGATTTTATATATATTATTAAGCTTTAAATAAGATTATAATAAAAAATTAATATTTTATTATTAATTAAAAAGATACTAAGATTATTATTAAATATATATTAATTTATATTTAAAGAGCTTAAAGTTATAATAAATAAGCTTTTAAAAGTACTTTTAAGAATTATATTTTAAAGGAATTATATATACTCTATACAAACTAATATTTCTTTATTAAAAAAAAAGAAAAATAGGCTTTTTTTAATTAATATTATAATAAAATATAATATTATTATATTAAGAAATGCTTTTATATCTTTAAATATAAATATCTTAAATAAAGATTTTTTAATATATAATACCTTTTTTTTAGATTTCTTGTTTAATTATAATTAAATACTTTTAAATATAAATAATAAGAATCTTATTAGATTTTTATTTATAATTCAGCTTTTAAGGATATATATTATTTTATAAAGTATTATATATTCTATAATTTAATTTATAAGAATTATAACTTATATATTATTTAATTTTATTTGAAATATATATAGACTCTTCTTTAATACTATTATTATATAAGGCCTATAAACTATATATAATAATAAAAAAATCTATATAAGAATAAGAAAATATATTCTTAAATATCTTTAAAGTTTAGATAAGATTCTTATAAATATTAAGCCTTTTAAATATATAATATTTAATAGGAAATTAAAATACTATTAAAATACTATAGTTATTATTAGCTTTTTTTATAAAACTTTTTAAAGAAAATCTATTAAAAAGAAGATTATTAAAATTCTAGAATAAATTATTTATAAAGATATTATAAATATTAAAGCCTTTTTAAATCTTATTAAATATTATAGGATTTAAATATATAATTTTATAATTATTATTTAATTATTTATTATTTTATTTAAAAAGATATCTTTTAAAAATGAAAAGAATTTTAATTTAAGGCTATAATAATCCTTAAAGATATAATAATATTTATATTAATTCTAATATTATTTAATCTTTTAAAATTAATCAAAATATATTATATTTATAATTAATATTAGCCTTAAAGAATAAGATATAGGTTTAATATAGATTTTTTAATAAAATATATTATTTTATTAAATTTAAAAATAATTATTAAAATATAAATAAAAAAAGAATATAATAAAATAAAATAAAAGTATAAAACTATTCTTTTTATATTTTAATAATTATATTAATATATTTATAATGTTTAATTTATTTTATAAATAAATATTTCAGTTTTAATATATTAATTAAATAGAATAATATATAATATATTAAAAAGCCTTATAAATAATAAATAAGCTATATTATATTATTTAATCTTATTATAAAATATATATTTAAAAAGAATAATAATATAATTAATATATTCTTTTATAAAGGATTTAAATTATTTAATTAAATAAATATTAAAGATAAAATAGATTTAAAAGATATTATTAATATATTTAAATTTAATTTAAATAAATATCTTAAAATTAAAATATATTAATAAATTATAATAAATTATTAGATTTTCTTATTATTTAAAATAATTATTTAATTTAAATAAAATAAGAATTAAAATATTATATTAAAAAATATAAAGATATTTTATAAAAATTAGAGATTTTTAATTAAGATTAATTAAACAATAATCTTATTTAATTTTAATTATTAATAATATAAATTAAAAGAAAATTTATAATAAGTTATTATATAATTTAAAACTATAAAAAGAAATCTATTATTTTTAATATATCTATATATAGATATTATTAAAAAAAGAGATAAAATAATATCTTTTTAATTTTTATTTATTATTATAAATATTAAAAATTTATTTTATAAAAAGAAAATATTATCTTAATCTTATTTAAATAATCTATATTAAAGATATATTTTAATTCTTAATATATTAGAAAAGATTATAAAATAATATTCCTTATAAAAGCTTATTATAATTTAATAAATTAAATTAAAGTCTAAGCTATTATAAAGATAATTTTTAAAATAATATTATATTTTATTATATTATTTATTTAAAAATTTAGATTTATATTATATATTATTATAAATAATAAATAAAAGATAAAAGGATTTATATTTATAATATTATTTAATCAAGGAATTAAATATATTTAAATATCTAGATATAATTTAATAGTTAACTTAATTATTAAAGTTAATTATAAAAGCTTAATATTAATAATAATAAAAATATTAAAAAACAATTTAGAATAAATAAATATCTTAATATAATTATTCTTATTAATAAAACTATAATTAAATTATTTTATAAGTTTATTATCTTTTATTTAATATATAAATATAATTTAATCTTATTTTTTAAAATAAATTCCTTATATAAAGATTTATTAAATAAGATATTATTATTAATATTTAAATATTATTTAAGTTTTAAATAAGGATTTTATAAAGAATAATAAAAGATATAATATTAATTAAAGCTAAAATAATAGATTTTTTAAAAGAAATTAATTACTTATATTAATATTATTAATAGATATATTATTTATATAAGAGAGAAATAATTATTTTTAAAGAATTTAATTCTTATATAAAATATATTAAAAAAGAGAATAAATCCTATATAATTAAAATAATTATATATTAAAAAGGATTATTTTAAATTATATTATAAATTAAAGTTATTAAAGTATATATATTTTATATTTTAAATAGGTTTTTTTATAAATAAGATTTATTTATATAATCTTTTAAAGAGATTTATTAAGGATAATAATAAATAATAGATTTCTAATTTAAATAATTAATTGTTAAATCTAAAGATAAATTAGAATTTTATAAAGAAAAAAAAGCTTAATATATTATTATCTCTTTATATAAATAATTCCTTTTTTAATTAAATAATATTATAGAATTTTAATAAAGATAATAATAATAATAATAAATCTTTATATAATCTTTATTTTCTTATTTTATAAATAATTAAATAATCTTAATTTAAAATTATTATATTGATTTTAATATTAATCTAACAAAATCTATATTAAATTTATATAATTTATATATATTATTAAGCTTAATATTATTTCTTTTTTTAAAGGTTTTTTTTTATATAAAGAAATTCTTAATAAGAGGATTTTAAGGGTGTTTTTAATAAAGATAATAATAAATAATTTTTATTAAATATATAGATTCTTTATAAGTATATAAATTAAAATATAATTAAATTATTTATAATAATAAGTAATACTTTAAAGATAAATATAAGATAATAATTAGATTTTAACTTTTAAAATTAAATAATTCTTTATTATTATCTTCTTTTATTATACTTTAATAATATATATAAATTATTTTTATTTATAGTTATAAATATAGATTTATATAAGGATTTATTTATATAAAAGTAAAAGAAAACCTATATTATTATATCTCAAAACTTTTTTTATCTATTTAAAAATAATTAAAATCTCTATTAAAATAAAGGCTATTAAAAAATATACTTATTTAACAATATTATATTTTATTTATTTAAATTATATATTCTTTTTCTTTAATTTTATTATATTATTATATCTTAATTATTAAATAATATTATTCTTAATACCCTTTTAAACTAATATATATATTGAAATTATATTTTTTTAAATTATTATATAATAAAATATTATTTTTCTTTTAAAAGAATTATTTTTTAAATTAATTATATTAATTTATATTTAATCTTTTAGGATATTTAATATTATTTAATCTTATATTATTAATTAAATTTTATTAAGATTCTTTTTTATTATTCTCTTTATATTTTATTTAATTATATATTCTTTTTTTAATAAGTTTAATTAATACTTTTAAAGTTATTAAATAATAAAGATATTTAGGAAATTAAGAATTATAGGCTTAATAAAATCCTTAATTTAATCCTTTTTTAAGAATATTATTTATCTTCTTTAATCCTTTAATTTAAATTAATAATCATAAAATCCTTATAATTATTCTATTTATAATTTGAATAATATTTATTATATATTTTAAAATTTAATATATATAAATAATATAATTTAATAATATATTCTTTAATAATTATAATAATAATTAAATATAATTATATATTAAAAATATAGATTTAAATTAATAATTCTATATAATATAATTAAATATACTTTATTTATAGATATCTTTTATATATAATTCTTAAAAATAAGCTTTAAAAGATTTATATTTTATTAGATTTTAAGGATATTAAATATATTCTTTAAGAACTTAAAAATAAAGCTTATTTTATAATAAATTAAAAATTATTTAATTTATATTTATCTTTTTTAAAATCTATACTTTAAAAATAATTAAATCTTATATATTAAAAATATAAATTTATAATAATTAAATAATATTAAATTAAAATAAATGTAATTATTTATTATTATATTTATAAATAAAAATAATTTAATATAATTAAAGAATTTAATATAATTATTTTAAATTAAAACTGTTAAAATAAGTAGGTTTTTCTATATATAGCAGCCTGACCTGCTATAATCTAGCAGCTTAACCTGCTACAGCCTAGCAGCTAAACCTGCACAGCCTAATAAGCTAAGCTTATATAGCCTTTATAGCTTAACCTATAAAGGGATAGACTAATACTTACTTTCTGTTTTAGTATTTAGAATACCTAATAATTCCAAATAATTATTTAAAATATCTTAAATAATTTTAAATTATCTTAGAATTAGATAAATATAAAAGATAGAAGGATTCCTAGTTATATCCTTCTTCTTTTTCTATATCGGTAATATAATCACTTCTTTCTTCTTTTCTATAGACTTTTACCCAAATAACTATTATATCTTTCTTCTATTACTATCACTATTAGCTTTAATTATAGCCTATATTATAAAATTATAATAGGTTATAAGCTTAAAAAATAGTTATTTTGGATTATAAAAAGAAAACTCTTTTTCTACTATATTCAGCCTTTTTATATATTAGATTTTTCGCCCCCCTTTCTAACCAATTAAACCTATATTTCCTATTAATTAAAAGTTATAAAAAATATTGTATATATAAGAGTTAAATATCAGACCTATAGCTTATAGTATAATCCACTTTCGGATTTATAGATTACTAATTTAGATTTATAGATTTATAGGTTATAGCTTTATTAACTATATTAAATATAGTTAATCACTTAAATTATTAATCAATTTTATAAAAGCCCTATATAAGATTATATTAATTAGCTAATTAAATAAAGGCACTATACTAGCTATACTATAATACTATTATAAGCTAGTATATAATAGATAACCCTTATACCTATCAACCTTTTTAATTAATTAGCTAGATTTAGGGCTTTTACTAAAACCTAGCTATTTATAGTATTACTATAACCAGTATTTTCAATTGTTTATAATACTATTATATAGCTATAAGCTTATTTTTAAAAGCTTATTTCTTATCTATACTATTATAATTATTAGTTATAATAGTTTAACCCTAAAAATATTAGATTAGGATCTTTTAATTGAAAATAATCTATTAGAATTATAGGCTCTTTAATCCTAGATATAGGAACTTATATAATAACTATAAAAGCTACAGGTTTAATTTATAATGGCTAATAGTACTAAAAAGCCCCTATAACCTTAACTTTAGCTACCTTAACCACTATTATAGCCTATATAATCTGTTAACCTATTAAGTAATCTAGCCCTAAAGGAGTTATTTAAGAAAATATAGACCTTTCTAAAAGCTTTCAGGCTAAAAGGCTTTAATAACTATAATTAATAGCTTTAAGCCTTATCTATCCAGCTACAGGTACTAGGATTACCTAATTTTCTATTAGAATCCATTATAAATAGCTAACTTAGCAATTATTATTAAGCTATTTTACTTCTATTATTTTATAACAGCTGCTTATAGTACCTATAAGCCTTTATAAGCTAGGCTATAATACCTCTAAAAGCTTATTAAATACTAAATAAGTAATACTACTATAGTGCTACCCTATAGTATAGAACCCTTTATAGTACCTTTTATAAATTTAATTTTAATAGTTATAAAGGCTCTATAAAGGTATTTAATAGTAAATTTAATACCTAACTTACTAGGCTATAGCTAGCTTTAGTTATTATATAGCCTATAAATTAAATAAATCAGTATTTAAAGGCTATAAAAAATACTTTTCTATAATAGGCTGAATATTAAAGGAATAATATTAGGATTTATATAGCGCTTAATATCTTATTAAATACCTTAAATTTATAGTTTTTTATAATAGACTTATTAGAAGAGCTATAGGATAAAAGCTTTTTAATTATAAAAGCTAGCTTTTATAAAGTTAGGGAAGCTAAAGAATCTTTTAAAAAGACCTATAAGGATTTTAAGAAGAAGGAGAAAATATTTAAATCTATTAAAAAATAGCCTTATAAGCCCTTTTAGAAGGATAAAAGGATAAAAAAGCCTATTATTAACAGTAAAAAGCCTAATAAAGCTTCCTTTATAATAGATATTTATAACCTATCTATAGATAATTAAAATATTATAGCTAGTACTTAAAGCTTTGATTCTAAATCTAATATAAAAGGTTTAAAAGCTATAAAGCCTAAAGAATTAGCTTATAGTATCTATCAGACCATTAATCTAAAGAATATCCTATTATATAATACCAGCTTAATATATTATATTATTAATAATAGGACCCTTTTTATTAATTATAATACCTATAATAAAAGATTAAGGCTGATAATAATTAATAGCGATCTAATCTATTTAAAAGGATTTAAAATAATTATATTTATAGTGCTTATAGGCCTTAAATCTAGAATTTATAATATTTTAGAACTAAAAAATATATTATATATCTCTAATATAGATATAAATATAATAAATAAGGTAAAGTATTATATTTTTGATAATATACTTCTATAAAAGAAATTATTTATAATAGATCGAACCTACTATAAACTATTAAACTTTATTAAATATAGTTTCTTTCTTTAGTAAAAAAGGAAGCCTATATCTAAATTTTTAGGGCCTTTTAATCATTATTATAGCTATCTAATAGTGATTAAAATCATCTTTAAACCTCCCCCTAGCGTATATAAGGACCTTACTGAGCCCTCTGAACTAGTTAAACAGCTACTAGAACCAATAAAAAGCCCTAAAATTTCAGGCCTATATATACCAGAAAGCCCTAATCCAGACTCAGGCCTATTAAAAGACCTATTAGAAGATGCTATATCCCTTCTAAAACCCTCTGAAAACACTATTATAAAGGGAGATATAGGTTATTTAATTAAAACTAGCTATTAAAAGCTATTATAGCTAGCAGGAATTTAGTATATCTATCTTAGTTATATTAGCTTATAATTATTAAAAAAAACCACTAAAATTTCAATAGGCTTACCTGATTTTACTGCTATAAAAGAAACAGATTTCTTTTATTTAGCTTATATATAGGCTAAATTAATATATAGACCCTTTAAAAATCTAATTCTAGACCTATTAAAAGTACTAGAGGTTATAAAGAGAGATACTTATTAAATAAAACCAATCCCTTATAATAAGCTCCTTATAAGGCTTATTTTAATAAAGAGAAAATCCTATTATTAAAAGATTCTTTTACTACTTAATAAGGAAGGTTATACTATCTTCTCTATTATAAAGGGCTTATTTAAAGGGTTAAAAGCCTATTATAATAAATACCCTCTATAACTCTATTTTAATAATAGAAAAGAGATCTTAATACTATTAAAAGACTGGTTAATAGATAAAGGCATTAATTTTAATATATCTAGCCCTTATATTTATAAGTAAAATAGCCTACTAAAACACTCTATAAGGGTTATTTTAGATTAATTATAAGCTATTATAATCTGGGCTTAGTTATTACTTTTTCTCTGGATTATTATTTTACCTGTTATAGTTAATCTTATTAATTATATAGTGGTTATAAACAGGGATCTTAGCCTATTACAGCTCTTCTTATAAAAGCTAAAACCAGCTTTAGCAGTTAATAAGCTAAATCTAATAATCTATAGAGTTATTAAAGCCTATTATAAGATTATTATCCCTACTAAGAAATATTAATAGAGCGCTAAACTAAGCTTTAGAA
This sequence comes from Zelopaecilomyces penicillatus, assembly GCA_005765155.1. Classification (NCBI taxonomy): domain Eukaryota; kingdom Fungi; phylum Ascomycota; class Sordariomycetes; order Hypocreales; family Pseudodiploosporaceae; genus Zelopaecilomyces; species Zelopaecilomyces penicillatus. The sequence continues at coordinate 459,300 of VCCP01000007.1, forward strand.
TAAAGCCAGCTAAGCTATTAATTATACTAGGTAAAAAGATCTATTTAGTTTATATACCTTCCTACTAATAGATAACTAAGACCTTATTCCTTTATATTATAGAAGGAATAGGCCCTATAAGCCAGGGTCTTAAAGGTAATTTTTATAGTCTTTAAAGCCTTTCTAGCTTAAAGGGAGAATTAAAAGAGCTTTATATCTTATTAAAATCAATAGATTAACCTACCTTAAAGGATCTAACTGATTTACAAGCCCTAGATCAAGCTAAAAGACCTATCCAGCTGCTAAAACCTATAATATAGATACTATAATAGCTATTATAGCTGCTATAACCTCTGCTATAACCACTATAATCCCTGCTATAGCCTGTATTATAGCTTATAGTATAATTACTATAACCTATTAAACAGTCTGAATAGCTATTAAAAGACTCTGAATTTATATAGCTAGATCTTGCCTATCCTATAGATATCTATTATAAACTAAAGATAAAATTTACTACTAAGGCTTCTTTAGAATCTATTAGCTAGAAAAAAGCTTTAAAAGACCCTATTAAGAAATAATAGATTAATACTATTTATAATAAATTCTATCAGATTCTATAAATTAAAATTATATATTTTTCCCTATTATTAAAGGTTCTAAAAGACTAAACAATCCTAAAAAATAAGCTTATTCTTAAGCTTAAAAAGGATTTATAAAACTAATCCTTAAAATATAAGGCTAGGCTTATTATAAAAGGTTTTATATAAATTAAAGGAAAAGATTATTTTAAAACCTTTATAGCTATTAGTATATTCCCTATCTAGTAGATTTTACTAGCTTTAATAGCCTCTTATAATTAAAAAGTTAAACAAATCGACTTTATAGAGGCTTTTTTAAACAGCCAGTTATCTAAGGATATTTTTATAGAATTTCTAGAAAGCCTCTCTTCTTTTATAAAGACCCAGACCCCTGGAAACCAGCCTTTAATAGTCTTATTAACTAAGCTAGGCTATAACCCTACTATAAAATAGGTTATTCTATTAAAAAAGGCCCTATATAATTTAAAGCAAGGCCCCTATAAATAGCAATAGTAGTTAATTAAGCTATTAGCTACCCTAGGGTTCTAATCCTTAACCTTTAACTTAGCTATCTTTATTAATACTTAAACTAATACCTTTATTATTATCTATATTAATAACTACTTTATTATAAAACCTAACCTACCCTATATTAATAAGCTAAAATACCTATTAAATAAGGTCTTTATTATAGAAGATAAAGGCCTTATAGCCTTTTTCTTAGGGATTTAAATCAGCTATAACCAGGCTAAAAGAGAGCTATAGCTATACCAGTCTTAGTATATTAATAAGGCTTTTTAGTGCTTTTAATTATAAGATATAACCTTTATAGCTATATCCTTATAATCTAGAGTATTAAAAGAATCCCTAAAAAGAATTCTTATTTTTATTAAATAATAGATCTATTAATAGATTATAAAGACTTTAATATATCTTATACTGCTTTCCAGGCCTAATATAGCCTTTCCAATTTAATGGCTTTCTTAATATATATAACAGGGCTATATTAACTATTATAATACAGCTAGGAACCTTCTAAAATACCTAAAAGGTTTTAAAGAACTAGCTATCCTTTATAAGGCTATAGGCCTTATATAGGCTAGACAGCCAGCTCTTTAACTACTAAACTATTTAGATAATGATTTTAAAGGCTATAAAACCACTAATAAATCCACCTATAGGTATCTCTTTAAGCTAGCTAGCAGACCTATCTACTAGAAATCAAAGAGATAGATTATTATAGCCCTCTTAATTATAAAAGCTGAATCTAATATTTTAATAGAGGCTATAAAAGAGCTAAAATAGCTCTCTAAGCTCTTTATAAAGCTAAAAATCCCTTTTTAATAGCCTATAAACCTATATTATAATAATATAGCCTTTATAAATAATACTAAGAACCCTGATTAGTATACCTAAACCAAGTATACCCTATTAAAATTCCATTATATTAGGTAGGAAGCAGCTAGTAGGCTATTCAAGATAAATTATCTTATAACTAAGGCTATATCTGCTAATAGGCTAACTAAGGCTTTAATAGGCCTTATTTTTTAAGGCTTTTTAAGCCTTTTAAATCTATAAAAACCCCTTATAAAGAGCTAGCTATATATTATATACCTTACTAGAGAGAGTGTTAAAATAAATAGGTTTTTTCATATATAATAGCCTGATCTGTTATAGTCTAGCAGCTTAATCTGCTATAGCCTAGCAGCTAGACCTATATAACCTAATAAGCTAAGCTTATATAGCCCTTATAGCTTAGTCTATAAAGGGATAGATTAGTACTTACTTTCTATTTTAGTATTTAGAATATTTAATAATTTTAAATAGTTATTTAGAATATCTTAAATAATTTTAAATTATCTTAAAATTAAATAGATATAAAAGATAAAAGGATTCCTAGTTATATTCTTCTTCTTTTTCTATATTAATAATATAATTATTTCTTTCTTCTTTTTTATAGACTTTTACCTAGATAATTATTATACCTTTCTTCCACCACTATCACTACTAGCTTTAGCTATAGCCTATATTATAAAATTATAATAAAAGCTATTTTATATATTATAATATTATAAAGAATAATTATATTTATAAAAAAAGAAATATTTAAGAGCTATAAATAATTATTATTATAACTAGTATTTATGATTAAATAATATTTATATTAGTATTAAAAGAAAGCTATTAAAAGTCTTATTTAAAAGAAAAAAAGAATTTAAAAAAAAGAAAAAGAAAAAAAAGATATGAAATTAAAGAGTAATTATATTAAATAAGATATAAATAGAAAAGTTATATTATTTATTAGCTATAAATTATTATTAATATAAGAAAAAGCTATATTTATAGAATAATTATTTTAATAAAAGATATCTTTAATTAAATAATTATATATATTTAAAAAAAAAAGATTAAAATAAATTCTTATATCTTTATTAAAATCCTTCTTTTATATTATATATATAAAGATATATTTAATTTATTATTTAAATATAGATTTAATACTTAATTAATCTTTAATATTTATAACTATTCTTATAATTTAATAAACCTTTATAAAGATATATATAATAAATACCTTTTTATTAGATTTATTAATTATAAGAATATATATTAATAATCTTTTATTTAAGATTAATTAAAAGAATAAATATATATCTTTAGTTTATTTATTATTAATTAAATAAATTATATTAAAAAGTTTATTTATCTTTAAAAATAAATATTTTATAAATTAAATTATATATTTAAGTTTTTATTTTTTATAATTCTATATATAAAATAAGCTTATAATTAAAAGTATAAATATCTATTATATTTTTAGATTTATTTTATAATTAAAGGATTAATTAAATATAAATATTATTATTATTAAAATAATAAAGAGTTTAAAGATATTATATAATTCTAAAATAATATAATTAATATATTTTCTTATATCTTATTTATATTATTATTAAAAGATTAATATCTTTCTAATAAATTAAGTTATATTATAATAATTAATATTAATAGAATATATAATATTTTAATATATTTTATTATTAATAAATTAAGAGTTTTAAAATATTTTCAAAGTTTTAATTAAATTATTTTATAAAATCTTAATAATTAATTAATCTATAATTATTTTATTAATATAGCTTTATATTTTATTTATTTAAAAGATATAATATTTAGTTTTATTAAAAATTATATTATATTTATAATATTTAATTAATTAAACTTATTTTAAAGGCTTTTAATTTATTTATTGTTTTAATTATAAAGATTAATATAAGATTAAATATTTCTATTTATATTAAATTAGTATTATTATAATTTATAAAAGCTAATTAAAGCTAATAATTTAAATAATAAAAGAAAGATATAATAATTATCTAGATAAAAGTCTATAAAAAAAGATAAAAATAATTATATTATTAATAAAGAAAGAAAACTAGATTTAATTAAAAAAAAAATTTATATATTTAAAAGTTTTAAAGTATTTTAAATAAAATAAAATAAAAGATTTTTAAGGGATAAGCCTTTATTTTCTATTTTATCTTAATTTAATAGATTAAACTATTTAAATATCTTAGGTATTATATTAGATTTTATAATAAATAAAGCTATTATATAATAATAGATCTGGTTATAAGATAGTAATAGATTAAGCTATTAAATTATAATAAATTTAATTATTAGATTATAATAGATCTAGCTATTATATTAAAAATCTATTTATTTTAATACTTCTTTTAATAGGCTATATAATATATAGCTAGTTTTTTATAAAGGCTTTTTATAGATTTAATAGGCTTAAAAAGCCTTAAATATAAAGCTTATTAAAGCCTTAATTAATTTATTAATAGATATAGCTTTAATTATAAGATAATTTATTTTAAATAATTTATTAATTATCTTTTATTTAATATAATAGAATTTTGATAAAATATATTTAATTTAGATATATTAATTAAGATCTTTAATATTATTTATAAAGATTATATTATTATAATATAGATTTATAAGTTAATAAAAAGAGATTTTTAGCTTTATAAAAAGCTTAAAGAATTATTTTAGTTTTTTTATAGCTTTTATTAAAGTATTAGATTTAGCTTTTATAATTAAAAAAGCTATAATAATCTATCTTTTTTATTTTTTAATAAATAGATTTATTAATTAATTTAAAAAGATATTTATAAATAGATTTAATAATAGTCTTATAATCTATAAAATTATTATTTAAATAGCTTAATAATTAAAAAGCTAGTTATTTTATTTATATAAGGCTTATAGCTTTATAAAAGATAATTAATTCTTTAAAACCTTTTAAATAATATAAAGGATTTTTAATTCTATTATATTATTTAAAAGGTTTTAAAGAATTAATTATCTTTTATAAAGCTTAAAAATTAACATAAAATATATTAAAATCTTTATAATCTATTAAGAAATATATTAATTAATAAAGCTTAAAGCTTTATTTATAATCCTTTTAATATTTTAAGCTATAAAAAGATAATTATAAGAGTTATATCTTATAATTAAAAGTAATATAATACCTTATTAATATATTAAAATTAATATAATTATAGCTCTTTTTTAGTTTTATTATAATTAATTTTAATCCTTAAGAAAAAGGCTATAAAATCTTTATCTTTTATAATAAAGATCTTATTTAATAAATATTTTAATTTATTTATATAAAATAGATTAAGCTTTATAATAAAATATTTATTAATATAAATAGTAATAAATATATTAGGTTAAGAATTAATAAATATAATTAGATTTAAGATTAAAGATTAAAATATATAATTAATTAATAATTTAATTAATTATTATTATTATTTATATAGGCTTTATTTTAAGCTATAAAAAGCTTTTGTAATAGAATAATTTATTTTATAATAAGATTATAGCTTAATTTAATTAATAAAGCTATTAAAGAATAATATCTAAGGGTTTAAATCTTTATAAAAAAAAGAAAATCTTTTAAAAATTCTATAAAAATATTCTTAAATAACTAGCTATTTAAAAAAGTTTTTATAAAATTAATTTATTTAATTTATTAATTATAAGAGATTATTAAAGCTAATAGAATCTATTAAATAAAAAGGATATTAATAATTATAAAGATTTTAAAATAGTCTTTTTCTTTAATTTATATAAAGCTTTTTATAATAAGCTTAATCTTATATTTTAAAGGCTGATTTTATATATTCTTTTTAAGATTAAAAATAAATTTATTTTTTAGGATTTATTTATTTTCTAGGATTTTTAAAATAGGGATAAAATATATAATTTTTATTTATAAAAGCTAATAGAATTTATTATAAATAATATTAAATTATTCCTATATAATAAAATATTTTAAAGCTTATTTTTAATTAATAGATTTTAAAATAATCTTTATAATATATTTTATTTTTAATATATAATAAATATTTATAAAAGAAATAAAATCAAGTTATATTAATTTAAGGTTTTTTTATTAATATTAAGACTATTTAATAAATTATAATAATTATATTATAAGCTATAATATTAATTATAATAAAGATTATAATAATTATAATAAAAGCTATAAATCTTAAAAAGGCTTTTTAATTTAATTAAAAGCTTTTAAATTAATTAAATCTTTTAATATAATTTAATTTATTAGATTTAATAAAGTATAAAGCTCTTTTAATTCTCTTTTTAAATGAAAAGGGTTTTAAAGATTATAAAAAATATGTTTTAAGCTTTAATTTATAAAGCCTATTTTTTATAATTTTAAAAAAAAAGTCTTAATTAATTATTAATAAAAAGATATATAGATTAAATAAATCCTTTTATTTAAAATAATTAATAATTTAACTAGCTTTATTTTAAAACTTACTTTAATATTTAATTAATATTTCTTAATAAGAATAATAATCTTATAATAAGCTTTAATAGCTTTATAAATAATTAAATTTAATTTATTAATTATTAAAACTGGTTTTAGGTTTTATAAAAAACACTATAAAAAGCTAAATCCTTATTTATAATTATTATATAATTAATAAGATTAATTATAATATATAAAATAATAATTTAAAGAAATAATAATAATTAAGCCTAGATTATAATAGCTTATAAATAATTTAAAATAATCTTTATAAAGTATTTTAATAAACTATTTTATTTATAAATATAAGAGTTAAATATATTAAAATTAATCTTTTTATTTATTAATTAATTTTTTAATAATATTAAGATTTCTTTTTTATTATTAAAATATAATTATAAAATATATTTTTTATAATAAGCTTTTAATTCTTTAAATAAGCCTTTTATAATATAAAAAATAATAAAACCTTATTTATTAAATAATAAAAGAATTATTTAATAATAGGATTTTCTTTTTATTAAAATAAGCCTTATAAAGAGCTTATTATAAGGGATTAATTTTATTTAAAATATCTCTCTTTTTATAATCTTTAATATTTTTAAAGGGTTTAAAATTAAATATTAAAAAGGTTTATATATTGATTTAGCTTATATATAAGCTAAATAAAAGAAATTATTATTTTTTATAATAATAAAATCTAATAAATCTATTAAAATTTTAATATTTTTTTTAATAATTATAAATTTATATAATTTAATTAAATATATTAAATTTTAATTAATTATAATAGTTTTTAATAATTAAAGTTAATTATAAATTCTATATCTTTTTTTAAAATAATACTTTTAAAGGGTTTTAAAAGAAATATAATATTCTTTAATAAATCCTTTAATAAGGGTTTTAAAAGGCTTAAATTTTTAAAGCTTATTAATATATATAAGCCTATATTTATAAAGCTTTATATTAATTTTAATAATTATTTAATTAATTTAAAAGGCTTATTAAGATTCTTATATATATTAAAAAAGAAAATAATAATAAATTTAATTATTATATAATAATTATAATAATAATTAAATATTTTTATAAATTTAAATATAAATTTATTTTTTATTAAAAAAAGAAATTATTTTTTATAAAGTATAATAATTTATAATAAATTTAATTTATTATAAATAGCTTTTTTATAAAAATATATTATTAAAGATATAATATTTTATTTATTTATTATATTTAATTTTATATTTAAAAGAAATAATATTCTTTTTAATTTTAAAGTATTATAAATATTTAATTTAAGATTTATAAATTTTATAAATATAATTATATTAAATCCTTTAAAATAAAATAAATTATTATTAATTATTATAAACCTTAATTTCTTAAAATAAATATTATAATTAATAAAAAAGGCTTTATTATTAATAATATAATATATTAAGATTATATTTTATAATAATATATTTTTTAAATTAATATAATATATTATATTATAAATTAATTCTTTATATTATATAATATTTAAATCTTTTAAATATTAAGATTAATACTTTAAATATTAATTATAATATTTTAATTATTTATAAATAGGTTATAAATCTTTATTATAAAGAATACTCTATTAGATTTTTTATTATTAATAATAAGTTATTTAATTTTTTAATTTTTTAAAAAGGCTTATAAGGTTATTTTTTAATAGATTTAATTAGTTTTTTTTCTTAAAGTTTTTAAAGGTTTTTTAAAAAGGTTTTTTAATCTTTTTAATTCTATAAAAGCTAGCTTTAATAATAAAAAGGATTTTATTTTATAGCTTTTTTATTAAATCTATTATAAATAATTATAAATTTAAGGCTTTTAATAAAGTATTTAATATTATATAATTCCTAATATTATTTTTTTAATATTTAATTTATTAAAAAAAAGTATTTACTATAGTTTTTAAATATTAATTTATTTAATTAATAGCTTAAATAATAAATTTTATTATTTTTAATTTAATAAATCTTATATTAAATTTATTATTAAATACTTTATTAAAAATAATAAGATATATTAAAAAGTATATTAATTAAAAATATTTTATATTTATATAAAGCTAATATTATTTAAAAAGCTTATAGCTATATTAAAGCTATTCTATATTAAACTTAAATCTATTAAAATTATATTAATAAATTAAATACAAACCTGTTTTTAAAAAGAAATAACTTTATAAAAAAGAAAGACAATAAATCCTAAATAATAGCTCTAATTAATATATATATATAAATATAACCTTTTTTCTTTTAATAGTATTTTTAATAATAATTTTATTATTTATAGGTTTAGGCTTTTATATTATTAGATATATTAGATCTAAATAATAAAACCCTTCTTAAAATAAATTAAAAGGCACCCTTATTAATATAAGTTATTTAATAAATAAAACTCTAAAAATAATAAAATATATATATATAAATAACATTTTTAATTATCACTTTATATCCTTTTTATATATTATTTAATTATGTATTATATTTCTTATATTTAATAATATCTTTTTATTATTTAAGTATATATTCTTATTATCTTAAATAAAATCTTATTTCTTTTATTTAATATCCTTTTTTTCTTATATTTATAAAATAATAGAATAATATATATTATTATATTGATCTAGAATAATATTTATATATATTTTAGATTTAAAGTTAATATAATTATATATTTATAATATTTAAAATATTTTATATTATCTTTATAATTTAAATATTATCTTAATTATTTTATTAGATATATTATATAAATATTTAATAAACTAATCTTAATTTATTTCTTTAATAATTTTATTAATTAAGTATATTAATTATATTAAATAAAAGCCTTTATTTATAATAATATCCTTATAATTTTTAATTAATTATTTAAGGCTAGATAATATTAAAGTAAGTACCTTTAAAAGGAATACTTAAGATTTAAATAATATTAATTCCTTTTTAAGGATAAAACATATTCTATATTAAAAGATCTTTTTTATAATTATAATAAAATAATTTCTAGTTTTCTTTTAATTATTTTTAATATCTTTTTATCTTATAATAATTTAATTAATTTAAATAAATAGATAATTTTATTTAAAGTTATTTTTTAATTCTTTAATATTATTAAAAGATTTTAATTTAAATTTAAATAATAATATTCTTTTATCTTTTATAAATAAATACTTAAATATAATTTTTAAAATAGATTTATTAATATTAGCTTTATTAATATCTTTATTAATATCTTTTTTCTTAATAAAACTAGATTCTTTAAAATTATATTTCTTAATAGAATTATTATAATTTATCTTAATATCTATATCTTTAATAGATTTAAATATAGGATTTTTTAAATTATTAAAGTTTAATTTATTTTTAAATATAATCTTAATCTATTAAAATAATTAATATATTTTAATTAAAAAAGCCTTTTTAATATTAATCTTTTTAAAAAAAAATATTTATTAAAGATATTTTATTTTAATAAATAAATCTTTATTAAGAATTCTTTATAAATACTTTTTATTTTTAAAAAGTTTTTAAATAATAAAACCTATTAAATATTAAGATTTAATTAAATAAAATTTAAATATTTTTAAATAAATAAAAATCTTTAAAGAATTTTATTATATCTTTAATTTTTTATTAATTAAAATCTAAATTATATATAGCTTTAAAAAAGCTTTATAAATAAATATTTTTAAGATTAAATAATTAGATTTAAAAAACGTTTTAATAAATTCTTAAGTTATAATAATTAAGATTTTAATATTAAATATAATATAAAATTAAATATTAATTTCTTTAAATATTAAATTAATAAATAATAAAAATATAATTAAAATTAAAATAATTTTAAAGATTATAAGCTTTTCTTATTATAAAGTATCTTAATAAATATTATATAATTATAGGTATTTTATTAAGATTATTATAAAGATAAAAACCTAAATAAATATATATTTAATTATTAAAAGAGATATTATTAAATAACCTTAAAATTCTTTTTTTTTGTTTATTAATATAAAGATTTTATATTAATTATAAAAAGCTATTCCTTTAATATTATAATTTATAAATAATCTCTAGCTATTAATTAAAATAAAGATATAGAATTATATCTTAAAACTAATAATATTTTCTATTTTTATCTTTATTAATAATAGCTTTTTAAATTTAAAAAGGGTTTATTAATTAAAGTTATTTAAAATAATAAATATAAAATAATAAAATATTATAATAAGCTTACTTTTATAATTAAGATTAATTATTAAATTTAAAATATATTAATTATAAAATTTAAAAGAATAATATTTTAAATAAATAAAAGTATTATTAATAATAATATTAATTAAATTAATTAATCTTTTATTATTTAATAATATACATTCTTTAATAATTATAATCTTATTAATTATAAGATTAATTAATCTATATAATATAAGCTAATATTAATATAAACTAAAAATATTATTATTTAATATATAAAATAATAGCTTAAATAAATTTATTAAAAAATTCTTATTTTATTAATATTTATTTTTAAAGATATATAATTTAAAAAGAATATTCTTAATAAAAGATTTAATATATATTAAAAGATATAAGATTATTATATAATAATCCTATATATATCTAATCTAATAATATAATATATAAATATAATTAATTATAAGATATTAATATTAGATTAAAAATATATATTAATTATAATTACTAATAATATATCTAGTTTTAATATATTTAATAATAAGAATAAGGTATAATATTTTATTAATAATTATTTTATTTTAATTTTCTTCTTAAAAAAGTTTTTATAAAGAAATAGCTATAATATATTTAATACTATATATAATAATTCTTAAAATAATTAATAAATTATAATTTTAGACTAATTAATAGATATATTAGATTCTTAGAAATATTATTATATCTTTTAAATAATCAAACTAAGATATATTTAAATATAAATATATAAATAATTTAAGAATATCTTTAAATAATTATTTATTAATAAGTTTATTATAATTAATTATTATAATATTTATTAATTAATTAATAGATAGTTATATATATTAAGAATATATCTAGATTAATTAAACTTTATAAGTATTTTTAAATAATTATTTAATTATTTCTTATTTAATTTTTATTATTTTTAAAAATATATTATAAGATATTATCTTAATTAAGATTAAAAGAAGGATTTAGATTTTATTAATTAATTTTTAAAAGAAATAAAATAAATCTTTTTATTAAGCTTTAATAAGCTTTTTTAAATATTTATTTAATATCTTTATTTAATAATAAAGATATATAATAGTATAAATAAAAGCTTAGGAATAATATATAATTATATAAGAAAGGTTTTTTTTTAAAAAAAAATAAAAAAAAATAAAAAAAAAATAAAAGAGAATAATAATCTAAGCTTTCTTAATAATTATAAAAAATTTTAAATAAAATTTTTATTTATATTTATTTTTAAGATATAAGATTATCTTTTAAAGTTATATTTTTTAAATCTTTATCTTATATTAAATAATAATAAATAATTATAAAGCTTTTATAATCTAGTATATTTAATTCCTTTTAAATCTTTTTAGATTTTTTTATTTTTTTAAATAAGCTTTTTTTTTATTATATTTCTTAAATTATTCTTTATTAATATCTCCTTTAAATTATCTTTTTTTATTAATCTTTTTTAATAAATATTATTAATTTCTTTTATTTAATACCTTAATAATAATACCTCATCTTAATCTTATTATTTTAATAATATAATCTCCTTAAAAAGATTATTATATTTAAGCTAATAATCTTTAATATCTTTTTAATTAAATTTAAAAGATTATTAATTTAAATAATAAAATAAATATTATATCTTTCTTTATAAATCTTTTTAATAAAAAAAGTAATAGGTATTTCTTATATTAAATATTTACTAGCTTAAATTTATAATAATAATTTAAATCTTAAATAATAATATAATTAATTATTATTAAATCCCTATATATATTAATATTAAAATACTTATTAAAAGATTAAAGAGCTTTAATCTTATTTTATTAAAATCCTTTAAAGTATTTTATTTAAATAATTATAATAATTTCTTAGATTTTACTTAGATTTAATTATTTAATATTAAATATAAGAAATACTTTTATAAAAGTCTTAATAAAAAGATTTAATAATTTATTTTAATTAATATAATAATTTTAAGAAATTATATTTATATTTTTATAAAGATTATTAGCTATAATAAGTATTTTTTAAAGATATTATCTTTATATTAGGTTTAAATTAATCTTTTTATAGCTTTATATAAATAATAAAACCCTTTTCTTTATAGTTATTATAAAGGAATCTAAGAAATAACTTTAATAAGCTATTATAAATATATTATATTTCCTTTTTATAATTATATATCTTTAAAAAGTATTTATTATTAATAATATATAAATTATATTATTTAGAATTATAAATATATTTAAAAAGAGTTTCTTAAATATATAAATATAATAAAATTTAAAAATAAAATTTATATAAATCTTATTTTAATAAGCTTAAAGAATATTAAAAAAGATATTATAAAAAAGATTCTTAATTATTTATATAATAAAATTATTCCTCGAATTATAAAATATTATATTATTAAAAAAAGAAATTAATATAAATATATTCTTAAAATATATAATAGCTATAAATATACTTTAAGATTTATATTTCTTAAAGTTATTAATTTCCTTTAAAATATCTTTTTATAATAATAATTTTAATTAAAAAATATTAATATTAAAATTAATTATAGCTAATATATATAATAAAATAAAAAATAAATTTAAAAAAAGTATTATTATAATAATTTTAATAATAAATTATAAAAGAAAAAAAATATAAACAAATATTAATTAAATAGATAAATAAATATAATTAAAGAGAATAATATTAATCTTTTTAATAAGGTTTTAATATTAATAAATATATTTTAATCTTAAAAATATCTTAATAAAAAGAAGGCTTATAATAAGGTTTTAGTATAGCTTTATTTTCTTTTATAAAACCTTTATTTTTATTATTTAATAAATCTTTTTTATAAAGATTTTTATCTTTAAAGTTAAGAATAAGATTATTAGATTAATTTTAAATAAATTACTTTAAATAGCTTTTAAAGGTTTATATAATTATAAGATTATAAGCTTTAATTAAAAATAAGTTTAAAAGTAATTTAATAGTTTTTATTATATTAATTATTATCTCTTTATTTTTTTAAGCTATAAATATCTTCTTAATTAATTTCTATAGATTCTATAAAAATTAAATATTTAAAATAATTTCTATTATTTATCTAAATTAAAAATAAACTTTTTTAAATAATTATTTATAATAATCTTATTTAATAAGATCCTATTTATAATTTAAATCTTATAAGCTTTAATTATTAATACTTTAATTATAAATATATAAACTAGATTAATATATTTTTAATTTAATAGTTATAAATATATTAATCTTCTATTTTATATTATAAAAAAGGATTAAATCTTTTATTTTAATAAAAAGCTTTTATAAAAAGAATATATTATTCTTATTAATTCTTATAATAAAGGTTTTATAAAATATTATAACCCTTTCTTTTATAATCTTTATATTTAAAGCCTCTTTTAATAAAATATAGATTTAGGCTTTAAATAAATCTATATTAAAGATAATTTTATTCTAATTTAATAATTATTAAATGAAGAACTCTATCTTTAAAAAAAGAATAGATTCTTAATTATAAATTAAATAAAATAATAACTTAATATAAAAAGATTTAATTATAATTCTTTTAATTAAAAGAGCTTAATCCAGCTATTTTACTTAATCTTTATATTTTATTATAAGCCTTATTATAATATTTATAAAGCTTTAATAATTAACTTTAATTATAGAATTTATCTTTAGATTATATATTAATATTAGAATTATCTTTATTTTAAGATTAACTAATATATTATTAAATTCTTTTTTAAATTCTAGGCCTCTATTTATTATAATATAAATTATTAAATCAAAATATATAATAATCTTTGAAATAAATCTTTATATTATCCTAGTATTATATTTAATAATTTGATGAACATATATTTATTTAATTAAAATATAATAAGCTTTAAAAGGTATTTTAATTCTTTATAAAGCAGTATATATTAAATATTAAATATTAAAATAAACTTTTATTATAAATTAATTAAATAAGATATAAATAGCTTTTTCTTTATACTTTTAAAGAGTATATCTTTAATAGATTATATATAAAATTAAATAGATTATAATATTATTCTATATTATTTTTTATTAATAATAATCTTTTAGAAAGTTATAAATAACTTTCCTTTCTTTATAAATAGCTATAAAATATATTTATTATATTAGCTTTTTTTATTTTTTTAAATTATTTATTATTAATATTAAGCTTTTTATAGATTTAATTAATTATAATTAAAGCTTTTAATTCTTAATAAATAATTTCTTAATTTATATATAAAAATAATAAAAGTATTTTATTTTTATTTTAAATAGTTTAAAATATATCTCTAGAAATTTAATAATCTATTTTAATTCCTTAAAATAATTTCTATTTAATTAATTAATAATAATAGTATTAAAATATATATTAATAAAGGCTTTAATATCTCTTTTTATCTTTATATTAAGCTTATTAAAGAGCCCTTCTCTCTTTTAAAATAAATTATTTATAATATTATTATTCTTTCTTAATATATATTTAATAATAAAATTAAAAAGCTAGATATAATTAATCTATTTAATAATTATAATACTACAAATATTATTTATAATTTTATTTAATTAATAAATTAAAACTTAAATATTTATTTTTAATATAAATTCTTATTTATAAATATAAGAATAAAGCTTTTTAAATATATAAGATATTTTATAATATTCTTTTTTTATAATATTATATTTTAATTTAATTATATTTTTAATATTACTCTTATATTAAACTAGATATCTTTTCTTTTTCTAGATTTATAAAAAACCACTTCTTAATTAATAATACTTATATTATATATTAAAATAATCTTATCCTTTTCTCTATTAATATTTAAGTTAATTAAAATAAATACCTTTATTATTCTTTTCTTTAAATTATTTATAATAGCTTATAAAACTTTATCTTTAATCTAAGAAATAGCTTTTTTTAAAAGTTTAATAAATAATAAAGTTAATTAAATAAAGTATTTAATCTAGATTTTATAATATTTAATTATTTATAAAAAAGGATATATCTATAAAATATCTTTATAAATCTGTTATTTAATAATCTTTAAGACTTTTATTTTTATAGATTTTATTTTATTAATTCTATATATATATTTTATTATTTTTATTATCTTTTTATAAAATTAAGATTTAATAATAAAAATAATATATTCTATTAATTTAATATTAAATAATACTTTATTAATATTCTTTAAATATTTTAATATAAATTTATAAATATTTAATTCTATCTTTTTTTTATTATAAATATTATTTAAGAAAGATTAATATACCCTAAAAATTAAATTAAATAATAGAATTTATTATACTTTATAAAAAAGTATATATTTATAATAATTTAATTAATATTAAAAAGATTATTATATCTTTATTTTTAAGATTTAATAAGATTTAATTATAATTTAAAAAGAAATTTAAAAAAGAAATAATTATATATATTAAAAAATCTTTATTAAAATAATCTATATTAAAAAAAAAATATATCTTTAATAATGTATTTATTTATATATATAATAGAATTAATTAATCTTAAATTATTATTCTTTTTTATAATAAAAAAATAAGGGTTTTAATATAAAATATATAATTTTTTTAAAATATCTTTATTTAATCTATCTTTAAATAATTTAATAACTTTCCCTTTAAATCCTTTAAGAATAAATATTAAACCCTTTTATTATATATTATATATTATTATTCTAATTATTATATAAGAGTTAATTAAAAAATCTATTTTTTTATATTAAAACTAATCTTAAATAAAAGCTTTTTCTTTATTATAAAAAAGCTATATAAAGATTTCTAATTTTTTTAATATTAAGATTTTATTAATCTTATTAAAAAAATTTTTAAATAAATATTTATTAATCTTAAATTATATTTTATATTAGAAAATCTTTTAATAAGATATTTTAAAAAAGGATTATCTTTTTTTAATTAATATTAAATTTAAGATAGCTTTATAGCTTTTTAATTTAAGTTTTAAAAAAATTTTAAATTATTAAAAGAAATATTATTAATAAATTAAATCTTATTAATTCTTTTCTTATATATTATATTAATATTAATATTTTTAGTTTTTATTAAATATTAAATCTAATTATATTTTATTATTTTTTCTTTTCTTTTTCTTTTTAAAGACTTTTAAATATCCTATAATCTTTATTTATAATTTATTTTATCTTTTAAATTAAATAATAAAAAACTAAAAAGATTATTTTTATATTTATTAATTCTAAAATAGAAAATATTAATATATTATCTTCTTTTATTAAATAAGAATTCTTAAAAATAAAAACTTTAATTAAAGATTTAAATCCTTTATTAAATCTATATATATTTATTTTAAATATTTATAAAAATTTAATATAAATCTTATTAAAAGTGAAGATTTCTTTTAAAGATTTAGATTCTTTAATAAACTTATAAATATACGTTTTAAACCTTAATAATAATTTCTAATAAAAAATACTAGAATTATTTTTTATTTCCTAATATACTTTATTAATAATAGGTATTATAACTTAATTATCCTTAAATTAATATTTAATATATAAATCTTTATTTTTTAAAGAATAATTTAAGATTAATTTTATAGCTCTTATAAAAGGTATATTAAAAATATATAATAATAAGATTTTATTTAATACTATATATATCCTTATATTTATCTAGATATTAATTATATAAAATTAAGCTATAATCTTATTAAATAATTATATAGATTTATTAAAATAAAATATTATTATTATAATACCTAGAATAATTATTAAATTATATTATTAAATAAAAGATTTATAAATTAGATTTCTTTTTAAATTAATATTAATTAAGGCTTTTAATTATTTAAATTTAAAAAATCCTAGCTGGATTAAAATCTATAATAACTCTTAAATTAACTTTAAAGAATAATTAAAGAAATAATTTATTATAATTATAGATATTAGAAAATCTTTTATATAGAAATCCTTTTTTTTTATAATAGATTTAAATATCTTTATTATTTTTTAAAAGATTTTTATTAAGGCTTCTTTTATTTTAAAAAAAGCTTTCTTTATAATCTAAGAATTAAAATACCTTTTATCTCCTTAATTAATAATATTTCTTATTTTAGATATAAAAAAACCTTTGTCTTTAATTATATTATTATAAAATATAATTTAGGATTTTTTAAATATAAGATTAAAAATATTAAAAATATTTTTATATTTTATAGGATTAATTATATATTTATTATATTATAAAAAAGCTATTTTAATAAAGCTTAAAAAGATATCTTTAAAATAAGATATTATTAAGATAATATTTATATTAATTATATAAATAATAATAATATATATTATTATTTTCTTAAATATATCTTTATTTATATTTAATATAAATACTTATAAATCCTAGAAATCTCTTAGTATTAATATCTTTATTATTATATTTAATTCTTAATTATTTATATTATTAGATTATTATTTAATAATTTATATATCTTTTATCTTTTTAATTAAAATCTCCTTAAATTATATTATTATATTTAGAATTAGAATAATAAAATCCTTAAATATAATAATAACTCTTTTTTATATTATATCTTAATAAATCTATTCTTTAATATTAGAAAATATTCTTAAATATCTTTTTATATTTATTTCTTTAGATTCTTATAATATAATATTTTTAATAGATTTATTAAATAAAAGAGTTCTTAAAACTAAAGCTATAATACTTTTTTTAGTTTTTAATATATTAATAATCCTAGCTTCTCTTTTCTCTTTAAATCTATCTTTTATTTTAATCCTTTTATAAATAGCTATATTAATAGTTATTATTTTAATACTTATTTCTAGGAATTTATTTATTAATTTAATTTAATTTCTAAAAACAATAATTAAATTATTATTTATTAAAATAATTTTCTATTTATTTTTTAAGTTATTTATAATAAGCTTTTTAAAAATCTATTAAGAATAAATAATTCTATTTTTAATCTTAAAGAAATAATCTATAATAGCTTTTTCTAATATATTTTTTAATTATAATTCTAATAAATTCTTTTTTATTAATTATATAATAATAAATTTAACTTTATAAAATAAATAATACCTAATCTAATATATAATTAAATATTAATAATTATTTTTATAATTAAGATATTAATTTAAGAAAATTAAAAGAATTAAATCTTTATAATTAAAAAGCCTAATAAAAAAAGTTTTTATATATTAATTATATTTATAAAATCCTATTAATTTATCTTCTTTTATAATCTTATATTAATTAAGAAAATAATTATCTTCTTTTTTATAATATTAATATTTACTTTTATAATATATTTAATATTAATTAATATTATTTAAATATATTATAAATATATAAAAGCTTTTATTATTTATTAATAAATTAAATAAATTATTAAAATCTTTATTTTAAAATAAAATAATATCCATTTTAATTTATAATATTTTATAATTATTTATTATCTTAAATACTTTTAAAATATTATATTTTTATAGCTTAAAATTCATTTATTTTATTATAATACTTAAAGCTTTAATTACCTATTAAAGATTATTATTATTATTAATAATATTTAATAATTAAAAACTATTTATTAGTTTATTTATTATATTATTTATAGATTCTTTATTTTAAAGATTATATTTTAATTAATTTAATCCCTTCTTCTTAAACTTAAACCTTTTCTTTATTAAAAATACTTCCTTATAAATCAAGTAATTTAATAAATCTTTCCTTTTATTATATAATAATTCTTTTTAATATATTTCTTTTTTAATAATACTTTATATATAATTAATAATTATTTTATAATTTAATATATAAAAGCTTTTTATAAAAAGATTATAATCTTTAAATATTTATTTTATAATAAATAAAAAAAAGGCTTTTTATATATAATAATTTTATATAATAAACTCTTTTTAATTTAATATTAAGATTTTTTTTTATAATTTTTTATATTAATTTAATTATAATAATATATTTTATAAGATTTTAAATCTTTTTTTATTATATTTTTAAAATTATTTAAGAATATTAAATTATTAATTATTATTCTAAAATTTATATTTTAAAAGTAATACTCTTTTAACTTATTATTAGAAAAGCTTATCTATTAAATAATTAATATCTTATTTTATTAATAATATAATCTTAGCTTATAAATAATAAATCTAATTATCTTTTTTAAAAAGACTAATTATAAAGAATTTATTTATTAAATTAATAAATTCTATAATATTATATCTATTAAATAAATAATTAAAAAACAAGATTAATATAATAATTAATAATAAAATACTTAATATTATAATTAATTATTCTTTTTATATACTTTTAAAAATAATAATAAAATTATAATTTAATATTATTAGGCTTTTTATAGTTTTAAGGAATTCTTTTTATAAAAGATTTTATAAGGTTAATCTTATTTTAATAGATATTTAAAACGAAATAATATTCTTATTCTTTCTCTTATATTAATTTTAAGATCTAGCTTTTTAAATATCCTTAAAATTAAATTAATTATTATCCTTAAAATTAATAATTTAAGGATTTAATAATTAAGAATAAGGATTTTTTAATATAAAAATAAAAAGATTTTAATTACTTTTATCTTTCTTTTATTTATTTAATAATAAGATATAATAATTAAAGAAATTAATTAATTTTAATATAATTTTATTCTATTAAATAATATTACTCTTTTTATTTTTAAATATAATATAAGAATCTTTAATTTTATTTAAAACTAAAAAAAGATTTTTAAAAAGATATAAGACTAAAATAAATTATTTTATTTATTAATTTATTAAATATTTTTATTATTTAATATAAAATTAAAGTATTTATTTTAAAATTAATAAAAAAATTTATATTTTTCTTTTTATATTTTTCTTATATAAAAATAATTTCTAATATTCTAAAAAAGTATTTTTAAAATCCTTATTTAATTTTAAAATAATTTAAAAAGATTTTTTTAATAGTATTATTTTCTAATAAAAAAACAAGCTTTAAAAATAATCTTATATTAATAAAGGTTTTTTTTAAAAAAAGATAATTCTTATAAAAGTCTTTTTAACTTTAATTAAGCTTAATAGTATTAAATAAATCCTTTTTTATATAATTAAATTATAATAAGAATATTTAAATCTTTTAAGATTTTTCTTTATTATTTTTTTAACATTAATAATAATAGTTTTAGAATAATTCTATCTTAGATTATTAGTTTAAATAGAATTAAAATTTATTTTTTTATATTTTAATATCCTTTTATTCTATAAATCTATTTAATTTAAATTAAACTTTATATTAGATCCTAATACCTATTCTTATATAGTTTTCTTTATAGATAAGGATTTATATAAATAGAATATTTTTTTAATATAAATAAATTTAATAAAAAGGATTTATTTTTTATAATTTATTAATATATTATAATTTCTTATAAATAATTAAATTAATCTATTTTATTTAATATTATAAATTATTAAAGATTAAATAGATTATATTCTTTTATTTTAGTTTTATTTTTAATTTTTTTATTTATTTAATAATTAAAAAGTATTCTTATTAAATAAAAATATCTATAGTTTTTAAAAGATAATAATTTAATATTTAAAATCTCTTTTATTTAATAAGATATAGCCTAAATAAAATCTCTAGTTTTATTAAAAGTAATAAAATATATTAAAAAGGATTTAAATTAATGAAAAAGAAAATTAAAAATATATATAAAAAAGATTTCTATTAATATCTTAAAAACCTTTTTAAAATATAAAGAAAAGATTATTAAAGAAATATATTAATTAAAAATATTTTATATTTATATAAGGCTAATATTATTGAAAAGGCTTATAACTATATTAAACCTATTTTATATTAAATCTAGGCCTATTAAAATTATATTAATAAACTAGATATAATCCTATTTTAAAAAGGAATAATTTTATAAAGAAAAAAGATAATAAATCTTAAATAATAGTTTTAATTAATATATATATATAAATATAATCTTTTTCCTTTTAATAGTATTTTTAATAGTAATTTTATTATTTATATATTTAAGCTTTTATATTATTAAATATATTAAACCTAAATAATAAAATACCTTTAAATAATCTTTATAATTATTAAAGTTAAGTTTATAATAGATATTATATATTATAATATATTATAATATAATATTATAATAATATTATTTATATAATAATTTATAAGCTTTTAAAAATATTTTAGTTTAATTTATAAAGATTTATAAATATTATAAATAGGTATTATATAATAAAAAATATAAAATAATTTATTAATTATTATTAAAATTAATATTTATAATTAAATAAATAAAGCTTAATATTATTAATTATAATTTTTAATACTTTTTAATTTAAAAGCTTTTAAAATAATTTATATTTTCTTAGATAGCTTTTAAAAAGTTAAATCTTTTAATAGATTAGCTATTTATATAGATTATCATATAGATTATTATATAAGCTATTATTTAAGCTATTATATAGATTATTATTTTAATTAAGATTATAAAGGATTTCTAGTATTCTTAATAATTAAAGCTATTATAAAATTATCTTTTGATAATTAAAACTATATTATAAGTTATTTAATTAAGTTATTTTATTCTTATAATTAATTCTAAATATATTAAATTTATTATAATTCTTTATCTATTAAATTATTTATTTTTATTATTTTAATAAATTATTATAATTAATAATTATAATAATTAAATAATAAAAATAGCTTATAAAAATAAGCTTAAATATTTATAATAGTATTATATAAATTAAAAAATACTAATTATAATAATAATATAAATAGCTAGATTTTAATAAGAGCTTTATCTTTTAATTAATTAATTTAAAAGATTAATAAATATATATAAGACTTATTATATATTAGTTATAATATATAATATAATTAATATAATATTTTCTATTTAATTAATAAATTAATATAATCTTATATAAGGGTTTTATAAAATTAATTAATAATTTAAATAATTAATAATATTTAATGTAATTAATAAAGCTATAAATCTATAATTTCTATTTAATAATTTATTAATCTAAAAATAGATTATATTATAAGTTATAGATTTAATATTTAATTCTTATATATATAAATATCTTTTATAATTTTTAATTAATAGAAAAAATAGATTTAATTAATAAATAAAAAAGGAAAATCTAATATAAAGAGATCAAATATAATAAAAGAAAAAGAATAATCTTTTTTTATAATTTAAAATAATTATCTTTTAAGCTTATAATTAATTATAATTTTATAAAGATTAATTAAAACTAATAATAAAAATAATAAAAAATAGGTATAATAATTATTTAAATAATAGTTTATAAAAAGAAGATAAAAATAATTATATTATTAATAAAGAAAAAAAATAGAATTTAATTAAGAATCTAATTTCTTTATATATTTAAAAATATTAGAATAATTTAGAATTATTTTAGAATTTTTAATAATATTTATTTAAAATTATTAGATATTTTAAATATAAAGAAAGAAAGGATTTTAAAGAATAAGCCTTTATTTTCTATTTTAATCTAATTTAATAGATTAAGCTATTAAAATACCTTAAATCTTATATTAGATTTTATAATAAATAAAGCTATTGTATAATAATAGATCTGGTTATAAGATAATAATAAATTAAATTATTAGGTTATAATAGGTTTAGCTAATACATCATAATAGATTAGGCTATTATATTAAAAACCTATTTATTTTAATAATATCTTATATTAACTACATTAATAATTATATCTTATTTTATTTTATAGAATTAATTAAAAGAAAGTCTTATAATATATTAAAGATATAATTAAAGTATTTTTTAAAGTATTTATTAATAATATAATATAATTTAATAGATTAAAATATTATATAGCTTAAATATAATCTATAATATTATTTTTCTTTAAAATAATATTAAAGTTAAAGATTTTAAGAATATTAAAGGATTTAAAGGGTTTTAATATAAAGAGAATATTTAATTATAAATAAAATAAAAAAAGAAATTAACCTATTTAATAATCTAATAATAAAGTATTTATATAATTTAATTAGCTTAATATAATTATAAATATTAATATAATTAATAATAAAGATATCTTTAATATTTATTAAAAGGGTTTTAATAAATAAATTAAATATATCCCTTTTTATTAAAGATAATTAAAGGATAATTATATTAATTATACTTTTAAACAGCTAGTCTATATAAATAAATAAAGTATATTTAATTTATAAATATTATTATTAAATTTAAAGCTTTTCTTTTATTTTCTTAAAAGTCCTAAATAATTCTTAATAATTAATTAAATATTTTCTAATTATTTCTTAAATTAAAAATAAAATAATTAATTAATCCCTTTAATCTGTTTTTATTTATTATAGTTCTATAGCCTTTTTTTATTATTTAAACTTATATATTTATATTTAATTATATATAATTATCTTATATTATTTAATTAACTCTAAATATAATATATTATTATATATATTTTTCTTTTATTAATATATTATTTAATTTTATTATCAAATTATCTTTATTAATAGAATCTTTTATATAAATAGCTTATAATTCTATATAAATTATTATAAAAAGATTAAAAAAGGTCTTATATTTTATACTTTATCTTAAATTAAGCTTAATAAAAGATCTTATTTATAGCTTTAATAAAGTAATAATAAATTTATATAATTTATTAAAAGAATTTATCTTTAATAAAGAAATAATCTTTATTTTTTAAATTTTAATAAAGATTAATAAGATATCTTAGAATTAAATATAACCTTAATATTATTTATTATCTATAAATAAATAAATAAAATATATTAATTAATTTATTAAAGAATACTTATATACTTTATTAAAAGTAATAAAATATATAAAAAAGTATTTAAATTAATAGAAAAAAAAATTAAAAATATATATAAAAAGGACTTTTATAAATACCTTAAAAAGCTTTTTAAGATATAAAAGAAAGATTATTAAATAAGTATATTAACTAAAAGTATTTTATATTTATATAAAGTTAATAATACTTAAAAAGCTTATAATTATATTAAAGCTATTCTATATTAAACCTAGGCTATAAAAACTATATAAATAAACTAGATATAATCTTATTTTTAAAAAGAAATAACTTTATAAAAAGAAAATATAATACATTTTAAATAATAGCTTTAATTAATATATATATATAAATATAATCTTTTCCTTTTAATAATATATTTAATAATAATTTTATTATTTATAGATTTAGGCTTTTATATTATTAAATATATTAAACCTAAATAATAAAATATTTATATTAATTATTATTAAAATAATTAAATAAAATATCTATTAATTATATAAATAATTTATAATATATTTATTTTTAAATTAATATAACTTATACTAATATATATTAATTATAAATTTATATTAAAAGTATTTTATTTATTATATTAAAAAGAATTAAAATTAAAAAACATCTATTTAATATTATATAAAAAAATAATTATAAATAAACTTTATATATAATTATAAATTATTTATAATAAAATAAAGTATAATATAAATTAATAAAGATTAAAGAGATTAATCTTTAAAAAAGAAAATATAATATATTGTTTATATTATATATTAAATAAACCTTCTTTCAATATTATTATAATATAATTAAATAATAAATTAAATTTAAACAAATTTAAATTATTTAAAATTAAAAAGATTATTTCTAATATTAATTATAAACTATTATTATTAATAAATATATAATCATATTTTATATCTTTTTATTAAAATAAGGATTAAAAAATATAAAGAAATATATAAGTATTAATAAATATAAAGAAATATATAGATATTATAATATATATAATAAAAGAAAAATAAGAAATTAAAAGAATCCTAGATTATAAAATAAATAATAAGAAGAAAGAATATTTAATTAAATAAAAAGGATTTAAATTTAAGAAAATCTTATAAAACCTCTTTAATTACTTAAAATATTACTAATCTTTAATATATTAATATTATTAAAAAGTATAAAAGTATTTTAAAAGTAAAATTCTAAATTAATTATATTAAAACCCTTTAATAATTAAACCTTAATTATAATCTTTTAACTTTATTTATTTTATCTTAACTAAATTATTTTATAATTAAAAGGTCTATTATATTATCTTATAATCCTAAAAACCTATAAATTAATATTAATAATATAAATAATTTAATTATATTATTATAATAAATATTATCTTTTATATTATTTAAAGCTATTTTTATCTTCTGCTTTTTATTTTTAATATAATTCTTCTTTAATAAAGTTTTTATAATTAAAATAAATAATTATATTCTATAAAACTAAATAAAATAAACATATATATTTAAAAGTATAATTATTCTCAGGCTATTATAAAATTAATTATTTTATATATATTTAATATAATATAAGGATATTTTAATTATTTAATATATTAAATAATATTTCAAATAAAAAGAATATAATATAATTATATTATTAATATTATTAATAAAAGCTATAAGAATAATATATTATTTTATCTTTTAATTATTTTAAATCTTAAAAATACTTTTAGATATATTATTAATAATTAAATAAAATAATAAAAAAAAGGATGTATCTATAATTATATAAGAAATAAAGAAATTAATGATCTTAAAAATAAAACTATAAAAAAGGAGTATTATATTATAATTTATTAATTAAATTATATAAATAAGATAAAGTTATATAAATAGATTAATATATATCTATATTAATAAATATTACTAATAAATAGATTATTAAATTTATATCTTAATTAAATAATAAATCTAATATATATATATATACTCTTAATTTTTATTTCATTAATTTAATCTTAATTAATTATTGATATATATTTAATATTATTATATTATTTATTATTATTTATTATATTAATATTTAATCCTCAATTATAATACTTCATATATATTATTAATATAATAGATTATATTACTTAAAATACCTTAAGTTATTTATTAATATAAACTCTTTTTTATTAGATTTATTCTTTAAGAATTTATTAAATATTATAAATAATTAATATAAGAAAACTAATTTAAAAAGAATAGATTTAAATATTTATCATAATATTATATTAATTAAAAATATAAATTATAATAATATTATTAATAGCTAGGTTTTAATAAAAGCTTTTTTTTAATTATTTAATTAAAAAGATTAATAAATATATATAAGGCTTATTATATATTTATTTATAATATATAATATAACTAGTATAATATCTTTGATTTAATTAATTAAATAATATAATCTTATATAAGGCTTTTATAAAATTAATTAATAATTTAAATAATTAATGATATTTAATATAATTAATAAATCTATAAACTTATAATTCTATAATTTTAATAAAAATTATATTATAAGCTATAAATCTAATATTTAATTCTTAAATATATAATATTTAATTAATATTTAATTAATAAATAAAATAGATTTAATTAATAAAAGAAATTTAATATAAAAAGAATTAATATAATAAAGAAAAAAGAATAATCTTTTTATAATCTAAAATAATTATCTTTTAAGCTTATAATCTTTTATAATAATATAAAGATTAATTAAAGCTAATAATTAAAATAATAAAAGAAAAATATAATAATTATTTAAATAAAAGTTTATAAAAAATAAAATAAAATTAATTATATTATTAATAAAGAAGGAAAATGGGATTTAATTAAGATTTTAATAATTATATATATTTAAAGAAAAATAGAATTATTTTAGAATTTTAAATAATATTTATTTAGAATTTATTAAGTAGTTTAAATTTAAAGAAAAGAAGATTTTTAAAGGGATAAGCCTTTTTTTTATTTTAGCTTATTCTAGCAGATCAGGCTATTCAGGTATCTAAGTTCTTATAACAGGTCTTATAATAAGTCTAGCTATTATATTATAATAGGTTAAGCTATTAAGCTATAGCAGGTTTATTTATAAAGTTATAATAGATTAAACTATTATATAAAAAACCTATTTATTTTAATATATATATATATATATATATTAATTAAAGAGAAAATAAATAACTTTTAAATAAAATAATATTATTAAAAGATATTAATTTATTTAATCTTTAAAATAAAACTTTTTAAAAGAATTTTATTTATAATTATTATTTATATATAATTAAAAAAGATATATAATAATTCTTTATTAAAACTAAAATAAAACAATAAATAATAGATTTTATAATAAATATATATAAAATATTAATTTATAAAGATTAATTTTAGCTTTTAAACTAAAAGTCTTTTATTATTATAATTCTTTTTTAATATATTATTAAAAATAAAAATAAAGATTTAAGCTTTTTATTATAATTATTATTAAAATAATATATCTTAATTAATTTATTAATTTATATATACTTATTTAATATATTAAATAATTATATATTATATTAATAATATTAAGGATTATTTTAATTATTATTAATTATAAATAAATATTAAATATAAATATTTATTAATTTTATAATATAGTTTTTAAATAATATAATTTATTTAAATATTTAATAATTATTATTAATTATTTATTAAAATATAATAAATTAATAATAATAATATTTATAATTATAAAAATATATATTAAATAATTTTAAAATACTTAATAATATTTCTTTAGATTTTTAAAAAAGATTATTATAAATAAAAGCTTAAATTAATTAAATTATTTTAAAATTATATTATATAATAAATATTAAATAATTTCTATTTATTATATATTATTTATAAATAAATAATAATATAAAAGATATAAATTAAAAGATTTAAGCTATCTTTTAAATAACTATATTTTTATAATATAATTAAATTAATTATCTTCTAATTTATTGATTAATATTTAATAATAA
The DNA here is from genome assembly GCA_005765155.1 of Zelopaecilomyces penicillatus. Taxonomy (NCBI): domain Eukaryota; kingdom Fungi; phylum Ascomycota; class Sordariomycetes; order Hypocreales; family Pseudodiploosporaceae; genus Zelopaecilomyces; species Zelopaecilomyces penicillatus. The sequence continues at coordinate 487,988 of VCCP01000007.1, forward strand.
ATTATCCTTAATAATTAATATAAGTTTAAATAAATTATTGAATAGATTCAAGATTAATTTAATATAGTAAAGATTATATTTAAATAAAGATAAGATATTAATAAAATAATATATAATAAATATTTTTTAATTATTATTAATTTAAAACTAATCTTATATAAGCTATAATTATTTATTTATAAAAATAAGTCTAAAAGGCTATAAATAATTATTATTATTTAAAAGAATATTTTCTTTTTAAAGATTATATATAGCTCTTTTTATATAATATTTAAATAAATTATTTAAATTAAAAACTAGATTAATTATATATTAAATTTAAAATTATTATTAATTTTATATCTTTAATAAATAATAAATAATAAATAATAAATAATAAATAATAAATAATAAATAATAAATAATAAATAATAAATAATAAATAATAAATAATAAATAATAAATAATAAATAATAAATAATAAATAATAAATAATAAATAATAAATAATAAATAATAAATAATAAATAATAAATAATAAATAATAAATAATAAATAATAAATAATAAATAATAAATAATAAATAATAAATAATAAATAATAAATAATAAATAATAAATAATAAATAATAAATAATAAATTAAATATTTTTAAATATTTTTAAATATTTTTAAATATCAAATAATAATTATAAAGATATAATATAAGAATAAAAAATAAAAGATATTTTAATAATAAAAAATAAATAAAATAAAAATTATAAATTATAAATATTTATAGATTAAAAAAATTAAAATAATTTTATATAAGAATTATTAAAATATATAAAATAATTACAAATATAAAATAATTATAAATATAAAATAATTATAAATATAAAATAATTATAAATATTAAATAATTATAAATATTAAATAATTATAAATATAAAATAATTATAAATATTAAATAATTATAAATATTAAATAATTATAAATATTAAATAATTTAAAAATAAAATAAAATAATTTTTATTATTTTAATAATTTTATAATATATTAATATTAAATATAAGATAATATTTCTTTTTTTAATAAAATTAAATATTATATTTAATTATATCTTATTTTTTAATAATAAAGCTTTATTTTTATCTTTTTTTTATATTTTCTTTAAAGGCTTAATCTATTTAATATTATTAATAAATTATATTATAATTTTATTAATATTGAAATTTAAACTATTCTTATAAAAGGGTAAATTATAGTAAAAATAATATTATTAAATATTAATATTATATAATATATATTAATAAACTAAATCTAATAAAATATATTTAATTAAATATTATAAAAGCTAGAAATTAAAATATATATAAAATAATCTTTTTAAAAGAAGATATTATCTTTAAATTATTATTATATTTAATTAAAATTTATATTAAAATTTAAAAGATAAAAATATATTAATTATTAGCTTTTATAAAAATATAATTAAGTATTTAAATAGATTTATTATAATAAAGAACAATCTTTAATTAATAATATTAATTAAAGATTATATTTATATTATTATATATTAAATAAATATTATTAAAAGATATTAATATTAAATAAAAATATCTTTTAATATATTTAATTAACTTTTCTTTTTTTTCTTTTTATAAATAAATTAAGCTTATTATTTCTTTATTAAAATACTCTATTACTTTTATAAGGAATTAAAATAAACTTAAATAAGATTTAAAAGAAAATAGAATTTATTTATATATCTTTAATTATATAATATATCTTTTTTTATTATTATAAAATATACTAAATATTAAAAATAAATTAAATATAATATTATTTATTATAATAAATAATTTATATTAATAAAAGAATATTAAAGAATATAAAGAAATTATTATAAATAAATATAATAAATATAAGAATTAAAGATAATAAATACTAGAATAATATTTTCCTTAAAAGGATAATAGGTTAGATAATTTAAAAAGCTACATAAGTATTAATAAAGATAAAAAGGTTTTATTTATTTATTTTTATATAAATAAAAAGTAAATTAATTAATTAAATATATTATTAGATTTAATTTAAATTAAAAATATAATATATTTATTTTAATAAATAGAAATATATAAAATTTCTTCTAATTATATACAGAATTAAATTATTTAAAAATAAAAGCTTTTTATAATTATATAAGATATAGAATTTATAATATAAAATATAAATTTAATAAAAGAAATTATATTTATTTTATTTAATAAAGATTATATTCTTAATATAAAATAAATATATTAAATATATTTATTTCAAGATATTAATAATTTATTAATAAAATTATTTAATATAAATAAAATATTAATAATATATTTCTTTTAATATTATTTAAATAATAAATAAATTAATATTAATATCATATAATAATAAAAAAGATATATACTTTTAAAAAGATAATAGATTTAAAGCTTAATCTAATATTATTTTAAAATATATAAGATTTTTAATAATTTAATAATTTTTTTATTAAATTAAATATTTAATATTTTTTTATTTATATAATATTTAATATTTTTGTATTTATTAAATATAAAAATAAAAAAAGATATAAAAATAATTATCTATTAATTATAATTTATATTTAAAAAAAACTAAAATAATATTTAATAAGAAAGAATTAAAGATATAATATAATCTTATTTTAAAACTTAATAAAATATAAATAAAATATTATTTTATTATTTTATTATTAAAATAATTAATAAATAAATTATATTAAAAAGAAATATTTTATAATAACTTCTTATTATCTTTAATAATTAAAATAATAATATAATACTAGAAATAAAATACTATATTATAGGCTTAAGCTTTTAATTTAACCTTTAATTATTAATATAAGATAAGCTTATTTTAAATTTAATTAATATAAAAAAAAGATTATATAATAATAATATAAGGATCTTTTTTTTTAAGTTTATTAATACCTTTTTTAATATCTATTTATAAAAGCTATAATACTAGCTTATTATTATTATTATTATTATTATTATTATTATTATTATTATTATTATTATTATTATTATTATTATTATTATTATTATTATTATTATTATTATTATTATTATTATTATTATTATTATTATTATTATTATTATTATTATTATTATTATTTTAAATAAAAAAGATTAATTTAATTATATAATAATAAATAAATAATATATAATAAAAAGCTTAATCTTTAACTCATTTTATATTATAAAAAAGGCCTGATTTATATAGATTATAATAAATAGGTTTTTAATATAACAGCCTAATCTATTATAATCTAGCAGCTAGACCTGCTATAACCTAATAGCTAGACCTGCTTTTAAGAGCAGCTTTATCTGTTATAAGATCTAATATAAGACCTAATATAAGACCTAAGATACTAGATTAGGCTAGATTAGAAAATAAGGGCTTACTCTTTAGAATCCTTTCTTTCTCTTTATTTAAAATATTTAATAATTTTAAATAAATATTATTTAGAATTCTAAAATAATTCTAAATTATTCTAGTATTTTTTAAATATATAAAGAAGCTAGATTTTTAATTAAATCCTGCTTTCTTTTTTTATTAATAATATAAATACTTTTATCTTCTTTTTTATAAACTTTTACTTAAATAATTATTATATCTTTTTTTATTATCTTAATTATTAACTTTAATTAATTTTTATTAAATAATAATAATAATAATAATATATTAAAAATTATATAATATAAATCTTTTATAAAGCCTTTTTAAAACCTAATATAATTAAAAAATAAGTTTTATAAATTTAATTCTTATATTAATATATATTTTAAAGATAATATTATAAAGTATAAAATATAAAAGTTTTAAAGCTTTTTTTTATTTTATATTTAAATATAATATTAATTAAAAGCTAAAGATAAAAAAAAATTAAGATTAATAAAATAATTTTATTTAATAATTTAAAGCTTTATAATAAATAAATAGCTTATTATAAAAGCTTAATCTTTATTCTTTTCTATATATAAAAAAGTAGCTTGTCTTTGTATATATATATATATGCCTTAAAAAGGCTATATAGTTATAATTATTAATACAGCCTCTTTAAATCTTGTTATTATTAATAGCTTAAAAAAGCGACTGGGCCAAACCGTGGATTGAACACGGGACCTCTTGCAATTGAGTTTATTCAGCCCAAAGCAAGAATCATACCACTAGACCATTTGGCCACTCTTAACTTGCATGTTCACCGGGGATCCTAACATATTCATATACATCCATCAACGAGTTTGCTAAGTGGTTTGAACTTGTCTCCTCTGGCGCAGCCAACTATGTACTATATTCGTTCCAGCTTCTGGGATCTCCAAACTCGCTGTTCCCTGACCCAGATCCACTGCTTGGATTCTGGCCTGCGAATCCCGTGCCCACCCTTCATTGTCATTATCCCATTTCATGCGTTCCTTCCGTTCGTGTGTTAATATACTTCGTTTCATTAGCCTGGCAAGTTCTAGAGCTTGATGTTCAAAGGTATTGCCACTATCACCGGACCTGGTGTTTTTCATTGTTTGTTCCTCTGTAGATACCAGTGGCATTTGAAATGAATCATATAGAAGCAGTGCATAGGGGATCTTGAGTGTTGACGCCCGGGGTGGAAACACCAGATGCGATCTCCTTGGACGTTCGGCCGGCTGTTTTATAATGCTGTCATGCTTGACTATAGTTTTGCTTGTTGACTGCTCCCTTTTCGCGACAGAGAACGACAACGGAACCAAGATGCCTGGATTATGAAAGAGAAGGCTTGGGCTGGCAAAGGGGTCAAACAGATTGGTCGGCAAGTCAAAGAGCACCGGCAGCTTCTTTTTCAAACGGTTGATATGTAAATCCCTAGGATTACGTGAGGCTTGGGCAACGTCGGATGCTTTCCTGTAACCGTTGTCTCGATGATCGGGTAGGAACCTGGTCCAATTGTACACCCCATTATAGGCTAGAAAGCCTCTTATACCAAACCTTAGGTGGCTATGCGCTTCAGTCAGAGATAACGATGTGGCGAGACTAGCACCCAAGTGAGATCCATAGACATAAATGTCACGGCGACTTTGTTTTGGTGGAGCAAGTTTAGTCAGGATCCACGACAACCCCATTGCGGCATCGTGGATCGGTACCGGCCAGCGTTGCGATGTTTGGGGCCGAATCCCACACGGGTCAGTTGTATGCCCGAATCCATCACCCCATCGGTAGTTGATGCTAGCAATTGGCCAGTCTTTCATGCACTCTGGTGGGTAAACAGGTGACTCATCTCGGGCTGGATAAGGGGGCAATTGTATGAGCATTGCAGTTGTTCTTGGATATACATCGATGTTGAAGAGGCTTTAAAATAGTAAGCATATTTATATAAATATGATATAATCTACGGAGGGAATGACAAGAAGCTTACTCAATCGCGACACTGCTATGAGAACCATAATTGACTGTAACTCTCTTGTGTTGGTGAGTACAATACGTTTGCCAGTTGAATAAACGAAATTTATTGGCCTGCGGGCCTCGTGATAATGATCGTGTCATATTAGACCTAAATATTTGGAAGTTATAGGGTATGATAATATCTTATAAGATCCGCCGCTTGCCAAGCTAAACTAACGGCTGCTCTATAAGCTATATACTTTATTTTAAAAAAAAAAATTAAAAATCATTAATAAGATAATATTTATAATTATAATTTTCTAATTTTCTAATTTAAATAAAATTAAAATAATTTTTTTTTATTAATATATTTTAAATTTTATTAATATTAAATTTTATTTAAAGATTATATATTTAACTTTATATATATTATAATATTTAACTTTATATATATATTATAATATTTAACTTTATATATATATTATAATACTTAACTTTATATATATATATTATAATACTTAACTTTATATATTTATTATAATATTTAACTTTATACATAGCTTTCTTAATCTCTTTTCTTTATAAGAATTAAGGGTTCAATTTTATCTTTATACTCCTCGAAGCCCACAGTGGATATTAATATACCTATAAGTTATATATAGCCTGCTTTCCGCATCCCAAGTTCTTATACAACTGTCTCCGCTACATAAGCCAGTGTGCAGGCGGATACATGGGCACCATGTAAATTCCCATCTCGCCTCTACTGCCAAGCAGTGTTGGTTCCCCTACGCGCTTTGCCGCTTTAAAAGGATTTAGATTGCCACGGCACGGCAAGCCACCACCATTCGCCAACGGTTATACCCGTTTCTTCCATGTGTCCTGTAATAACGCCAAACTTCCTGCCCCAGTTTATTATGAGTTGTACCTCGAATTCCTCCAAGACTGGTTCCAGAGCTTTGCATATGCCGTCGACTGTCATGGAGCCTCGAGTGGCGAAGGCAAAGCAGAACGCCCCCAGTATTTCACACCAAATTTCCAGGTTCACTTCTCCGAAAAAATCAGCCCATTGTGGAAGCTCGCCCCTATATTTTCCTACTGGTGGAGCCTCTTGAGCCAATGCCCTCAGAACTTCAATATCCTCATTAAATAGATAGTTTTCAGTGGGAACTGCCTGAAGTTGGAAATGGTAGTAAGATTTAGGGTACTTTCGACTCTCGTAATTTCCTGGCTCAAATCCGAGAGGAATATCTGGCACTCCCACTGGCACAAGTTTAATCCGGCCACTTGCACTCATGTTCGTCAGAGCCATCATTGCACCATCGTTGAGAGTGTAAGATATCTCCATGTTCTTCTGATCACGAAATGTGGCATCTAAGTTGGTCTTGAAGGCTGCCGCCTCCTCGTACTTCGTTCTTTGCGATATCTTCGCAAGATTTGACACGTACCATTCGTTGAGCCTGTATGGTCGTCCTCCCAGCGGCGGCTTTTTACTCCTGCATATAACTCGTTGCTTAGTGAGCTGATCAATCGCCCCTTTCAGAAGTGTCGTAGTTCGTTCCAAATTATTACTTGAGATTGTAAGGAACTTGTCCCTGATTTGTCGGACTGAGTATTTCGACTCGTTGGTGTTGCAAAGCGACCTTATCCAAGACCTCGCAATGGTCTCATCCGTTATGATGTAGACTGTCGAAGTCACCGCTTCACAGCTAGAAACAGGCATAGCACCCGGGTTTGACGTGACCGCCTCAAAACGTGAAAAAATAGAAGATTGAACGTGGAAGAATTTTTCATGCCAGCCATCACCAATTAATTTGGCATTTTCAAACCTATAGCTCCTATCCAGTGCCAGCCTGGTTTGTGGGATCTGAGCCCCCTCATGTCGCGGTATCTGCATCGTCCATCGGATCAGTCTTGGCCAGTCATATCCCATAGGATGTTCATAGTCGAGCATTGGCAATTCGCCGGTATCATACGCATCAATAAGCCTGTCCTGGAAATCACGAGTAAATTTGGTGATATACGAGCCTTGCTCTTTGCATGCTGTTGCCCAGAACCTACGAAGACCCGCCAAACCAATTCCCGGAAAGATATTCACAAGGAGTCCCCAGTCAACGGATTTATCAGCGCCGCCAAGCAAGGCGCGCACAGCAACAAAGGCAGCCATAATTTCTGCCTTGTTTTTTATTAGGTTGTCTGCAGTTGCAGCACCACGGTTTTTGACGCCTCCTTTTGTGATCCTGGGGATAGCAGTTAAAGCACGCGTAGCCAGAGCAAACACTTTGCCTTTCATTTGAGATTTGCTATCAGTCAAATTTGACAGGCATCTTGCTGTTTTCGCTTTCCTTCTATGTGAAGCTCGCTGGAAGGATACTTCTTCATCACTAGAAGATGACGAGCCGATTTCCATACTCTGGATGAGTATTCTCAATGAATCCGGCTTCAGTAGTTCTGGTGGTAACCAGACTAATGTGTAGGGTTTCACGAGATTGCCAGATCCTGCTGAGAAGTTTATAAATACATTGTGAGGGCCAGCTGCAAGTCGTCTTGAGTTGACCAACGTCTGTATACACATAGACTCCATCAGCATGCAAGTTTTCAATTGCTCGGTGATTCTGTGGTACTGAATCTTCCTGTCTGGGCCGGAACTTTGCCCCTTTTCTGGAATTGATGCAATTCGCTTCTCCATATCCTGAACTATGGATGCCCAAGTAAACCAATCTTGATCCGGCATCCAGCCGCACATTGAGAAGCTGGCATCACCTAAACTTTCAAAGTACTGAAGGTTAAGGTACGGCCAAGTCCCATACATGCCTTGTAAGGATATTGCTGACTCAATGACTGGAGTCAACCTGAGATATTCAACAGTCGACGCATCCTCTCGTATTTTGCTTTCCGTATTTCCGGTAATAGGGATACCATTTTCATATTGGTTGACCTCTGGGGTTCCTGGGCTTGGCAGAACTTCGTCCATGAAAGTGTTTGGAGCTAAGAAACGAATTTCTGCAGATGGACTCATTGTTGAGGGAAACATATGAGGGATATCAATAAATGACGGTTGACTGTTAGCTGGTAGAATTTCCGTAGCCCATCGCACTTGAAATTCGCCTTGAGTTGTTGTCGAAGTGGAGTGGTCACCGTTCCCTCCTTTGGAATGATGTCCCATTCTTCTCCGTTTGTATGGATAAGCAACCTCGTTAACTGTGTCTGTGGATCTCTTAGCTGCAATTTGTGCGACATAGACAGGAGCATCCAACACCGCGACTTCTCCGGCAAGGAGACGACGTCCACGACGCCCGTCTTTTTTCTCGGGCAATCGTGAGATGTCGGACAGAATCAATTGTTCAGGAAAGTAGACCTGCGGATGAGTCTCCCTGATCTTTTCCAATAACCAGAGAGACTCTGGTGAGAATGCATCAAGACCTGGTAAAGTGATGATCTGACACTTTGTGAACAAGCCATTTCGACTTTGAAACCCATGCCAATGCTCCACCACCAACCTATCTTTCAACATGTTACTGAGAGCCCACTGACAGTCCTTCATCTTTGGGACTGGCTCATGAGAGAATTTGGAATTCCAAACAGTTGCAAAGGCGATCCACATTGATTCTCCACCTGGAATAGCTCCCTTCAACCGGGAGAGCATGTCCGTCAGAGTGGAACATATGCGGTTGAAAACCTGCTGTCGTGATGCTCTTTTTTCATCTGTAATTCCACCTTGTGGATATGATTGGTCTTGCGGAAATTCTTTAGTAGCTTTCGCTGTATTCATAGTCCCAGTCACATCAATATTATGATGCGAATCATATAGTGTCGCCTCTAGCATGTCTTGAGAATGATGTAAGTGGTTTGCCCTCCCATCTTTGTAGCGAGAATCAGTCGTTAGTTTTGATAGAGGAATCAACTTCGATAATCTCTTGGGATCGCTCGCCCTATCTAAAACATAAAATGACTGATCGTGACTTTTGGAAGGCTGAATCTGTCGCAATTGAAAAGTTTCGCTTTGAAGGAGTGCACTTGGCCCCCAGCTCAAGGAAGTTTTGACTCCTACTTCATTCTGTAGATCATAGGGCCCAATGATAAAATCATCATTCGATACGCTCGAAATCGAAACTGGGGGTTCGCTTTCTGCTAATGCCTCAACATTCAAAGGTGTATTCACATTGAAGGGCTCACGCGTCAAGCCCGCTGTACTTTCTGTTACGGCAGTAAGAACTGCTTTGTTCAATAGTCGTGTATCTTGCGCCCACTTACTTGCAACTGCTTTTAAATATACCCCATTACCGTTTGAAAGCGATGTAGGTTTTCTTCCTCGACGGGGCGATCCCATTGCCAAAGCAGTATAGAGCGGGTTGCACGCGGTCTGCGATTTTTCAAGGTGATATTTTAGACCAACGTCATTCTTCCAGGTACGTCCGCATTTGTCACATTTCCACGGCTTGGAGATGAAAGCATCCCTGTCACAAGATATGTGCTGCCTACCACGGCCCCTCCCTCTTACTTTTTTGTCCCCCCGAATATGACCCATGCGTTTTGGTGATGTGGTCGTCAGCGCCGAGGGATCCTTATCAATGAGAGTATCATCTTGGGCAGAGGTATAGCCCGTGACTTTTGTTGCTGATTGAACATTGTCTTTCGGAGAGTTGTCTTGTATGTATGGGGTTCGTCGCTGTTCCGAGCTGTTGGACTCTGCCAACGTTGGTGTTGGATCAAAATTTACTTTGAGTGAGATTATGAGTGAGTTCTTGCCTTCTTCAACCCCGCTTGATTTCCCAAGGCTTTCAATATGTTTGCCTTCTGTGCATCGATAATGGGGTTCATCTAGCGAATGTAGCTGTGGTTTTGTGTTCTTTCGTTGTCCTCGTTGTGTTATTCCGGTGGCGCAAAGCCGAGATAAAGTAACCGGTTGTTCTTGTGCTTGGGGAACACGCGAGAATTGCAGGAAGCCATATGACGGTGAACGAAAACCAGGTCCCCTGGAAGCTTCTGTATGCAAAGGTTCTGGGATGACGGACCCAATGGACGAGCTGGAATTTGGAGCGTCAACCTTTAACATTGAATAACGATAAGACGCAATTTTCCCAACCCTTGAGTGCTCGCTTCTAACTTGCAAATGTTTAACATTGAGGGGTTGAATGTCAGGCGTTGACATAGATGTGGTCATTGACGAAAGAAAGCGGGTGAAAGTTGTGCCTAGTGTCAGTCCATAAACATCTGGGTTTGTCAGACCGCTCTCACCAAAAGTCTGGACAGATCTTGCGATAACAGTAGGCAGAGGGAGGTCAGTCGTAGCCGGTGGTGCAACGGCCAGACGCGTGATGCTCGCATGCTGGGTAGGGGTTTGGTCTACTCCATCAATTCCGTCGTAAGTGCCTGATTCGAAAGATTTGCTTAGCCTGCCCGCCCGTTTCCCCGTTGCTAAAAATATTGACCAGTCCTTGGTTGTAAGATCTCGATTGAACTTAACGCAGTCCTTGAATACCCTGTTATCAAGCTTTGCTGCCACATACTGAATTGCATCCCGAGCGTTGAGAAATCTGCAAACTTTGGACACAACTTTCATCTGCCAGCGCATACCTAGAACGCCTAATTTTGCCTTGAGATCTTGCATGCGCATAACACCCCATGCTTTGCAGATAGCCATTATCGTGGTAGCCAGGGCGGTGTAATCAACAGATTCACCAGTCCATCGGGTGCGCCAGGGCACGGGTTCAAGATTGGTCGCCAAGATTTGACGTGAAAGTTTCATTTGCGTTTCGGGCTTGGCTGTGGCATCTCCATCCTTGGGCAATGGTGGTGCGAACGGTTTGAGCCATAACTTGCTGGTTTTGGTCCCTCTAACGAGAGTGGTTCGTTTCGTGATATACCCTTTCCTGACTAGTGCATCAGTTCGTTTCGGTACCGACCGTTTGTCCTGATCGACCAGACGTCCGAGGTCGCCCTGCAAAATCCCCTGCGACTTTTTTGAGGCTATTCCAAGGAGTAAAAGCCATTCAGAACGAGGCACGCGCTTGTAGTCTGCCGCATGGCCTGTAATGGCTTCCCACATGGCTGTATCTGATGCATAGATACTAATTTCGAGCACTCTGGCTGATTGTTTTATTCTAGGCTGGGATATAAGTTGCTGGTAAGCAACTGCTTCATTATTCTCTTCTGTTGGCTCCTCGCTTTCTTTGTAGCATCCATCACTTACATTCTCACAGACGCGCGACAGAGCCAGAGCTTCATCCATTTGTAAATGATTGTACATCCTTTCGTAACCAACTGAAATATCATCTCTTTCAACAATCCATTTCCAAACACTCCCGATTGGTCGATCACTCAGCTCTAGCCCATGTAGAAGCTGAATGTGTTCGGATGAGCTTATAGTGTCACGGATAGTCTCAAGTAGATCAGGTATACTGCAACCTGCAGAACGGAGATGAGTACAAGATTTTCAATCAATTTGGTTGAGAACGCGCAAATGGAGAACGGCCGCGCGTGCAGTGCATGCTCAAACACGCCATGGATGAGAAAAGCCTAAGCAGACTCACCTTGCTCGCCAGCACAGGATATTAGCATCAACACATGGGCAATCAGCCCCTCAAGCTCCCAGACCATGGTGGTTTCTAATGAATCAACAATCCCATCGTATAATGAGGGCTATGTAGAGCGAGAAACTCTGGATAGACCAGTATGAATATTTAATTAATGAGATTTCTATAGTTTATATATTAAAAGAAGGATTATTAATTTATTAATTATATTTATTTATTTATTTATTTATAATTTACTTTATTAAAATTTAAAAAAAAAAATTATAAAAAGTTTTTATAATTTTATAATTTTAAAAAAAATAAAAAATAAAAATTAATAATAAATAATAAATAATAAATAATAAATAATAAATAATAAATAATAAATAATAAATAATAAATAATAAATAATAAATAATAAATAATAAATAATAAATAATAAATAATAAATAATAAATAATAAATAATAAATAATAAATAATAAATAATAAATAATAAATAATAAATAATAAATAATAAATAATAAATAATAAATAATAAATAATAAATAATAAATAATAAATAATAAATAATAAATAATAAATAATAAATAATAAATAATAAATAATAAATAATAAATAATAAATAATAAATAATAAATAATAAATAATAAATAATAAATAATAAATAATAAATAATAAATAATAAATAATAAATAATAAATAATAAATAATAAATAATAAATAATAAATAATAAATAATAAATAATAAATAATAAATAATAAATAATAAATATTTTTTATAATTTAAAAGTTAATTTATTATATTTTATATATTATATTATTAAAGAATTAATTAATAAATATAAATATAAAGATTTTATAATATTTTATAAATATAAACTTTAATATAAAAGCTATAATAAGCTAATCTTATAATTATTATAAATAAATATTAAAAATAATAAAGATTTATTATAATATAAATTAATATATTTTTTTAAATAAAAACTAAAATTAAAATCAATAAAAATTAATTTAAAGATTTAAAATTATAATAATTAATTATAAATCTATAAAAAAAGAATTTAATAAAAAATTATTTTTTATTATAATAATAATTATTATTCTTCTTTTTTTTAAAATATTAATAATAATATAAAACTAAAAAATAATAATACCTAATCTATTATTATATATTATAATCCTTCTCTTTTTCATCTAAGCATTCCTATCCTTGGGTTCGATATTCATCTGACAAGGTATAGATAATATGAAAGGCTTTCATGACCACTGAAAGGCACTCATCTCTGAGATACTCCTTAGGTTCATTACCCTATCATATTTCAAATGAATTGAAGAAGCTCCTCTTTTACCCCTGTACACTCTGTGGAGTCGACAGCTATTACTTATCCGCCACGCCATTCCTCCCGTCAATTTTGAGCATACCCTCCTGATGGCGTAGTTTGGGCATGGCAGAACAAAATTCGGCAGTTGATAACGAAGCGCGACTTCTCCTTTCATCGCCCTTACCCTCGACACCTGCCGTTCATGCAACAGTTGCGAGCACGTCTGTCTTACCCACTCCCCAGAGGTACGGCACATCTTTCTCCAACTCTCAGTTAGTCGCAACACGTCCAGCTTTCCTCTTTGTCTATGATCATACGCTATGTACCTCGTCAAATAATGTCGTTGGAACCCTTCTTACTTTCTTATCTGTTACTCTTATCGGATTTTGTTGACTCTGCATTTGCCTCAGCCACATCCAGCTTTCAGTCTACTCATAGCCTGCCCCAACATCGCGTAACCAACTTCTTACCGTTACTCTCATGTTCCTCTTCTCCGCGCATGATGTTCTGTAGCCCATATTTCTTCCTGTTGACTTGGATGCTCCTGGCTTTCTTCTCTATGATCGGAACTGTCATTTTTCACTATCCTTGTTGATTCTTGTTGACCTCGCAAGCCCTCCTCACCCACTTGGAAGGCATAGGTCGCTGACATAGATATTTACTCTACAAACTATCGTACCAGGTGCTCATGTCTTTTAGAATAACCAGAGCCTCAGCCCGTCAAGCTGCGAGCCGGGCAGCTCAATCCTCGAACGTTCCAGCCAGTACAGTCCCTGCCCAACCTGTGGCTGACAACCCCACTGCTACGATCGTTTCGCCACCATCTTGCAAACGAACGGCTTCCGCGGCTGAACATAATACTGCATTATTTGCAGGGCCAAGCTCTTCTCGACGCCGTTCCAAGAGACAGAAGATCTCTGACGCTGCTGTGAATATATCAACACCATCAAACTCCCAACAAGAAGGCAGCGCTGCCGCTGTCATGGACAGTACTGAGTAAGTTGGCTTCATTTTACATTCTGTACCTGCGCTTAAGTTGACGCGTTGCGACAGTGCCCCATCTGGCTCCATGCCACCTGCCGAGAATGCGACGTTATCTATACCTGTAGGAAGGAAATCTAACAGGTATAGAAAAGCACATATCGAATCGCAAGGTTAGTTCATATTTTGCTATCAACTGTGGCTACTGAGATATAGGATGTTGATTGAGCTAGTAGACTCTTCTTCGAAAACCTCCCATGAGATGCGAAGATCTAGACAGCCAACACAAAGCCGCGAAGAAGAAGGTACGACGATCATGAGTGGGACAGAATACAACAACAAAGCCGTAGTCATCAACTCACCGTCACCGCTGCCCCATGTAGAAGGTACTGCTAACTACAGTGAAGAGCCTGATTATGATTATGAGGAAGATGAAGATGAAGAGGACGGCAACGGTGGCGGTGCTGATGCTGAGCATGACACGCAAGACGATCGGGAGGATGATCATGACCCTTTTGCTGGCTTCGGTATACCAGGAGGCTCACATTCTGGTCTCTCAAGCACTCTTCGTGCGCTTACCGGGATGATGTCGGGCTTATCGGTCCGACTTCGAGAACTTCTCAACCATATACGACAGGACGATCTATCGATTCAAGTGATTGCACTCCAAGAGCTATCCGAGATTCTTCTGGTATCTAACGAGGACAACTTGTCGGGACATTTTTCTCCTGATGCGTTTGTAAAAGAGCTAGTTATCTTGATGACTAACGATGACAGCCCTGAAGTAATGCTTTTAGCATGTCGTTGTCTTGCGAACCTGATGGAGGCCCTGCCAGCAAGCGTTGCTAATGTTGTTTATGGGAATGCTGTTCCCGTTTTGTGTCAGAAACTCCTTGAGATCTCCTTTATAGACCTTGCCGAACAAGCCCTGAGCACTCTGGAGAATATATCAGTGGAGTATCCTTCCAGCATAGTTCGCGAAGGCGGACTAACCGCTTGCCTGTCATATCTTGATTTTTTTGCTACGAGTACTCAGAGGACTGCGGTTACCATTGCGGCAAACTGCTGTCGAAATATTGCTGATGATTCTTTCCCTGTCGTCAGAGATGTCATGCCTACGCTTCTCAATGTCCTGAGCAGTAACGACCAACGAGTAGTGGAGCAGGCATCTCTATGTGTGTCTGGTATTGTTGAAAGCTTCAAGTACGAACCCGCAAAGCTGGAGGAGCTTGTGAGTGTTGATTTATTACGTGCCGTTTTACGCCTTCTTCTTCCAGGCACCACAAATCATATTGGGCCCAACATTCATACTCAGTTTCTCCGCGTCTTAGCCTTTGCTGCTCGAGCAAGCCCTCGTTTGTCCGCGGAGCTTTTCAAACTCAATGTAGTTGAGACACTATACCAAATTCTAACCGGTGTGTCACCGCCTATTGAGACCGAAAACGTGGGTTCAAAACTTGACAGTGTGATGATTATGCAAGCACTTATCCATCGACCTCGCGAGCAGATTGTGGAGACACTCAATGTTATCTGTGAATTGCTCCCAGGATTACCGGGGACAGACGATTTCTCCACGAAGTTGCCATTGGGGCTTCATGGTGCGACGGACTCAATCGACCTGTCTCCCGCGACTGGAAGAGATCAGCGTGTGCCGAATATGGACCGGCTTAATCTCCTCCAAGATTGCAACATAGAAGTTCGCCGATTTGTGCTAATCATATTCCCAACCCTTACCGATGCATTTTCCAGCACTGTCAATCTCAGTGTTCGCCAGAAGGTCTTGACAGCTCAGCTGAAAATGCTCTCTAATATTGATGAGAGTATTCTCGCAGAGGCGCTGATACCAGTCCCTTACGCCTCATTTCTGGCTTCTATTTTATCACAGCAAGACCATCCGTCACTGGTTATGTTGGGCCTGCAAGCAACAGAGCTGCTTTTAAGACGTCTCGAGAAGATCTATCGATATCAACTGTATCGCGAGGGTGTTATATATGAGATTCAAAATCTAGCATCTGATAACCAACATATTGATGACCAACAAGACTGTTTGGACGCAACCGATGCTTCTCAAGCGCACAATTATACCGGCACAAGGGATGTTAATGAATCTCCATCGCATGAATCGGAATGTGACAGGGACGGGGACGGGGACGAAGACGATGAGGTGGGGAGGGACGATAAAGAGCCTCAGTCTTCCAATGATGAAGATGGTGATTCTGACAACGAGGACAATGAGCCTGATGTTTATGCAGGCGAAATGTCTCCTATGAGTTCTCGAGCCTCGACTCTCTCTCCTGACATGCTTGCTAGTCGTTTCAACTCTAGTGTTCCATCAATGAAATCGCGTATTCGGAATGTGGCAAAGAGGTTTCTGGAACTTCATGAAAAGGGAGATCACGGGCAGGTTATGAAAGCCAAAGCCACGAGTATTTTGGTTGCATTATCTACTTTAGCAGAGGAGCTTGAAGCCTTCTTCTTGAAACGAACATCTGTCCACTTGGTGCCAGAAAATGGGAAAAATCTCTTCCTGAAGCTCGCCTCCTATTTCGACAACGATATCTTCGAAAGTGTCACCAGCGCGGAGCTTCTGGCTTCGGGCATGGTTCGAGCGTTGCTGGAAGTGTTCAGCAACCAGGACGAGAAACTAGCTCAGGCTGCGCAAGCTACGTTTTTAGAGGTCTTCATGGGGCATGCTGCAAAACCCAAATCAAAAACCGCAACAGCTGAGTCGGCAACACCCTTCAGTGTCATGATACACAAGTTACAAGATTTGCTCAGCAGGTCTGAACATTTTGAGGTTATCACTGTACATCATAGCACATATGATGGAAATCGCAGCAGTCCCGCCTCAATGCTGGGCAAGCAAATTAGGCTTCGATTGGTTGCGGACAATGAGTCAAATATTCCTCGCCCTTACCGAAACATTATGGTGTCTATTCATGCAATCGCCACATTCAAATCTCTCGATGACTATCTTCGTCCACGTTTTAGTCTGGCGGAACGACCTCGTGGTATGCGAAGAGACGGTCTATCCCGGGCTCTGGCTGCAATGGCTGGCTCCGGGGGGCTAACTTCAAGTAGCTCAGTTTCAACTCGACTTGCGGAACGATCGCTCTATTCATCAACTCCTGCCCTCCCTCCACCACCTCCTCCACCTCCTTTAACACAATGTAATTCCACTATAAGTCCTTCGAGCTCACGGCAAATGTGGAGGCAAGCAGACAGGACAACACCAGGTTTGGATAGGTCGGTGGCACTCGATCGATCTGTCAGCCCGTATCGGGAAAAGACTGGCGTACGACGCTCAACTCGACGCCATCCAAACGCCGGTGACACCTCTGCTCCACCACCTCCTTCTCTAGGAGATGAGAATAAACAATCTATGAACGTGTTGGAATGTGCAGACGAGAATCAATTAGTTGAGGAAGGGGAAGTTGACAACAGCGCCTTGGACGCGATTGTTGGTGAACTAGATGAAGATATGGACGATAGGGGAATCACGGATCCTTCTGCTGTAAACTTGGAGTTTGCCACTGGTGGCAACATCACCGCTCGAGAAGATGATGGAACCAGAGACTCAACGTTGATGGGCTCAAGTGTTAATCGCAATGACTTTCAGTTGTCAGGTCACACTACCCTGCCGGGTTCACACTCTTCTTCAAAACCTATGTCCTACGCTTCAGCGCTGCAAACCGTGCCTCAAGATTGGCACATTGAGTTTAGTTTAGACGAAGCGGTGATCCCGAACGAGACAACTATATATCGTGCGGTGCATACTTCGGCTACCGGCTGTGCCAGTCACAGCAATAGAAGCGTATGGTCATCAACTCACACAATCAAATTCCGCCGGGTTTCTGGACCACCCCCAACGGAGTCCTTATCTCTGGTATTGAATGCTGAAACCGAGGAGGAGCTTGAGAACGGCATTCCCTCATCTCTCACAGGGCACCCCGCTACATCATCTATTTTGCGCCTTCTGAATATTCTTCATGAGTTAAATACAAATATCGAGGATGTACTCGTTGAGAACAACCACCACGTTGTCAATCTGCACATGGAGCCATTATCGCAATTTGTGAACACCAAACTCACCGCGAAATTAAACCGCCAGCTTGAAGAACCCTTGATCGTCGCTAGCAGTTGTCTGCCAAGCTGGTCCGAAGATTTGGCGCGTCTATATCCGTTCCTGTTTCCCTTCGAGACCCGCCATCTCTTTCTCCAGTCAACATCCTTTGGGTACGCTCGGTCGATGGCAAGATGGCAAGTCGCGCAGTCAGTGGAAGAAAATCGTCGTGATCGGAATAATGAACGGCCATTTCTTGGGCGACTTCAAAGGCAGAAGGTTCGAATATCCAGGCTCAAAATTCTAGAGTCTGCATTGAAAGTCATGGAACTATATGGTGCATCTCAAAGTATACTAGAAGTCGAATACTTTGAGGAAGTTGGTACTGGCCTTGGCCCAACTCTTGAGTTCTACTCAACAGTGTCCAAGGAGTTTTCAAAGAAGAAGCTGAAGCTTTGGCGTGAGGTTGACACCGCTAGTTTGGACGATTATGCCTCTGGTCAAACTGGTCTTTTCCCTCGACCCGTCAGCCCCAAAGAGCTTTCTACCCCCAATGGAGAACGTACCCTTCATCTGTTCAGGATGCTGGGCAAGTTTGTCGCTCGGTCCATGATCGACTCCCGGATAATTGATATACACTTCAATCCTTTTTTTTTTCGCATTGGGGATGCCACATTGACAGGTGTCAAGCCTTCTCTAGGGGCGGTCAAAGTCGTCGATCCAGGTCTCGCCCGTTCGTTGAAAACTATCAAAAAGTTTGCTTTGGCAAAGAAAGAGATTGACGAGGATCCCAACCGGACACCAGCTCAGAAGGTGACAGATACCGAGAACATTGTCATCGATAACGTTCAACTTGAGGAACTCTGCCTGGACTTTACTTTACCAGGCTACCCTGATATTGAACTTGAGGCTAATGGTTCTCACAAGCGTGTTACTATGGATAACGTCGATGTTTATCTAGAAAGGGTCATTGACTTGACACTAGGATCTGGCGTTTTACACCAGGTCATGGCGTTTAGCGCTGGATTCTCTCAAGTTTTCCCCTTTGCAGCACTACGGGCATTTACACCAGATGAACTGGTGTCTTTGTTTGGACGAGTAGAAGAAGACTGGACTCTCGAGAGTATGAACAATTCGCATCGGTGTGGAAATGATGTCTATGCTAATTATTGTTTAGCGCTCACTGACTCCATCAAAGCAGACCACGGCTACAACATGGACAGCCGTAGCGTCAAGAACTTGCTTCAGACAATGAGTAAGCTAGATCTAGCACAGCGCCGAGAATTCTTGCAGTTCACAACAGGAAGTCCCAAGCTTCCCATTGGAGGTATGTTACTGGCTATGCCCAATGCGGAGCTTTACTGATTGGTTTTACAAGGATTCAAAAGCCTTACACCGATGTTCACCGTGGTTTGCAAACCAAGCGAATCCCCTTACACAAACGACGATTATTTGCCCAGTGTAATGACTTGCGTGAACTATCTGAAGTTGCCTGACTATACTACGTTGGAAATTTTGAAGAAGCGGCTCTTCGTGGCTATCAAAGAAGGCCAAGGTGCCTTCCACTTGTCGTAAATATATGGCGTGAGGCGTCGTTGAATATATTATGTTTATTAAAGTAATGGCCCAGGGTATCCATACCGCCACGTGTTTGTAGGTCTTCGGAAAGGAAATCGATGAGAGAAGAGCCCCTTGTTTTATTGCCCCCACCTGGAGATGATTGAATAGGGAGATGGAAGCGATAAATCTTTAGTTTACAAACAGCTATGGTATAGGGTAAATGTTGGTTGCTTTTGTTCTCTGTATAAGCTTGTTAGTATCATCATCCATGCATCAAGTTCCTTGCAATGAACGAAGCGGTCATAGGTAAGCAAATACGTAAGCTAGGTGTGTTTTCATTTGCACACTTGGATAGCCAGATTCGCGAAGCTCAAGAATGTAGGGATTTTGCGCTGATGCTAATGCTTTTGAAGAAAAGCTCGCAACTACCCGTTGGTGTGGTCTTCGTGTGGGGCACAATTAGGCAACCAAGAGGCATACCTCTTAGTTGGCCCAAAAATCCCTAGTATACCTAAAAATTCAGAATTATAAAATACCTCAGTAATACACTAATAAAGAAGATATATTTATTAATTATTACTATATTAATTTAATATATATAGATATAAATTAATAATATTATAATATATTATTCTTATAATTACTTAAATTATATAAAAAAGGCTATTTAAAGCTATATAATATTATTTAATATTATTTAAAGCTATATATAAGATAATATAATAAGCTGAATTATTATTATTTTCTTATATCTTTTATTAATTATTTATATATCTTTATATAATATATTAAATTAAGCTATAAAGCTTTTTATTATATAATATTATATTAAATAATAATAATATTAAAAGAATATTATTTTTAATATCTTATAATTTTAATTATTATATATTTTATATAATTTCTTATATATATTTTAATAAATTATTATTATTATTATTATTATTATTATTATTATTATTATTATTATTATTATTATTATTATTATTATTATTATTATTATTATTATTATTATTATTATTATTATTATTATTATTATTATTATTATTATTATTATTATTATTATTATTATTATTATTATTATTATTATTATTATTATTATTATTATTATTATTATTATTATTATTATTATTATTATTATTTATATTTATTAAAGAGCTTAAAATTAATAAATCTATGATTTTATATATTTATAAAATATTTAATATATTATTAAGAATCTATAATTATTTAAAGATATAATTAAAAGCTAATTAAGTTTTTAATATATATTTTATATTAATTAAAAAACTATTTTTTTTTAATTTAAAAGCTTATATATAGCTTTATTTAATATTTAAATAAAAAGATATTCTTAATCTTAATATATAATATTAAAAAGAAAATTTAAAGATTAAATCCTTTTTATTAATATAAAATATATTATTTTTTTATCTTTTATTTTTATTATTTTAAAGCTTTTATATATTAATAAAAAGCTTTATATATTAATAATAATTAATATTATAGCTTTTTTAAATTTATTTTTTAATTTATTTAATTTTATTAATAAATATTATAAGTATTAAAGCTTATAATAAATTATTTTAATAATTTATTAATTTTTATTATTTATTTTATTAATTTATTAATATATTTTATATTATTAATAATATAATTATTAATATCTATTTTAAATATAAAAGATTTTATAATTATAAATTATTTAATAAAGATCTTTATAAATTAATAGATGAAATAAATTAATGTAATATATATATATTAAAAAGTATTTATTATTATTTAAAGATTTATTTCTTTTTATAATAATATAATAAATATTATAAAATATAAGCTATAAATATTTAAAATAATATATTATTTTTAAATATATATTATTTCTTAATTTATTTTTATTATAATAATTTTATTTTATTATTATAATTTTATTATTTCTTTATATAATTATTTAAAATAAATATAATTATATTATATAAAACCTTAATATAAAAAAGATAATAATATAAGAAAATATTTTTAAAATATTTAAATAATATTATTTAAAATATTATAGTTTTAAATAAATATTTTAATTAAAAATAATTAAT
This sequence comes from Zelopaecilomyces penicillatus, assembly GCA_005765155.1. Classification (NCBI taxonomy): domain Eukaryota; kingdom Fungi; phylum Ascomycota; class Sordariomycetes; order Hypocreales; family Pseudodiploosporaceae; genus Zelopaecilomyces; species Zelopaecilomyces penicillatus. The sequence goes on from VCCP01000007.1 coordinate 509,895, forward strand.
TATAAAAAGATTAAAATTATAATTAAAGTTTTATTTAAAGATTATTTAAAAATAATAATATTATTTTAATTATCTTTTTTTTATATTTTAAATAAAAATATAATTAAAAGTTTAATAAAATAATAATTATTTAAATTATTATTTTTAAGAAAAAAAAAAATATATATATATATAATACTAAAAATAATAAAAATAATAAAATAATTAATAATATAAATTAAAAATATTAAAAATTATGAAATATAAAATATTAAATATATTATTAATTAAAAATTATTAATTTTTATTTAAATTAAAATATATTTATTATATAAATTAAATATTTATTTAAGGAGTTTAACTTTTAAATAATAAATATTGAATTAATATATAATTTTTTAATATAAAAGCTTAATTAATTATTATAAGATTTTTTTTTAATTTAAAATAAAGATTTAATATATTTAAAATAATTAATAAAACCAGATATATTTTAAGCTTAAAAAAGAAGATTATTATAATAAATAAAATTTATATATTATATATATAATAAATTTAATTATATAATAAGGTAATATTTAAAGATATTATAAATATAATAAATTAATAAAGATTATTTTAAATATAAAAAAAGAATAATTAATATAACTTAAAAAGAATTTTTAATTAAAATAAGCTTTTTAATTTTAATTAAGAAAATAAAGATTAATATATTTATTAATTTTTATATATTAATAATAATTAAAAAATAAATAATATTAAAATATATATAAATCTTAATACATATATTAAATAAAGTTTAATTAATAAAATATATTATTATAAAAAAATTAAAATAAATATTTATTAAAAGAATTTATTGATTAAAAATAATAAATAAAGAATTAATTTATATTTATAATATATAAGAAATATAATTCTTTTTAATAATAAATTCAAAAGATATTAATAATATATAAAATAAATATATATATTAAAAAGAATAAATAAAATATATAATACTAATAATTTTTTAAATTAAATATAATTTATATTTTAAAATCTTTATAAAGAAAATCTTATTTAAATAAGATTTAAATTTATTTATTAAAAATTAATAAGCTTTTTAATTTATTTTTAATTAAATTTAATTTTTTTATAATAAAATTAAAGAAATAATATTTAAGCTTTTAAACTTTTATAAAAATATTAATAAAAATATTAATAAAATAAATCTATAATATTTATTTATTTTAAAGGATTCTTTATAATAATTAGTTAAAAAGATTTAATTATTTTTATAAAATTATAAGAAATATTATATTATTTATAATAAAATTTTTTTTAATAATAATATATTTAATTATATTCTTATATTTAAATTAAATTAATAAATTAAAATAATAATAATTTAATAATAAATATTAATTAAATAAAATCCTTTAAGGATTATTAATAATAAAAGATTAAAACTATATTTAATATAATATAAGCTTTAAAATAAGCTTAAATTATATATAAAATATATATAATAAATCTTTTAAAGATAATTAAATAATAATAAATAAATTAAATATATATATATTATAAAAAAGAAGAATATAAAGTTATAAATTATTATATTAATTAAATTTTTTTTTTTTTAAATTAATTTAATTAATATTAAAAATAATTAAAATATAAACTTGAATAATTAAAGAAATTATATATTTTTTAAATTAAATCTTATATAAAAATAAAAAAACCTTAAATATAATATATATTCTTTATAATTAAAAATTATAAAAAATAAAAAACTAATATTAATTAAATTAAATAAATTATTATTTATAATATTTATTTTTATAAATTCTTTTAATTTTATAAATATATAGATTAATTTAAAATATATATATTATAAATTAATTAATAAATAATAAATTTAATATTTAAGATTTAAAAGAATATAATTATTTATATTTAAATAATTAAATATAATAATTAAATTTTAATAAAATATATTAATTATTTTATATTATTCTTAATTATTTTAAGGATTTAATTTTAGGATTATTATAAATAAGAATATATTAAATTTATATTTTTATTAATTGAAATAAGTATTAAATAAGAATAATAAAAGAAATAAATATATAAAATAAATATAATAATAAAATATAAAAAGAATTTAAAATGATAATAAAAGCTATTTTTTTTATTTTAATTTGTTTATAATAATATAACTTTAATATAAATAAATTTCTTATTATTAATATATATATAATTAATATAATCCTAAATATAAAGTATCTCTATAATTTTATTAAGCTTTATCCTTTATTTTATTTTATTTTCTTATTATTAATTCCTAAAAACATATAAAAATAATATATATATTATTAACTTTATATTATAATCCTATTAATTTAATTAAGCTATTTTTTAATAATATAAATAAGAATATAAGATTTCTTTTAAAGTATTATTTTAATAAATAATAAATATAATAAAACGGATAATAAAGAATTAAAAAAACAATAATAAGAAAATAATAATTTAATTATAATAAATATTATAAAATATAAAATATAAAATAAAAAGATATAAATAATAAAATAATAAAGACATAAAAAGATATAATAAAAAAATATAATAATAAAAAAATAATAAAAAAATAATAAAAAAATAATAAAAAAATAATAAAAAAATGTTATTTTATTATTAATTAATTAAGATTTTATAATTAAGTTAATAATAATATAATAATAATAAAAGTTTAAAATTTAATATATAATAATATTAAATAATTATTATAATAATAAAAAGATAATTATAATAGAATTATAAGATATGAGATATATATAATTAGAATAATATATAATTTTTAAATATATAATATCTTTTAGCTTATATTTATTATTATAATATAAATAAAATAAATAATAATCTTTTTATAATAATAATATTTAAGTATAATTATTCTTATTTTATTTATATATTTTAAATTAAATTTATTATTATATTTTAATTTATTAAAGGTTTTATTATTATCATTATTATTCTTTATATTTATTTAATTATAATTAATCTTAAATTAAAAAATTATTCTTTTAATTATAAAGTTATTTAAATCTTATTATATTTTTTATTAAAATCTTAATAAATTATTATAAAAGTTAATATTTATTTATATATATAATATATTTTAATTAAAATATATTTTATTTAATTAATAGATTTTTTTTATTTATTTAATATATTATATTATTAATAATTAAATAAAATCATATATTTATTTAATAATTATTTTAATTTAATTTCTTACAATTAATATTTTATTATAAAATTAATTTTTATTTATATTTACTAAAATCCTTTTAATATAAATTATTTTTATTTAATTATATTATAATATTAATCTTATTTATTTATTATAATTAAATTTATTAAATATTTTTAAATATATTTCTTTTAATATAAGAAAATTAATAATTAAATAATTTAAATATTTAATTTTTATATAAATAATAATAATTTCTTTTTAAAAAAATAATATTTAAAATAAAACTTTTATTATAAAAATATTATTTATCTTATATAATTTATAATTATTATTATTATAATATTATATAATAATCTAAAAAGAATTATTATAAAAGATAAGATAAATATTATATATATTAATATATTAAAGATTATAATATTTATAGCTTTAAATATACTAGAATTAATAAGATTAAAAAGAATTATAATATTAAATTATAAATAAAGTTTAAAATAAAAGAAACTAAAGATTAAAAAAGAAATTTAATATCTATTAATTAATAAGGAAATATTTATAAAAATAATTTAATTAATTTATTAATTTTAATTATTTATTAATAATATTATAAATATATAATATTACTTTTAATAATTAAATATAAAGATTAAAAGAGTTATTATAAAAACCTTAAAAGAATTTAATATTATAAAAAAGATGAATTAATCTATTTAAATAATAATAATTAAATATTTATTAAATAATAATATTATAATAATCTTTATTAATTTTATATTTTAATAAATTATAAATAAAATTATTTAGTTCTTAATATTTAAATTAAATATCTTAATTATTATAAGGATTTATTTAATATTAATTAATAAATTCTAGTATTATTATTATATTTATAATATAAGGTTAATATATAAACTAAAATCTATAAATAAAACCTAATTAAATTAATATTAAGAATATATATTTAATTATTTTAAATTATTATTATTATAAAAATAATATTTCTTCTTAAAACTATTATCTTTAAAAGTATAAATAAATTAATTAAAAAAGGCTTTCTGTTTAAAAAAGGCTTTTATAAATATAAACCCTATAATAAAATAATTTAATTAATAAAATACTTTAAATACCTTAAATATAAATATAAGCCTTATATTTATAATATAATAAAGATAATATATTACTTTTATAATAAGAATATAAATATATATTTTAAAGGATTTAATAAATATATTATATAAAAGAATAAATAATTATAAAGCTATATTATTTATATTAATTAATATAAGGCCTTTATAAATATATATCTTAAAAAATAAATTAAAATAAATAAATCTAAAAAGATTTATAAATATAAACCCTTTTAAATTAATTTAATATATTATAATATAATAGATATAATAAATATATAATTATCTTAATATAATATAAATATAGAACTTTTTATAAATTTAATTAATTATTTTTAAAAGTGATAAAATACTATTAATATTAAAATAAATAATAGTATTTTTAATCTTAATTAGAATATAATTATAGCCTTTTTAATAAGTATTATAATAATTATAATAATATAAAAAGGCTATATAATTATCTTTTTTTTATACTATTATTTATATTATATTAAAATATTAAAGAAAAACTGCTTAAATTAAGCTAAGATATTAATATAATTATATAAAGAATATAATATTATTATTATATAAGAATTATTAATTAATCTATAAATAAAGATACTTTATATTATAAAAAGAAATAAATATTATATAATATAAAATAATAATTATATAATTATGTATATTTATAAGAAATATAATCTTATAATATAATTATAATAAATTAATAAGGATTAAGCTTATATTATATTAAAATTAAATAAGAATACCTTTATAATATAATCTATATATTTTAAATCTTATAATAAAAGGCTATAAATTATATTATTTATAAAAATATCTTAATTATAAAGATAATATATCTTTGTAAATAATTTTATATATATTATTTAATATAAGATATTTATTATAAAAGTTAATTAAAAGCCTAGATTATATTTAAGCTAATATAATAATAATACCTTTTATTAATTATTTATCATAAAATAATTATATAAGCTAAAGATAATTAATAAATTAATACCTTAAATTTAATTTAATATAGCTTAAATCTATTATATAAATATTAGGATATTAATATAAATATAATAGGATTTAATTATTTCTTTTCAATAATAAGGATTAAGATTATAATATAATCCTATCCTTAAATAAATATAATAAAAGAATAAGCTTAAAAAAATATAATTAAGATTAAAGAATTAATTAAAATAATCTTTTATAATTAATAAAAATATTTAAATATTAATCTAGAGATAGATATATTAATAATATAATTATAAAATATTATAAATAATATAATATTTTTAAAGTATAATAAAGCTAGAAAAATACTTATATTTTAGTAAAATAAGGTTATTTAAAAAGTAGTTTAAGAGTTTAAAAGAATAAGGTATTATTATTATATCTTAAGATTATAAATAAATTTAAAAAAAATTTATATCTAAAAGAAGAATTATAATAAGATTCTTAATTTAATAAAAAGAAAATTAATATAGATTATTAATATTAATCTTATTAAAAAAGGAAAAGATATAAGATTTAAAAAAATAAATTAAATTTAAAAGCTAAATATTTTTAGAATTATTAATATTATTATTAAGGTATAATAATAATATTAAGGTTATTATAATTATAAAAAAGATATTAATTTTAATTAAAAATTTCTTTTTTCTTTCAAAAATAATAATAAAAAAGCTTAAGATTAATAAAAATAATAAAATCTAAATTAATAAAATAATTTAATTTATAAAGATTAAATAGATATTTTATAATATTAAAATATAAAAAGCTTTAAATAAAAATAATATCTTAATAAGGTTTTTAAAGTTTATAATTAATTATTTTATATAATAATAATAGATTAATAATAAATTAATAAAGATATTAAAATATCTATAAATAAAATATTATTATCAGATATTTAAGGAAAATATATTAAATATAATAAGATTATAATAATATTTATATATTATTATTTTTTATTTTTATATTATAAAGATTTATATTATTAAAAAGATTTTAATCTTTTAATTAAAAATTAAATAATATAATAAAAATATAATAATATAATAAAAATATAATAATATAGTAAAAATATAATAATATAATAAAAATATAATAATATATAACCTTAATAATAAAGGATTTATTAATAATACTTATAATATTAAAAAAGGCTTAAATAATAAATAAAATTAATTTTAATATTTAATAATAATATAATAAAACTAAATCTATTTATAATATAATATAATAATTATCTTCAAAAATATAATCCTTTTTTTTAAAAAATAATCTTTATAATTTTTTTTAATAGAAATTTAATTATAATAAAAGTATAATAAAATAAATAGATTTATTAATAATAAAATTAATATTTTAAAAGGATTTTTTTTCTTTAATATTTATTTATTAAATCTAGCTTAAATTATATAAAAAAAAAGATTATAAAAATATAATACTTTTTATAATAAAAAAGAAAATAATAATAATAATATTATTAATTATTTAATATTAATTAAATAAATAATAAAATAATAATAAGGATAATTTATTAGAAAATATTATATAAAAAAAAATATTAAAGATATTAAATATTTAAGTATTATAAAGGTATAATTAATATCTTTAACTTTAAAAAAAAAAGAATAAAAAATCTTATTTATTAAAATAATTTAAAAAAAAATAAGATTTATATAATAGAGATAATAAAGATATATAATAATAAAATTATAAGATTATTAATAATTATTAATAATATAAAGAAAAATAAAGCTATTATAATAATAGCTTGAAATAATAATAAACTATAAGATTATTAAAAATAATTAAAAAAATAGAATCCTATAAAAGCTAATAAAATCCTAAATTTAATAAGCTTTAAAATAATCCTATAAAAAAAGAATTAAAATAAATTAATTATATCTTATTAAAAATATAATATATATTAATCTAGTTTTAAGACTAGCTTTATAAATCCTTAATTATTTAATTTTAATTAAATAAATATAAAGATATTATATATATTAAGCTAATTCTTTATTAATTATTAAATATAAAAATAAGATTTATTATATATAAAAAAATAAAGAATAATATTATAATAATATAGAAAAAAAGTATTAATATAAAAAGAGAATAAGGGTTTTTTATTTATTTTTTCTCTTTTATTTATTAAATTAAAAAGGATTATATACTTTATAAAAAATCTAATCTAAAATTAAATTAATATAATTATAAAACTAATAATAATATAATTATTATTAAAATATAATAAATAAATAATTAATTTATTATATTTTATATTTTATTAATTAAGTTTTGTTTTAATATAATATATATTTTCTTTAATTTTAAATATTTTATTTATTTCTTTTTTCTTTTTTATTATTTTTATTTATAATTAATAATAATATAAAGCTTTTATTTTTATAATAAATTCTATTAATAATATTAAATTATACTCTTAGATTTATAATTAATATTAAGATTATAAAAATTATACTTTAAAGCTCTTATAACTATCTTTTAAACTATTTGTATATTAAGTCTTTAATAAGCCTTTTTATTAGCTCTTATAATAAAGCTTTAATAAAGATCTTTAATTAAAGTTAATTATCTTTATCTTTATTTTATTAGATTTTCTTAAATTTAATACTTTTAATAATTTATTCAACTTTTTATAGTCTTTTATTAAAAGAATAATAGTATTATTATAAAATTAAGAAATAATAGATTTATATAGGTTTAGGGTTAAAAGTTTTATATTTTTTATATAATTATTTATAATTAAAGAAAAATATAGCCTAATATAATTAAAGGTATATAAAATATTATTATAAAAAAATATAGTTATTTAATTCTTATTATAATCTTAATAAAAAAAGAATTAAATTAAAATTAAATCTATAAAGTTATTATTAGCTTTTATAATTATTTATCTTCTTTAAATCCCTTTACTTATATAATATATTATTAATATATAAAGAAATAAAAAGAGCTTATAACTAGCTTTATTTAATATAAGGCTTTAATATTATATAAAATAAGCTTAATTTTATATAAAAATTTAATCTTATATAATATACAGAGTTTTTTTATTTTTAAAGATATTTATAATAATCATTAAAGATTATAAATCTAATCTTTAAATAACCTATTATTAATATAATAATAAATATAGATTTTATAAGAAAAAAACTATACTTATATAATTATAATAAATAATCTTAAAATTAAATTAGTTTTTTTAACTTATCTTAAATATTAAATAATATAAAAGTATTTTTCTAAGATTTTAAATATAGATAATAAGTATTATTATTTATATTATAAAAAAATCATTATTTATATTATATAGCTTATATATTATATAGTTATCTTCTTTTTAATTAATTTTATTATACTTTTATATATAATTATAATATATTATAATAAAACTTTTAATATATTATTAAGATAATAATTTATTTTCTTAATATAATTAATTAATTAATATATTTAATTATAAAGATAATTAATTTATTTAAAACTAAGGTTTTTATAAAAGTATTATACTTTAGATTATATACTAGTTTATATATTATCTTCTAAGCTATTAATCTTTAGCTCTTTTAATATAAAGGCTATTATAACCTTTTATTCTATAATTAATTATCTTTATTTATTAATTATATAGTTATTTAAGAAATCTATTAATAAGGGCTAATTAAAGATACCCTTAATTTTAAATTATAAAAGAATATAATAAATATTAATATTTAATTATCTTATAATTAACTATATTATTTATTAAGATAAAGTTATAATATTATAAATTAAAGTATAAAAATTATTTAATAAGGGTATTATAATTTATATATAACTTTATAATAGTCTTTAAAGTATTAGTATTATATAATTAATTTTAATATATAAGTAAAAATTAAAAAGATATATATAACAATTTAAATAATATATAAACTATATAATTTAAATAATAATTTTTTTATAATTTAAATAATAATACTTTAAATAATATATATAAAATTTATTACTTTAATCTTTATTTAATATAGATTATTAATATTATAAATTAGAAATTAATTATAAATTTTATTTAAGTCTTTATTAATATAAAATAATAAAAAGGATTTAAATAGATTTATATATAACTTTAAACCTTTTAAAGCTAGCTTAAAATTATTATCCCTTTTATTATTATAAATAAATAAAAATATATTAAAAGTTTTTAATTTTTTTTAATATAAAAATAGCTTTATATTTATTATATTAATATAAATATTTATATAAAAATTATTTTTTATTAATAAAAAAGCCTTAATATATTAAATAAATTAAATCTTAATATATAAAGTATAATACCTTTAAATAATTTAAAATATAACTATAATAATATAAAAGCTATATAAATAAAGATTATTTATATAATAAAAGAAATTAATCTTTATAAAGCTTAAAGATAAATATTATATTATTTTAATTAATATTAATTATAATTTTAATTAATAAATTAATAGTTTTATTAAAGTAATTTATAAAGACATTAAAATCTATTTAATAATATATTATAATAATCTTTTTAATTTTAATTAAGCTCTTATATAAATAATTATATAAAACGAATAAGATTATATTTAAAATATTCTAATTATAAATATTTAAAAAAAGAATATTAACATTAATATAAAATAATTTAATATATTCTTTTTATAAATTTCTTTCTTTATAATTAAATTATTATTTTAAAAGCTTTATTATATATTTATAATTATAAATAAAGAATCTTTATCTTAATATATATAAAACTATCTTTTTATATAATAATTTATATAATAATTTATATTATTCTATAAATATTTCTTTTAATAATATATTATATAATATATATTATTAATAAAGTATAATTATTATTTTTAATAATAGCTTAAAAAGCCTTTAATATAATTAAAATAATCTTTTTAATAAATTTATATATATTCTTATTTAATTCTTTTTTTTAAGATCTTTAATAATCTTTTCTTTAAATCTAAGATTTAAATTATATTAAACCCTTTTATAGCTAATTAAATACCTTAAAGAATATTAAGTTTAAAATCCTTTTAAATCTAAATATAATTATATTAATATAATTATTCTTTATATAATATAATATTAAAAGATTTAATTCTAGTATTTATTATATATTTATATAAATTAAAATAAAAATAGCTTCTTTATAAAATAATTAATTTAAAAAAATATTTATTAAAAGATCTAGATTAATTAAATATATTATATAAATTATATTATATAAAAAAAAAGGAATAAGATTTATAATGTAATTAAAGAAATTAAATAAATTAATTTAATTAGATTATTAGATTAATTAATTAATTAATTAAAATATAATATTTTAATAAAATTAATAGAAATATATTTTTTAAATAAATTAATTTTTATAGCTTTATATAAGATAATTATATAATTTTATAATAAAGCTTTCTTTTATATTATTTATTTTTAAGCCTTTATATTTAAAATTTAATATTAAGAGATAAATATATAAAGCTAATATTAAACTAAAGGGCTATATAAACCTTTATTATTATAAATAATTAAAAGTATATTTATATATAATAAGATTTATTATTAATATTATTTAATAAATTCTTTAATAAATAAATAAATCTAATTTATATATTAATAAATTTCTTTATTTTAATCTTTAAAAAAATCTATTTATTATTATAATTATTTATATAATAATTTTATAAAAATATAATAATTAAAAAAATTATTTAAGATTATTTATTTTTAATAAAATAATTATTATTAATAATATTAATATAAAATAATAAAAATAAATAATTTAAAAAAATAAAAAAATAATTTTATAATTATATATTTAATTTAAAAAAAAATTAATTATTTAAAATAATATTTAATTATTAATTTTATTTTATATAATTAAATTAATAATTTAAATATTATTTTTTAATTATATTTAAAATCTTAAATTTATTTAAATTTTAAGATTATAAAGCTTTAATATATATTAATAATTTATAATTATATTATTTAAATCTTATTTATTTAAATATAAATATTATAATAATAAAATATTATTATTTAAATTATTATTATTATATAATAAAAATTATTTTATATTTATAAATAGATTTTATTATTAAAAAGAAAAATTATTTTATAATTAATTATTATAAATAAAAATTTATAATTAAAAATATATATTTAAATTATTTTAAAAAAATTCTTATTTTAATTATAAAAGAAATAAAATATAATTAATTTTAATATTATATTTTTTTTATAAATTTTTATTATTTTAATTTTAAAATATATATTTTCTTTTATTTAAAAAAAATTAATTTAATAATAAAATAAATTAGTATTATAAAATTATTTAATTAATAGTTTTATTTATTAAGTATATAAATTAATTAATATTATAATAATTTATATTTTAATAATCTTTATTATAATCTTTTAAATTAATAAATATAATATTTAAATTTAATATAATTAATAGTAATTAAGAAATTTAATTATTAATTATTTAAAATTATAATATTTAAAATTTATAATATTAAAATATAGTTAATATTTAAGTCTAGTTATTAAGCTTGAACTGTTCATGCTGTCGGAGCTTTCTATACGCTGCTACGATATCTTCTCTTTCTACCTGCAATCCCTCTCGCCTGCGCAAGCTGCCGGCAGCTCTGGGAACATTGTGGACATTCACGGTTGCGCTTCCAACTCTGAGTAGCTTTGTCGTCATCTTGTGAAGTTCAGGCGGTGCCAAGGCAACTTCGTGTAAGCCAATCTTGGTCTCAGCTCTCTGCTTCTTCAGTTCAAGCCATGGATCATCATGTAAAGAGGAGCGTCCTTGGCGATACCTCTTACCCGCTCTGTCGACGCCATTGGAATCTTCATCTTTATCATCGGGAGACGTCGAAATCGGAATGCTGGCAGCATCAATTCCTAAGTCTTGCTCAGCCGATAGCTCCAACTCCTCCTCTCTCCTCTCTTGAATCTTATGTTCCTCCTCCCGCCATTGATCATAGAGCTTGTGCATTTTTCGCTCTTTGCGTGTTCGGTGAACTTTCAGACCTAAAATATCTTTTCCATCCTTTATCAGGCTTCTTTTGGCGAGACCAGTAATGGGTAAGGTAGCATCAACCCTGGAAGCGAAGGCTCGGAGATCTTCTCCGGGTCGGATGTGGGGACTTGCAACAGAAGCTGTCGATTCAGAGGATTTTCCTTTCATCACTCTACCCTCGTCAAGGCCCGATCTCGTGATCTTACCCTGTGCGACAGCCATGAGCCGCTTGAACGAACGAGGTGCATCGTCTGATTTTGAGGAAAGCCTATGTCGCCTCGATTTTTGTCTGGTACTCCGGTTTGCTACAAATCTCTTCATATTGACGGGGAGGGGATAGGCGGTCTCTGAAGGCGGAAGATCAAATCTGAGTAGGGTAAGTCTAATGTTCAGGGAGCAAGGGAAGTTGGTATCACACACTCTGCATCCCCATCCCGCTTCCGTTTGTGTTTGTGAGGCATGACAGAGTTTGAGTATCATTCCATTAAGTGTGTATGTATCGGTTCGTCCAAATTGGGGCCGTCGGGTCTTTGACGCTGGGTGTTTATTGGTACTAAAATTGCACCTATTGAGAATGTCGGTAGTGAACGGCTTTGAGATGAGTTTTTACTAGGCTGTGAGAAATAGAAATTATAATTAGCAGAGATGCTATATATTACTAGATTAGTAAAATAACGCACTCTCAGTTTACTATCTAGGAATAATTTTAGATATAAAAGAATAACTAGAAAATATAATATTATATTTACTTTTAAATAATTAATATAATTTATAATTTAATATTTTTATTAAAAAGTTTAATTTTATATAAATCTTATTTTATAATAATCTTATTATATATAATAATAATTTTAATTTTTTAAAATTTAATTTTTAAAGATTTATTATAATTTTAATTATATATTTATAAATATTTTAATAATTTTAAATAAAAAAAATTATAATTTTATATAAATATATTAAATAAATTAATATTAATATTAATTATATATTTTAATTTTATTTAATATATTTATAATTTAATTAAATTCTTTATATTTTTAATTAAAATTATTTTTATATTTATTTTTTATAATATAAATTTTATAATTTAATAAATAAATCTTTAATTAAATATATATATATATATATATATATATAATATTAAATATAAATAATTATTTTATTAAATTTTATTATTATTAAAATATATTTTATATAAAAAGATTATAAATTTTATTTATTATAAAAATTAATTTTAATATTTAAATTAATATTAAATTTAAAATTAATTTTAATAATTTTATTTTATTTTTATTATAAAAATAAAAATAGAAATAATTAATAATAATTTAATTATTATTATAATTTAAATTTATTAATTTTAAATTTTAATATATTATAATAAAATATATTAAAATTTAATTTATTATAATATTTTAAATTTATAATAATATTAATTTTTATTTTTATATTATAAATATTATATTTTTAATTATATATTTTATAATATATTTTATAATATATTTTATTATAACTATATTATATAATATAAAAATATAATAATCATTAAATATTATTATTTTTTATTAATTATTTTTAATTTTTATTTATATCTTTAAATTAAATATTTTATTATTAAAATATTTTAAATTTATTTAATATTAATTATTATTATAATTATTTTAATTATATTAAATATAATAAATATTATAAAATATAAAATATAAATATTTAAAGAATTTTATATAATTATTAAATATATAATATATTTTAATTTATTTTTATTATTATAATATAAATAAAATAAATAATAATCTTTAATAATAATAATATTTAAATATAATTATTTTTATTTTATTTAATGATTATAAATTTTTATTATAATTATTAAAAATAAATATAATTATATTATATAAAACTTTAATATAAAAAAATTAATAGCTTAAAATAACATTTTTAAAATATATAAATTATATTAATTAAAATATTTAAATATTAAATAAATCTTTTAATTAAAAATAATTTATTATAAAAGAATTAAAATTATAATTAAAATTTTAATAAAATAATATTTTAATATAATAATATTAAATTAATAATATTTTAAATATTTTAAAAAAGAATATAATTAAAGATTTAATAAAATAATAATAATTTTAATTATAATATAAAATCTATAATATTAAAATTAAATAAATTTAAAAAAAGCCTTTTAAGTTTATAAGCTTTATATTTAATAAAGCTATTTTTAAAATATATATTAATATAAAAATTAAATTTATTAAGATTAAATATCTTTAATTATAATATTATATAATAGCTTTAAAAAGAATAAATATTATATATATTATATATATTAATATATTAAAGATTATAATACTTATAGCTTTTGATATATTAAAATTAATTTAATTAAAAAAGCTATAATATTAAATTATAAATAAAATATAAAATATAAAAAATTAAAGATTAAAAAAAGAATTTAATATCTATTAATTAATAAAAATATATTTATAAAAATAATCTAATTAATTTATTAATTTTAAAAATTAAATATAATTATTTAAATCTTATAATATAAGAATTATATTAAGATTAAGATTAAAAGAGTTATTATAAAGATTTTAAAAGATTTTAATATTATTAAATTAATTTAATTTATATAAATAATAGTAATAAAAATCTTTTTAAAAAAGCTTAATTACTTTTATAATAAAGATTATATTAAAGAATTCTATTTATAAATTTATTATTAAATTTATTATAAATAATAATATTATTAATAAATTAATTAAAAATAATATTAATATTCTTATAATAATAATATATTATAAAGATATAATAATATTAAAAAGATTATTTTATAATAATATAATTATTATTTTCTTTATTTTAAGTAAATAATAAATTATAAATAAGATTATTTAATTTTTAATATTTAAATTAAATATTTTAATATTTATAAGAATTTATTTAAAGTTAATTAAAGGTATTTTAATATTATTATTATAAATATAAAATAAAAATAATATTAAAACTAAAATTTAATAAAATAATATAATCAAATTAATTAATTATTTATATATTAAGCTTCTTTAAAATATAATTATAATAAAGATAATATCTTTTCTTAAAGCTATTATATTAAAGAATATTAATAAATTAAAAAAAGCTTATAAATATAAATCTTTTTAATTTAATCTAATATATTATAATATAATTAAGATAATAAATATATAATTATTTATATATAATATTAATATTAAATCTTTTTTAAAGAATTTAATTAATTATTTAAAAGATAATAATAAATAAATATAAGGATTAATAATAATAACTTTTATATAAATTAAAATATTATAATTATATTTATATTAGATTTTATAATATTTATAATAATATAAAGAGGCTATATGTTTAATCTTATTTTATACTCTTATTTATATTTTATTAAAATATAAAAAAGAAAAGCTTAAGAGAAATTAAATTATTAATATAATTATATAATAAATATAATATTATTATTATATAAAAGCTATTTATAAGCTTATAATTAAGGTATTTTATATTATAAATAATAAATAAATATTATATTATATAATATTATAATTATATAATTATATATATATATAAAGGATATAATCTTAAATTATAATTATAATAAATAAATAAAGATTAAGCTTATATTATAATTAAATAAATATATAATACTTTAATAATATAATTTATTTATTTAAAACTTTATAATAAAAAGATATAGATTATAGTATTAATAAATATATAATAATTATAAAAATAATATATTCTTATTAAGGATTTTAATATATATTATTTTATATAGAATATTTATTATAAAAGATAATTAAAATCTAAGATTATTTTATATATAATTTAGTATTAAAGATATTTTGTTTTATATTTTATAAAATAAAAATATAATTTAAAAATAATACAAGATATAATATTTTAATTCTAGTTTAATATAATATAGATTTAATATATAAATATATGAATATAAATATAAATATAAATATAATTAAATTAAATTATTATTTATATATTATATAAATTAAAATAATAATAATATTATTTATTAAGAGATAAATATAAGAAAAGATAATTAAAATAATAATTTTAAAAATAATTAAAAAATATTTTAAAGCTTAAAGAAATATTAGAATTTAAATTATATAATTAATAATATAATTGTATAATATTATAAATTAAATAATATTAAAGAATTAATATAATTAAAATAATATTTATATTATAATAAAATAAAGCTATTTAAAAGGCTATTTATAAAATCTAGATAATAGAATTATTATTATATTTAAAGATTATAGATTAATTTAATATAGCTTTAAATCTATAAAAAATAATATATAAGCTTTTAATCTTATTCTTATTAAAAAATAAAGATATTTAAAATCTAAAAAGATAAATAAAATTAAAAGTTTATATACCCTTTAAACCTTTAATAATATTATTATTATAATATAATAATAATATAAAGATTATTATAATTATAAAAAAGATATTAATTTTAATAATTAAATTCTTTTTTTTTAATAATTATAAAAAAAAAGATTAAAACTTAAAGAAATATAAAATTTAAATAAAATAATTAATTAAATTAAAAAATATAAAATAGATATTTTATAATATAAAAGCTTAAAAGGTTTTAAATAAAAATAAAATCTTAATAAGCATTTTTAAAATTTATAATAAATTACTTTTAATAATAATAATATATATAATTATAAAGTATTTTAATATATAATACTTTTTATAATAGTTTTATAATATAATAATAATAATATTTAAAAAACTTAAGAAATTATTTTTATATATTAAATAATAAAAAAATAAAGATTAATATCTTTATTAATTATAATAAGAAAAGTTATTAAAATAATCCTTAATAAATATATCTTTTATATAATAAAATAAATCAATTTTTTTTTAAAAGATTAAATAAATATAATTAAAAAAATAATTAAAAATATAAAAATTATAATCTTTATAATTATTAATAAATTATAGATTATTTAAAATAATAATAATAGTATAATATTATTATAATTTAATATAAAGAATATATTTAATATAACTCTTTATTTTTAATTATTTTAAATTTTAAAAAGAAAGACTTTTTAAAATAAATAATAAAATAATTATATAGCTATTTTAAAAAGAGAATAATAAGATTATAATTTAATAATATTATTATTAATCCTTATAATATTTTAATTAAGGTATTATAAAAATCCTTTTTATTTTTTATTTTTTTTATTATATATAATTTTTTTTAATAAGTTTTAATTAAAATATAAAGGCTTAATATAATAAGCTTAAAATAATATTAATCTATTTAATAATAGCTTTAATATAAATAATATAGATTTATTTAATAAAGGCTTAAAAGATATATAAAGATTAATCTAGAATTAATAAATTTAAATTTTATATTTAATAAATTTAATCTATATATTTTATTAAAATATATATAATATTTATATAATGTTTAAGATTTAATAATATTATAATACTCTTTATAAAATATATAAAGATATTAAATATTAAATTTAATAAAAGATTTATTTTTATTAAATATTAAGCTAGAATTTAAAGAAAATTTATTTTATAAAATCTAATTCTTATAAAGCTTATTATAAAAATATAAGGAATTTTTATATAATATAAATTATTTATATAATAATTATATATAATATTATTATATATAAAGTAATTATTTTTTATAAAATTAATAAATCCTTAATCTTATAAGAAATAAAAATAATATATATAATATAAATATTATATTTATATAATATTATAAAAATATATAAAGTTATTATTATATATCTCTTTAAATTTAAGATATATATATTATCTTTAAACCTATACCTTATATAATAAAAAATAAAAAGCCTTAATTATTTATAAAATTAAATAAGCTTCTTTAAATAAATATAAGGGATTATAATAATCTTTATATATTATATTATTTATAATAATAATTTAATCCTTTAATATTATTATTTAAGATTAATATATAATTAAATTAATAATAAATAAAGAATAAATCCCTTAATAAAGAACTTATATATTAATAATAAAAATAATAAATAATAAAACTATTATAAGCAAATTATAAAATAATTAATTAATTTATAATTTTAAATTAAAGGAAATTTAAGAAATTTAATAATCTTATAAAAGTAAAGAGTTTATTATTTATATAAATTAAAATTAAAAAATGAAGCTAAAAGCCTTTCTTTATTATTATATAATTCTTATATATTTTATATTATTATATAATTATATTAGTAAAAGAAAAGAGATAATAAATACTTAATCTTTTAATATTATAATATAGATAAATAAATATAATAAACCCTTTAATAAAAGATTATATTATTTAAAAATAAATTTAATTAAATTAAAATATTTATAATATTAATTAAAATAACAATTATTATATAATAAATACTAAGATTAAAAGGATTATATAAATATAAATAATTAAAATAAGAATTATTATATATTATATAATAGATAATAAAATTAAAAGAATTATATAAATATAAAGATAAGAAAATATTAAATAATAATAATATTATAATATTTCATTTAAAGATTTTATTATAAAATTAAATATATTTAAGGTATTTAAATTATATTTATAGATTAAATATTATATAATTATAATATTTATTAATTAAAAGTATTATTAAAAGTATTTAAATTTAAATTATAAAGCTTAATTATAAAGGATAAAAGATATACTTTTATAAGTATTAATAAAAGAAATAATAATAATATAAATATAAAGTATTAATCTATTAAATATTTTAAAGATAATTTATATATCTTTTTAAAATATTTTAAATAAATAATAATAATATTAATATATAGATATATATATACTTTATTAATAAAGATATTTTTAATCTTTTAATTAATATAATTATTAATAATATTTTAAGTATTAATTAATTAAAGTTATAATTAATAAGGTAATAATAATAAAAATATAATAATCTATAAAAAAAATTAAAATATTAAAAATATCTATAATTAAAACTAAGATATTTATAATAATCTCATATTTATTAATATATTTTATTATAGATTTAAAAATCTATTAAAATATTAATAATAATAATAAAGTTATAATAAAAGTATAATCTATTATCTAGTATTTATAATAAATATTATAATAATATATATAATAATAATCCTTATTTAAATAAATAAAATAAATAAAATAATATCAAAATAATAAATATATTTAATCTATTATTTATATTATAATAATTTTTTAGTTTTTAAATTAAAAAATAAAATATAAATATAATTATTAATAGATTAATAATATAAATATAGTATAAAAGTAATATATATAAAGTAGTTTAATATATAATATAAGAAATCTTAATAATAGATTTAGCCTTAATTAATTTAATAGATATTATTTTTAAAATCTTTTTAAAAATTAAAATCTTTATAATCTAATAATTAAATTAATAAAGATATAATAATAATAAAATAAAATAAAAAAGATTATTTTATAAATCTAAATCTATAAATATAAGATTAATTATAAATATAAATAATAATAATAAAATAATAATCTATAAATAAAAATAATAATTATTATTTAATAAATAACTTTGAAATATTTATATTAAATTTAGAAATAATAAAATATATAATAATTTAATTAATTTAATATATAAATTAAGAATATATTAATAATAAATATAATAATTAAAAGGATTATAAAAAATAAAAAAAGTATTAAATTAATTATTTTATTAAATTAAAATTAATAATATAATAAAAATATAATTTATTTTAATCTAATTAAATATAAAAAAAGGCTAAATTAAAAAAAAGGAATTATTTAAAAAGAAAAAAGAAAAAAGAAAAAAGAAAAAAGAAAAAAAAAAAAAGAAAAAGAAAAAGAAAAAAAAAGAAAATAAGGTTTATATAAGCTAGATAATAAGATTAAATAATAATAAAATCACTTAATTATAAATAATTAATAATAATAATAATAATAAAGCTATTATAATATTATAATATAATAATATTAATAATATTAATAAATATAAAATAAAGATTTAAGAAAGAAATTATATATAAGTAGATAAAATTAAAAAGAATTAAATAAAATTCTATATTAAATTTATAATTTAATCTATAAATATAATATAAATAAAATAATATAGTTATTATAAACAATATATATTAATAAAATTGATCTAGCTTAAAAATTAATTTTATTAATTTAAATAGTTTTTTAGCTTTAATATAATAGATATATAAGTATTATAATTAATATATTAATTTCTTATTAATTATTAAATCTAAAAAAAAGATTTATTATATATTAAAGAATAAAGAAAAAGAGCTATAATAATATAATATAAATATAAATAAGTAAAAAAAGAATAAGATTTTTTTATTTATTTTTTACTTTTTAAATAAAAATAGATTATTTATTTTATAAAGTATTTAATTTAAATCTAGATTAATATAATTATAAGATTAATAATAATAATATTAAAATTAATTATTTATTTATTTTATATAATCTTATTAAAAAACTTAAAGTTTTCTTTTTAATTTAAATTATTATTTTTAAAAGAATAAAAAATATATTATAATATATAGAATTAATTTAATATAATAATTAATAATATAAATTAAAAGTATTAAAATTATTAAATATAAAGTATTAAATAAATCTTTAATAAAAAGATATTAATATATTATGAAATTTAAATATATTTATTTAAAGATTTTAATTTGTAAATAATAAATATTTATATAATATAAAATTCTTTAATATAAAGGCTTAATTAATAATTATAATATTCTTTTAAATCTTAAGATATTAAAAGATTTATATAAAGCTTATAAAGATATAATTAATATTCTTTTTTATTAAGCTTTAATTATTATTTTAATCTAAAATAAGAATAAATAGTAAAGAAATTTTAATAATATATAAAGAAATAATTAAAATAAAAAGATAATTATAAAAAAACTATAAAATAAAATAAGTTATAAAAATAATCAAAAAAAAATAATAAAATCTAATATATCCTTTAAAAGAAAAATATTAATAAATAAAATAGATTTAAAATAATTAAAAAGCTATTAATATAATTATAAATATTCAAAGAATATTTAATATTATATAGCTTTTATTTAATTATAAAAAGGATTATTTAAAGTTTATATTTTAATAAAAAGGCTTAATTAATTTTAATTAATCAATAAAATTAGATTTATTTTAGTTTTTAAAAATAAAATAATTATAGTAAATAATACTTATTAATTGTATATAAAATAGCTTTAATTATATAATATAATACTATTTAAAGGATATTATAAATATAATAAATTAAAGATTATTATAATAATAAAAAGATAATAATTAATATAATTTAAAAAATAATTATTAATTAAAATATACCTTTTAATATTAAATAAAAATTAATTAATATAATTATATATTTTTATATATTAATAGTAATTAAAATTTAAAATAATATTAAAATATATATAAATCTTATTATATATTTAAAATTAAATTTAATTAATAAAATATTTATAAAAGAAAAGTTAAAATAAAAATAATAAATGAAGGATTAATTTATATTTATAATATTTAAGAAATATTTATTATATTTAAAAGTATTTATTTAAGGATTTATTTATATTTATTATAGATTTAATTATAATTTAAAAATAAAGAGAATTTTATTTTATGAAAAATATTAATATTATAAAAATATTAAATATATTTAAATAAATATAATAAAATTTTATAATTTAAAGAAAATTAAAGGAAATTAATTAATTATAATTATATAAATTTATAAAGATTTATTAAATAAATTAATTAATCTATTTATTATTTATTTAAATTAATTAATTAATTTATTAAAAAGAAATAAATAAAAGAACTTTAAAATATTAATATATTATTATAAAATTTATAAAATTTCTTTAATATTTTTAAATTAATAATATAAATAATTTAGTTTTATATAAAGTAATAAATTATATTATTAATATTAAAAGAAATCTTATTATATAATAATATTTATTCTTTATATTAAAAAAGATTAAAAAAGCTATAAATATATTTTAATAAATATATTTTATTTAAATATATTTAAGCCTTTAAAAATATTATAAATATATTAAATCTGTTTTTATTTAAAAAGAATAAATATCTTTAATTATATATAAATAATTAAGATTTTAATAGGATTATAAATAAGAATTATTATATTTTTATCTTTATTTTAAAGATATTAAAATTTATAAATTTAAGTTTAAAGCTTAAATCTTAAATATAAAAATAAGATAAATCTAAACCAGATTTTATTAATATAAAAATAAGATTAAAATAAAGATTTCTTTTTCTTTTTAAATTTATTAATATTATTTTTAATATTTATTTATAATAATTATAAAGCTAGCTTATAATAATTATAAAGCTAGCTTATTATATTTAATAAACTTTCTTTTTATATATTTTTAAAAAAAAGAATATTTATTTAAAATAAAATAATAATTTTTATTATAAAACTAATAGAATATTTAATTAACTCTAAAAGATATATTTTATTAATTTTAAAAAAATAAAAGATTTATTTTTTATATAAAAATTTAAATTATTAATTAAAATTATAAAATATATAATTTAAAGAAAAAGATTATAAAATTTATTTATTTTAAATATAAGTTTTTATTTTTATTTTAATTATTTAATAAAAATAAAAATACCTTTTTTTATAATTAATAATTATTTATTATAAAATTATTATTAATATAGATTTTATTAATAATTATAAAATTAAAAAGAAATTATTTAAAATAATATATTAATATCTTTTTAAGAATATATTTATAAGTATTATTTAATTAATTATTTTAATTAAATATATAATTTAAATAAGTTTTTAAATATATAATATTAATCTTTTATAATCCTTATTATAAAGATATAATATAAATTAAATTAGAATATATTAAATAATAATTAAAAAACCCCTTTTATATATTTTATATATATTTTAAATAAAAGCTTTTAATAATAAATAATTTAATTTAATTTAATTTAATAAAACTAATAAAGCTTTATTAAATAATAAGTTATTATATATATAATATTTATTTAAAATAAAGTATCTTTTATATTAATTATATTATAATTATATCTTAGTATTATATAATTATTATAAGGCTAAAAATATTTAATTTAAAGAAGTAATAATAATATATTATTTTATATATAATTATTCTTAGATAAGCTAATAAAGATATTTTAATAATTAATATTAATATAATAATTATAATTAAATATTAAATAAGATATAAAAGGGATTAAAAAAAAGATTATATTATTTCTATTAAAGATATTTATTATACTATAAAATATATTTTAATTAAAATATAAATAAAATAAAAATCCTTATATTTATTATAAAAGTTAAAAATATATATAAGATTAATATTATCTTATATAGCTATAATACTTTATAAATATTAATATTATTAATTCTAATATAATACTTAATTTTAATTTAAAGAATAAAGAAAATAATTTATCTTTAAATTAAATCTTATTTAAAAATAGATTAATTATATAATAGCTTTAAAATAAGATTAATATTAAATTATAATAAAATAAAATAAAATATTAAAATTAAAATTAATAAATAAATATTTATATTTAAGTTTTATTCTTTTAAATTTTAGTATATTTATTAATATATAAATTAATTTAAACTATAAATATTATAATATAATTAATAAATAAATAATTAAATTATTAAATTTAAATTTAATATATCTTTTAAAATTATATATATTTAATATTATTATAGGATTAATTAAGAATTATAAGATATATTTTATATTTTATAATTAAAATATAAATAAATATTAATAATTAGGATTTTATTATAATTATATATATAATCCTAGGATTATTAAAAGATTTAATTCTAATATTATTTTAAATAGAATATAAATAAGTTTATTTTATAATTAAAAAGATAGCTTTAAATTAAATAAATATATAAATTAATTATAAAATAAAACTTTATTTAATTAAAGTATATAAATATTATTATAATTATATTTATTATATTTATTATATTGATAAAAATATAAAATTAAAAGTTATATAATATAAATAAACTTTTTATTATTAATATTAATAAAATAAATACTATTTTAATAAATATTATTAGATAATATAATACCTTAAATAACTTATTTAAAATAAATATAAAATAATATAATATAATACCTTAAATAACTTATTTAAAATAAATATAAAATAAATAATAATTTTATTATAGCTTTTTAAAGAATTATATAATTTTATTAAATTATATAATAAAAACGAAATTAATTATTTATCTTTATATTAAGATATAATAGATTATTATATTTAAATCTAAATAAAATTAAATAAATAATAAATAAATCCTCTTTAAAAACCTTTATATAATATACTATAAAACTATTTATTAAAAATATAAAAATAGGTTATAAAATTAATAAATAAAGATTAAATTAAAGCTAGCTTTTTTTTAGTTATTATATTAATTCTTTTAATTAAAAAAGCTATATTAAAATAGAGATTTTATATAGATAATTAAGCTTTAAATAAAATTATAATAAAAGATTAGTATTTATTATTATTAAAAAGATATTGAGATTATTATTAAATATTTATTAATTTATAAAATTAAATATTTATTTAATTTTTTATAGAATCTAGATTATAAAAAAGATATAAATAATCCTTTTAATAAATAGAAATTTGTATTTAATTAATAGAATTAAAAAGATTATCCATATTATTTTAAAATTAATATATTTATATTTATATATAATTATTAATATTAATATACTATTAAATAAGCTATTAAATAAGCTATTATATCTCTTTAAAATAGAATTAATTAAATTAATATACTTATAATATTATTTATAATAAAAGGGATTATATAATAAATAATAAAATATAAATAATTAAAGAAATATAATTTAATAATATAAATTTAAAAGATAAAAAATAAGATAATAATAAAATATTAAAAATATTAAAAATACCTATAAATAAAATATTATTATAAAATATTTAAGGATTATATATTAGATATAATAAGATAATAATAATATTTATATAATATATTAAAATAAATAGGTTTTTAATATAATAGCCTGATTTATTATAATCTAATAGCTAGATTTATTATAATTTGATAACTTAACCTATTATTATCTTATAACTAGATCTGTTATTATATAGTAGTGTTAGGTATATATAAAGTTAAAGAGTTGATTCTTTTAACTAAGGTTTTCCTATATCTAATATAGCTACTTATATAGCCTTTTTTAATAAAAGCAGCTATCTTAATCAACTAATTCACTGATTAATTAATTATAGGCTTAGTAAATAATAAAGTAATAAAATATAATATATATTATATAATAATTACCCTTTAATAAAAAAGCTAGGATCCCTTATTATTCTTATTCTTTAAATCCTTTATCTCTAAATCTAAAGTATTATTATCTTTAAATTTATTATTTATCTTATTCTTAGCCTTCTTTTATACTAATCTATTTAATAATCTATTCAGATTCTTTAGCTTATTAAATTTTTGATTATTATTATCTATCTTTAATATTTATTTAATTATAATTAATCTTAAATTAAATAATCTTTTTATTATTTAATTATATAATTATTTAAATCTTATTATACTCTATATTAATATTTTAATAAGCTGCTTTAATAATTTGCTTTTATTTAATATATAATTTATCTTAATTAAAATATTTTTTATTTAAATATTAGATTTTTCTTGTTTATTTATTATATTATATTATTAATAACTTAATAAAATTATTTATTTATTTAAAGATTATCTTAATCTAATTTAATAAGTATTTAATATTAATATATTTTTTAATTCTTTATAATAAATATAGTTTTTTTAAGATTAGTTCTTTAAATATAACTATTAAATCAGGGCCTTTTTATAATAATAGAGTTATTATCTTAATTATTCTTTATTATATTATCTTTTTAATTAAATACTTTTATTTTTTAAGGATTTATATAAGATTCTTATTATTTAATTATATAATTAAGATCTTAATTTATTCTTTATATTTTTTATTTATAATAGAAATTATATTTTTTATTAATAATATTAAAATCTCTTTAATTTAAGTATATTAATTATTAATAAGTATTATAAAGAGATTATTAATAAATAAAATATAGGCTTATTTTATATCTAATTATTTAATAACTATTAATATTTTATTATAAAATTATCTTTTACTTATATTTATTAGAATTTTCTTAGTATAATAATTTTTATTTAATTATATTATAATATTAGTTTTTATTTATTTATTATAATTAAGTTTATTAAATATTCTTAGGTATATAGTTTTTAATATAATAAAATTAATAATTAAATAATTTAACTTTTTAGCTTTTATTTAAATAATAATAATTTCTTTTTAAAAGAATAATATTTTAAATAGAACTCTTATTATAGGAAATATTATCTATATTATATAATTTATAATTATAATTAAGATATATTTAATGATATAATATATTTTAATAATTCTAGTTAAATTATTATATATATTATCTATAATATTTTTAAGTATCTTTATAATATAAAGGGATATTATATAATATAATTAAATTATTTAATCGATTTTTATATATTAAGTATTCGATTTAATTATATTAAGTTTCTCTTTAATATTCTTTAGATTATATTATAATATTTATTTATTCTTTATAAATATTTATATTATTTTATATTTTTAAATAATCTTATAGAATATTTCTTTATATTTATTAAGTATTATCCTATTATATTAAAATATCTTTTTAATTAAGGCTTTATAATAAGATTGTTTTTTATTTATAGATATTTTCTAAAAAACTTTAATAGCTTATATTCCTTATTTCCCAGTTTATATTATTTAATTATAATAATATTATTCTTATTAAAAAGCTTAATACTATTATCTTATAATTTATTTAATATCTTTAATTCTCTAGATAAGCTTATTATATTATTAGATATATTAATATCTTTATTAAATATATTAATTTTTATCTATTAATTTATCTATTAAATAAGTGATTTCTTTAAATAGGTTTAATAAGTAATTAAATAATTAAGTTATTAATTTTTATATTCTATTAATTAGGTTTTTTTTCTTATAGTATATATATCTTTTTAGTTTTAGGTATTTAACTTATTTTTTTTTCTTTAACTATTCCTATTTATAGCTAATAATAATATATATAAATTTATTTTTAGAATTTTATTTACTTTTTTTATTCTATTTTCTTTTATAAATAATCTATTTATAATTTCTTAATAAAGTATTTCTTTTTATATTTCTTAATTAATTAAGCTATTAATTAAATTAATTCTTTTTTTTCTTTATTTATTATATTTAATATTAAATCCCTTTTATTTAATTATATATTTAATCTATAGGTATTAATCTCTTTTATTTATTTATTTTTTAATAATTTTAAATATTTTTTATTTTCCTTTTTAATCTTTTATCCTTACTAGTTATATTTACTTATCTAATACTTTATTAAATAAATTAATCTTTAATAGTTTTAGATATAGATATATTATTAATATTATTTAATAAATTTTTTAATAAGCAGGTAAATGTAGTTTATATACTAATAATCTTATTTACTTAAATATCTTAAAAGGATTTATTTATTATTATAATTATTTATAAAATAGTTTATTTAATAATTTATATCCTTTATATAGTCTAAGATATATCTTATTATCTATCATAAATTTAATTAATTTATATTTCTAATTATAAATATATTTTATATATATTATTATTATATCTATAATATAATTTACTTTTTTAATAAATAGATATCTTAAAGTATTTAATATTTTAGTATTTATTTTATTAAAATTCTTTTATAAAAGATCTAATAAATTAATAAATTTAAATCTTATTATTAATTTATTTAATAGTTTTTATATTAAAGTATTAATAGAATTATTTAAGGAAATTTATAAGGCTAAAATTATCTTTATTTATAATATATTTAATATAATTAAGTAATATTTTAAAGCTAGTTTTGTAATTTAATTCTTTTTTTTAGATAATCTATTTATTTATAAATAATAAATAGTATTAAATATTAACTTTATTCCTAGTATTTTAAAGAATTCTTTTTAAAAATTAAAGATAAATTTAATATCCCTATTATTAATTATTACTTTAAATATACTTTAATTATATAATAATAATAATCTTAACCAGACTTCTATCTATTATTTAATTATATAATAAATTAATCCTAGGATTAATATAGATTTTCTATTTTATTTATAAGTTATTATTATTATTATATTAAAGGGATATTTATAATCTGATATTTTTTAGAACAAGTATAATACTTTTTCTAATAATCCTATAATAAAATTAATAATTATTATATAAAAAGATTTATATAAAATAATTATTAATTATAATTTATTTAATAACTTTATATAATCTATTAAATTTTTTAAATATATTTTATAATAAGAAATCTATTATCTAATATATTTTATTATTATTATAATTTAACAGCTAAAGTTATATAATAGGCCTTAGTTATATAACTTAATAATATCACTTAATATATATTAAAGGCTTAAAACTATATAGAATTAGATTATAATTTTAAAAGTAATCTTAAGCTTAGAATCACTCTTAAAACTATAATTTAATAGGATATTTTATAATTCTAAGTATAATCTAATAATAAGGATTATAATTTAAATTATAATCTATAATATATATATATATTTTTAATTTTTACTTTCTTAGTTTAATCTTAGTTAATTATTAATAATATTATTATATTAATCTTATTATTTATCTTAATAATATTAGATTATAATCCTATAAATTTATTATTTATATAATTGATATATTATTTAAAATACTCTAATCTATCTATTAATATAAATCCTTTTATTAGATTTATCTTTTAGGAAATTATTCAATATTATATATTAATAATTCTTATTTAATAGGTTATTATATTACCTTAAGTAATATTATTATTTTATAATAGCTCCTTAAA
This sequence comes from Zelopaecilomyces penicillatus, assembly GCA_005765155.1. NCBI lineage: Eukaryota > Fungi > Ascomycota > Sordariomycetes > Hypocreales > Pseudodiploosporaceae > Zelopaecilomyces > Zelopaecilomyces penicillatus. Next base: position 539,528 of record VCCP01000007.1, read on the forward strand.
TCCCTACCTTATTTAAAAATATTAATTAAAAAGAATTTAAATTAAAAATAAAAATCTTAAAAAAGAAACTTAAAGATTAATATAAGATATATAAAAAATAAATAAAGATAATTAAGTTTACTATTAAAACCTTATAATTCTAGATTAAATAGCTTCTTAAAAATATAAAAATCTAAGTAAAATAATATAGATATAAATTAAAAATAGTTATAGTATAAATATATAATAAAAAAGATATTAAAGAAATCTTAAAGCTATAAATATCTAAATCCTTTAATAGTATTATAAATAAACTTTAAGAATTCCTTATTTAATTTTATACTTTCTTTCTATATTATTTAATATAATTCTAACTTAAATTAATTAAAATAAGATATATTATAAAGCTTTTTATTAGAATTATACTTATCTGATTTAAATTAATACTTTAAGATTATATTAATAATACCTTAATAAATACCTTAAAGAAAAAAACTAATCTAATCTTTATTAACTATAATATTTTTAAATAATAACTCTTAAATACCTTTAAATTATTAAATAAAAAATAAAAAATTAAATAATATCTATATAATCTTATTAAATAAGATCTATCTTAAATTATATTATAAAATTCTAATAAATCTTATTTAAATTATTTAAGAAAGATAAATAAATATATATAGAAACCCTATATTATAGACTTAAATTAGAAATTAAGGATAAATTATATAAAAAAGTCTAACCAGACTCCTTTATAGAATATTATATTATAACTATTATTATTAATAATAGATAATACTTATATTAATAAAAAAAGAAATATAAAGAATAAAACTAAAAATTAATTTACTTTAGATTTTAATTATAATAATAATAATATAAGATAAACTATAATTAATAATAAAATAACCCTAATACCCTATTAATTAAAATAGATCTTAATATTATATAATAATAAGATATATTTAAGATTAAATATTATAATTATAATAAAATAGGATATTTTATTAAGGATTATTAATAATTAAAATAAAAATAAAAAAACTAGAAATTAATATTTAATATATAATAAAGTATATATATTATAATTAAAGATAAATAAATCCTAATTATAATAAAATAAAGAGAATAAGGATATAAATAATCTAAAAACTATAAATACCTTATATCTTAATAATTATTAATATTATAAATTATATTAATCTAATCTAGTACTATTTAATAGAATTAATAACTAGATATAGATATAAATAAAAGAAAGTATTTTAAAGAGATTATAGATTAATAAATAATCCTTATTATAAATAATAAAAATATCTTAATTAAAGATAAAATAATAAGTAATAGCTTAAACTCTAGCTTTTTAAAATCTAAGAATAAAAAACCTTTTAGGATAATTTAATATTATATTATATTATATTTATTATCTAAGAGTATTATTTATAAATATCTTAAGAAAATAATAATTAAGCTTATATAAATATTAAGCTATATAAATAAAATTAATTTTTGATTTATAATTATTAAATATATTTATAAATAGATATTAAAAGAAAATCTAAGTATTCCTATTTTAAAAGATTATCTTAAAAGAGCCTTTATATTAAAAACTAATTATAATAAATATAAAGATAATTATATACTCTTAAACCTTAATTATAATTTTTATAATAAAATTAATTAGATATTATATATTAATTTCTTTTATTTTTAATATTAAAAAGTAAAAATCTAGAATAAATTCTTTTTATATTATATAAAAGTATAAGTGTGATATTTAGTGAATTCCTAAAAGATAAACCTAATAAAAAGGGTTTATATTAATAAATAAATCAGGGTATTTTAAGTAATATATCGGTTATATAGATAATAGATTTAAAGGATTATAATCTAGTATCACTAAAATAAATAATAAGGTTAATATAATAATATTATTAATAATTATCTAAGCTATATCTAAAAGAGTGAAAATTAAGGGTATATATATATATTATAGATTATAATTTAAATTATAATCCTTATTATTAGATTATACTTAGAATTATAAGCTATCTTATTAGATTATAGTTTTAGGAGTGATTCTAAGTCTAGGATTATCTTTAGAATTATAATCTAATTCTATATAATTCTAAGCCTCCAGTATATACCTAGTAATATTATAAATTATATAACTAAGGCCTATTATATAACCTTAGCTATTAGATTATAATATAATATCTCCTTTTTAAAAGGTTTTATCTTTAAGGCTTATAAGTATACCTTTTCTTTCTTTCTTTATATTTATAAGTTATAGGATTTATATTATATTAAATTATTTTTTATAATATTAGATTATATTAGGAAATCTTAATATTCTTTAAAGAAGATTATTAAATATTCTATATTAACTAAAAGTATAGATTTTAATAATAAATTAATAGATATATTATATTCTTATTATTTTAAATAGAAATAATCTTATTATATAGCAGAAAATAATAGCTATTATATAGCTTATATAAAGTAGGGTTATTTCTATAATAGTATTTTAATAATATTTTAATAAAAAGAAAACAACATATACAATAACACCAACACCACCTATAGAACTATAATATAATTTTAAGGTAATTATATAGCTAGTATAATCCATAAGGATTAAATAGGTAAGAAAAGCTATAAAGCAGCGATATAATAAAATAAACTTAAAAGATTAATTAATCATCCTATAATTAATTAAATAAAAAAGATAGCTTTTTAATAGCTAGTCTTTTAAATACACTAGAAAAATTCTTAGGTAAAAGGGGGAAAAACTTAAATTAAATAATATCTATCCTATTTAAATAGCCTAGATATAGCTTATCTACTTATATAATTTAATCCCTTTAAATACAGCTTATATAGCTATAGCTTAATTAATTAATAAGGGAGTATATTTAATCCAGTTATTAAAACCCTTCTAATAAATATTAAAGATAACCCTATTATTAAGTTAGGTAATATTTATAACTAATCAAGCAATAATATTTAAATATAACCTTTAGATATCTATATATATATACTTTATTTCTTCTACCTTATTTATTCTTAATTAAGTATTCCCTTAATATTTAATCCCTTTAACTCTTTTAATATCCCTAAAGTATTTAACTTTATTATTTAATCTATAGATAAAGATATTACTAGTTATATTTATATAGTATAATATTTAGATCTATTAGATTAAATAGCTTAAATTATTAAACTATTAAAAAAAGCTTCTATTATCTCCCTAATTTATTAAAGGATCCTTTCTATAATTATTCTATTAGAATAAAGACTAATATAATTATTAAAGTATTCGATATATAATATAAACCTTTTAATAAGGAATATATTATTTATCTTTTTAATAAATTTAATAGTTATAGTATACCCTGCTACTTTTAAGTATTATAAAGGTAAATTAATATTTATTTAAGTAGTAGTCTCTCCTTTATATCTTATAGATTGAATTAATAGTATATAATATAGAAAGGGCTAAGGGTTTAATTCCTTTTATTAGCTTTTTTTTTCCTTTTTAGACTTCTTTTTTCTTTATTAAAAGGATTGGTTTATTTATAAGAAAAATATTTATTATCTAATTAAAATACCCTGCTTAGATTCCTATTAATAAATTACCTTAAGGTTATAATAATATCCTTAAAAGTATTAATATCCTTGTTTAAGTTAATTATAAAAGTATTTAGAGAAGTTAATTTAGCTATCTATTCCTTAAAGGTAATCTGTTTTTAAGGGTTTAAGTATAATATAAGCTATATTAATATAAACTCTATCTTTTTATTTAATAAATCTTAATTAAATAATCCTTAAGTATCCTTAGTATTACTATATATAAATAAAATAAGCCTAGATAAAAGCTTAAAGATTAAATAAATAATAAATAACCTATTCTTATTAGCTCCTAGAGAATACTATTAAGGTATTATTATTTAATTATTATTAGGTTAAGCTATAATTAACTTAGCTTCCTTAATAATAGTTATATTAATAGTCTTAATTAGCTTAAATCTAATTATCTTATTATACTTAAATTTATTATTTAATTATTATTTAATAATAATTTTAAAGAGTATAGGTTTTTATATTTTAATAGGGTAAATAGATTATTTTATAATAATCTATATAAATAATATAAATAGGCTATCTTTTATAGATATATAGAAGATTCTAGAGTTTTTATATAATATAGATAAAGTATATTTATTAATTAAGAATAATATAGCATCTCCTAGATAAGTAAAATAAAATACTTTATCTATACCTTAATTATAAATTATTTAATTATTAAGATCCTATAAAATAATATAATAAAAGCTTTATAAATATTTAATTATATTTAATTTATTAATAATAAAATATAATATAATATTCCTTACTTTAAGTATATAACTAGATATAAACTGGTTTAAACTATTAAATAAGCATTAATCTTTTAATAATAAATAAAAGGAATTATTAAGGAGTAGATAAAATATATTATTATAAGACTATTTAATCTTATTTAAATCTTCCTTAATCTAATCAAAATAAAAGTAAAATCTAATTAATCCTTTAATAATAATATAAACCTAGAAAAAAGATAAATAACTATACTCCTAATCTTATACTTATATTATATATAGAATAATAATAAATATAAAGTTATAAAGAAGATTAAGCTTATAAAGTATTTACCTTTATAAATATATAAACTCTTTAATATAGTATATTTATTTATTTATTTATAAATCGAAAATATAAAGCTAGCCTTTAAATTGATCCTAAATAAAGGAATATTAATATATATTCTTATAATTAATAAACTTAATAAAGAATCACTTATTAAATATATTCTTATAAAAAGCAGCTAGCCTATTAAGATAATTATAGGTATTAAATATTAGTTAATTATAGGATCTAAACTTATATAAAATATTAAAAAGATCTATATATATATAAAAGTATTTCTTTAATTTAAAAATATATATTACTTTAAGGGCTATAAATATATTATTAAAGATATTATAAAGTATAATTTAAAATAAAGGGTATAATATAAAATTAATAGCTTAATCTTTATTCTTTAATATATATAATAGTTAATAGAGCTTAATTAAATAATCACTCTAGTTCTATCTTTATAGGCCTTAAGGGAATAGCTATATAATAAAGATAAGGCTATATACAGTTAAATCTAAGGTATCTATATTAAAATTCTAAGGAAGGGTTAATAATAGATTAGACCAGTCTTATTAAGGGACTATAAAATAGGATTACTTAAAAAACCTTAGATTTATTATAAATATAATATATTTATTAATATAATTATAAAATAAACCTATACCTCCTTTAAGCTATATTACTCCTATAATAATAATAAGGCTTATATTTTTAATACTTATTTAAAAGAAAAATATAAATATTCTAGAAGTTCTTTATTATTTTAATATTATATATTAATAAAAAGTTAGGTAAGGATATAATTAAATAATAGTAGAGATTAAGGGAATAAAATAAAATAGTATAGGTATTAAAGAAGATAATAAAGATAGAAAAGGGTGATATATATAAGATACCTTTTTATAAAAAAGAGCTTTATAAATATATAAGGGTTCAAATTAATAACCCTTTATAATTATATATAATCACTTAATTAAAGATACCTTTTATTATAAATAGCTTTTCTTTTAAAGTATAGCTTTTTATTATATTTAATAATAATTTATAGCTAGTAAATAATATATATTTTTGTTTATATACTTTTTAAAGGGGCTGCCTTCTAGCTCTTATAACTTTTCTTTTTTTATCTTATAATTTAGCCCTCTTAACTTTAGGATTATTAATTTATCTTTTATTCTTTTTAGATTATTATTATAGATATTATTTAATTATAGAAATTAATCAAAATAATATTTATTCTTAGCTTTTTAATATTAATTCTATTATAAATATAATTATTCTATATAGTATAATTACTTATAAGATTACCTTATTATAAAATAATTATATTAAATTCTTTAATAGTATTAAACTATCCTTTATAATAGAAATAGTAGTAAGTTATAAGGCTTTTCTGGTTTAATACTATTTAATCTTTATAAACTAATATTAATTTTTTTTCTTATTTTTAGATTTAGATAATCTTTAAAGTATAGATTCTAGGGAGGGTAAATATAGGCTAGATAAATTACCCTTTTTATTATAAGGTATCCTTTACTATTAAATTTATAAAAGATATACCTAGCACTCTTATATAGCTAGCTAAGGGCTGAAATCCTAAATAATATTTCTAGAAAGACAATCTTTATAATACTTAAGAATATCCTATATTAGAGTTTATTATAAAAACCTAAATACCTTACTTTATATTTATACTAGTTAAAATAAAATATATTTATAGATATTTTTTTAATATTTTAATAAAATAGAAAGAGAGGATTTATTCTTTATTTATTAATTATTATAGGATTATTAATTTAATCTTATATTCCTATTATATATAATCCTTTTTAATTATTATTATAGCTATTAAAGAGTATATTATATAGCTATATTATCTATATATTTTAATCCTAGGTAAGTATAATAGATATTATTTAAATTATAAATAAGATAGATATATAGATTATAGATAGAGAGGATTTTATAGCTATTAATTTAAGCCAGAGGATAAGGGGAAGTAAATAACTTTCTTAGAAAAGGACTAGATTAAAGACTTAAAGGGACCAGTTATTCCAGATTTCTTAAATATATTTATTATTCCTTATCTATAGAAATATTAATTATTAACTTTAAGGGTTAAATATATAATAAAACAGGATATAGATAAGATAATAAAGAAAAACCCTAATAGGATTTAATAAATATAAATAGGATTAAATAATTCCTTAATTACTAGAATATAGGTTTAGTTTAAAGGGGATAGGATAAATTAGTTTTAGAATAATAGTATTAATTATATAATCTAGATAATTTAGTATTAATAAATAAATTAGCTTTTAAAGGTATTAATTAATCTTTTATAAAATAAAATAAAATAATAAAAGAGTATAATTATTATAATATAATATTATAAAATATATCTATAATTAAATAAAAAAAGGAATTATATAAATAGAAAGATTAAAAAGAGATAATATTATAATACTAAAATAATTTATAAGAACTCCTATTTTTAATAGGAATTTAATAAGTTTTCTAAAGTAAAAAAAAAGGTTTTAGGTATATAAATACAAGCTTTATTTAATCCTAATTAATATAAGTATAAGATAAATCTAAGAATAGGTCTATATTTAAAGGCATAGCAAAATCAAACCAATACAGATTAAGGAAAGATTATAAAAAAATAAGATTAATAAGGACTATTTAATTATTAATATAAGAATAGTTTAATTATTATAATTAAGGTTTAGGAGTATTAATTATCTATTATAATTGATTTAGTATAATTAGTTTATATATTAATAGTGGAATATTATATATAAAAAGTAAAATTTATTATATTTTTTAAGAAATATTATTAAGATCCTCCCTATTAAGGATTTTTAAATAGAATTCAGGCCAGAAAATCCTTAGTTCAAGTATATAAGAAGTTATATATATATTTAAAGTAAGTATAATTAATATATACTTTTCTAGTATTAAATTAGGCTAGGGATTATAACTTTAAATCAAGATTTAATAGCTAGTAGTAAATCCAGGAAATCTTCTTTAAGATTAGTATTAAAGTTAAAGTCTTAGGGTATTATTTAATTAATAGGTAAATTAAAGTATATAAAAAGATCTAATAATCCTAATCCTCTCTTTTCTTTATATAGTTCTTGTTTATCTTTAGATTTAAAGAGCTATATATTAGTATTAGATATCTATTAATTATACTTATCTTTAATAAACTTCTTTAAATAGTTTCTAGAATAGGTCTTATCCAGGAGAATCCTATCTATTATATAAAGTATATATACTTTAATAATATCTGCTTATAAAGCAATCCAATATAAACTATACTAATATATTATTATCTTTATTATATAGGATTTATCCTATTTCTTAGGTATATTATATATAAGCATTAGGTTATTTAGTATTAGTTAATTATATTCTAACTAAAGTATATATTTATTAATAGTATTTATTCTTATTACTAGCTTCTTTCTAAAATTAATCACCTTTTCTCTAGCCTTTATTATATCTTCTAATCTTCTTTCTAGTATTCGAATATAAGACTTAAATAAATCCTTAGCATTAATAATAATATCCTAATTAATAAGCCTTTATATTAGAAATTTAATTTTAAATAATAAAATAAAGTTATACCTATATATAAGATAAAAAGTAGAGAAGCTATAGGATAATTTAATTATAATTCTATTTATAAGAATAGCTACTTTAAGATATCTTATTTATTTAAAGTCTTTTTCTAATATCTTTATTATTATAAATATAAGGCTTTAATAACTAATTTTAATTATAGAATTAATTATAGGATTATATCTAGATATTTAAATATATTTTATACCCTAATTAAACAGTATTTAAGGGAGAAGCCCTTTTATTTCAGATCTATTATTAATAACTATATAAAATATAAATCTATATTATTATATTAAGGTTATAATAAACCTAATTATAACCCTTAAATTAACCTATTATACCGATTAAACTTCTATCTATCCAATTAAATTATAGTAAGCTTTTATAAGGAAATTTATACTATAATTAAATAATATATATTATAAATTAAAGTATACTTTTAATATTAGCTGTTTAAGCGATATTAGAATTATTAATTCTTTACCCTATTATAATATAAACTTTTAATACTTAAGGTAGCAGATTATAATTAAGGAAATATTATTTTATATCTTTCCTTAATAATACCTATTAAAGAGAGTTTTAAAAATAATTACTTTACTTTTATACCCTTAGGCTATATAATAGCTTATTATTAATTTCTTATAGGTAAATAAATTATTAATAATTAATATAGGATAGTTTCTTTTATAGATTAGCTTTAATTAAAGTTTCTTATCCTTAATAAAGAATCTTTAAGCTTTTTAATATAGTATCCTGAATTATACTCTATTAAGATTAAATAGTCTTTTTAATAAATATAGGAATCTAATAATCTACTAGGATTCTATAGAATATCTAGGTTTTAATATATTTAATTATATTAATTTAAAATATATATTAATTATATCCTTTAAATCCTCTTTAATTTTAGTATTTATTTAATTAAATAGGTTTAATCCTTTCTAAGAAAATCTATTTATTATATTATTATTTTTCCTAGGAATATATTTAATAATAAAATCAAATAATATAATATAATTAATCTAATAGGTAATAAAACTACCCAGTATATTATAAATAGCATTATTAAGCTAGTATATAAAGATATATATATCTATCTTTAAGATAAATTATATATTATAGATATATCCTTTAAGCCTTTAAAGTATAAAGAGAATAGCCTTATACTCTTATTTTATTATATTATAGCTATATTTAGCCTTATTCTAATAATCACTTTTAAACCTAATCAGATATTATTATCTATCCAGGACTTATATTAAAACTGCTTTCTATCTTTTAAGGCTAGTATTTATTATAAATATAATTTCTTTACCCTTCCCAAAGAGATTAAATAATATCAGAATAAGGGTAGTTATTATTATATCCTTAAGCTTGGTTATTACCTCTGATTATAATCCTCCCTACTTTTAAGGGGCTTCCTTTTATAATAAAATAGTAAAAGAGAGAGTAATAATAATAAAGTTATATATTTAAATTTAATAATAGCTAATAAATCCAAGAAAGGCCTTAATATCTATTATATTATAATAGATAAGCTATTCTAGGATCTTAATAATTTTCTTTTTAATTGATTTCCTTCTAGATATTCTATAAAGGAATCTAATAATAATAATTATATTTTAATAATATTTTAATTTCCCTTTTAATATTATATATTTAGAAAGCTTAATATTAAAAAGGATTTTATTAAGATTCTATAAATACTTAAGTATATATTTCTATACCCTAAGAAGAATCTTTTTATTATTATAAATAGATTATAGCCTATATATAATAATATTATTAAGAAAGGGTTTATAGATATCTAGGATAAGATTAAATAATATTTAAGTTATAATTCTTATAAACTAGATTATAAAATTTATAATACTTTAAAAGAGTATATATATCCTTAAAAGACTAATAATAAAAGAAAATATAATAAGATCCCTACTCTTTTCCTTTAATAGGACTTAATTATAGCTAGAAAAGAAATCTAATAATAAAAGTATAGTATATATAGAAAAGTCTTTATTAAAGGAATTAATACTAGGAGGAATAAATATATCTCTAAGAATAATAATATTATATTTTATAATAGTATTAATTAAATAAAGCTTCTTATCCTTTTTCTTAATAAAGAAATATTAATTCCTATAAAAAATATAAAATTTTTCTAATATATAATTCTTAAAGTATACCTTTAATAACTTTATAGCTTTTACTTTTAATCCTTATAAAATAAGAATAGAATATACCTATTAGGCTAAATAGGGAATCACTTTAATAACTTAAAAAGATATAACCAGTAGATTAAATATTCTATTTTCTTTAAATTATTAAAATAAAGCCTATTCTTTATTATAAAGGATCTTTAGAAAAATATTAATCTTCTATTAGGTTAATATATCCTTAATTTAAGAAAGGATTTCTTTAAGGTATTCTTTATAGAGTTAGGATCCCTTAGGTATATCAGAGAACTTTAGGGTAATATATTTAATAAAGAGTATATCTAGATTGATTCTTCCCTTTACTTTCTTCTATTTCTTCTTTTTCTAAAATAGATTATTATTAAGTATAAATCTATTTAAAGGAATATTATTAATAGGGTTAATTTTATTAGCCTTCTTCTTATATAAGATATAAATATATACCTTAAGGGGATTATATAATTAATATATTTCCCTTTTTTTAGATTTTTTCTTTTTCTTTAGAAAATCTAATTTAACCTTAACTATTTTTAAAGCTTTAATATACTGCTTTATAGACTTTATCAGTATATACTTAATAATCACCTTATTATTATCAGAATTAAGCTTTATCAGTATTTCTTTATTATCCTTAAAAAGCTATTCTAGATTAATTAATTCCTTATTATTAATTATACCTCTAGTAATATAATTAATATTTAATTTTTTAAGGAATTAGATTTATTTTATTTTTAATAAATAGTACCTATAATAGAAATAATTACTTATACTTATCCTATTTAATACTATATATATAAATCTCTGCTTTTCTAAGAATAATTAAATAATAGCTTAGCTATTCTAATAAATAATATCCCTAGAATAAAAAGTATTATAACTCTATCTAATACTATATATAGATAAGTGGATATTTAAGTAATTCCTATATAGAATTAAACTTCTATTTCCTTAATTATTTAAATAATCTACCCAGAGAATAATATTATTTTAACCTTGATTAGATTATATTTAATCCTATATTTCTTAGCCAATAATTTTAAGATAATATTATCTTTAAAGCCTAAATTAATAAATATATTTATTGCTTTCCCTTCTTAAGAATTAATCCTAACTTAAATCTTAAATATTTATTATATATTTAATAACTAATAGCTATTTAAATATATTTAAATGATTTTATAAAGTATCTTATTAAAAGAGAAGCTTATATTATTATAAAGATTATCTTTAACCGATTCTAGAATATAAAAATAATATAAACCTAATAGATCTATATTATCTTAACCTTAATCGAATAATATTATTTAATACTAGCTATAATTAAAAGAGGCTTCTTCTTATATCTTAATTATAGCTATAATACTAATATATAGTTATTTAATTAGCTTATTAAAAAAGGCTTTATTATACCTTATCTATAGATAAACTTAAATTACTTCTATTATATTCTTTAACTTTATTAAAGATATAGGATTATTTAATTTATTCCTAGGGATATAAAGGACTTCTATTATATTTTCAATCTAATCTAGTAGATCCTAGCCTATAATTATCCTAAGCTCTAAATCAAAATCAATTAATATATAAAATAGTATAGCAATTATCTTTATAAATAAGATCTTCTTTAGTTTTAATTAGTGATAAGGAAATCTTATACTTTAATCTATTATTTATAATATATTCTTAGGTATAATCACTGGATTAAAAGGTATTATTCTATTTAATATTAAGGTAGCCTTAAGAATAGCCTTTTAATATATAATAGTTAGAGGTTTAGTTAACTCTTTATTATTGCCTTTCTATCTCTTCCTTTTATTAGTATTTATATTAATTATATATATTAATACTATTTAATCCTTTATATCTTTATATTAAAAGAGTAATATAAAAGAAATTTAAATTATATTTTTATTAAATATAATATTTAAATATTATAATTTTATAGATTATTATTTAAAGCCTAAATAAAGGATATATTTTTTAAAGATTATATTTTTATATTTATTTAATATCTATTTAAAGTATTAAAAGGCTTTAATTTTAATTAAGAGAATAAAAGGTATAACTATATAATCAAAGAAATTAATAGCCTAAACTATTATAAACTTTTAATAATATTCTTTTATCTTAAGGAACTACTATATAATAATAGAAGGAATTATACTTTAACCTATAATATATCCTAGATTTAATATCTTAATATATAAATTATATATATAAAACCTAAGTTTAATATTATATATTAATTTATTATAATAAAAGGGAAAATAACTTAATAAATTATAATATTAATAATTATTCTTATTCTATCTCCCTTAAAGAAGAAGATATTAAAATCCTTATTATTATTAAGATTAAATATTATTTAATTAAATAAAAAACTTATTAAGCCTTTATACTATAAATCCTTATTAATATATATATTAATACCTATCTATATTTTAATAATTATTTAAATAATATCTTCTTTAATAGCTATATTAATCTTAAGGTTATTAATAAGCTTAATTAATTCCTTTATATCTATTAGCTTAGCTTTAAGGGGTATAATCTTAATAATAATTAAAAAGAACTTTTCTTTAGGGTTAAGATCCTATATAATTAGATTCTTTATTATAGTAATTTAATTAAGTATTATCTTAATAATAATTATATTTATTTAATTCCTAAAACTATTAAAAGTCTTATACTATTTAATAATCAGTCTAATAATCACTTAACTATTAAAATATCCCTAGAGCTATTTATATAGTATCTTCTTAAGTTTATAAGGATTATTAATAGAATTTACTTAAATAACCTTAATAAGGAGCCTTACTAATATAATCTTATATAATATATAAAATAATAGTTTTAAATCCTTCTAATTTAAATTATATTAAGAAATATAGAATCTATACCTATTAAACTAATCCAGAATATCTTTAATAGACTTTAGGTACTATTATTTAAATACTTTTAAATAATCTTTATATAATCTTAATTACTATAAATCTCTTTTAAAGAAATAATTCTTTAATATTTTTTTAGCTTTTACCTATAAAAGATTATAAATAAATCTTTAGATAATATCCTTATAAGTATTAATTATATAATATATAAAATAATTATATTTCTCTTTATTAATTATATTATTATCTTTTATTTTAAGCTTATAGCTTAAAAGGTATTTAATAATATTAATCCTATTAAAATATTTAATAAGCTTAAGGTTAATAGTATATCTTTTAGGTTTATTTATAATAAGGATATCCTTAAGATTATTAAGGAGAATAGTATTAGTTTTAATAATACTTTATTAAAAACTCTTAATAATATTATCCCTTAGTTAATTAATTAATTATAAGCCTAGTCTATTAAGGGAAGGGCTATTAGAATTTATAATAGATATTATACTAGATAAAGGAATACTTAAAGTAAGAATATTAGATATAATAGTTTTAGAAATAGTAATTCTAATAATAAAATTAAAGTTATTTAAAGGTCTTCTTCTTTAATATAAAAAGTATCTACTTAAATTAAGGGCTAGTAATATATTAAGAAGATTAAATAATAATAAAGGCTTTCTATTATAAAGGTATTTAAATATCTAGTTTAAAAAGGAGTTATCTTAACTTTTATATAATAATACCTTATTAATTATATCCTAGTATTAATATAAAACCTTTCCTTTAAGAATAAATACTATATTTAAATTAAGGATAGTAATTCCTACTTTATTATAATTAAATAATATCTTATTTCTAAAATATTAAGATTACTCCTAAATAGAAAGCTTCTTTAATACCAGAGATAAGATCTATAAAAAAAGAAAAAAGATAAAAATATTTCTTAAAATTAATCAAACTATTAAAATACTAACCTATAATATAAAAAAATAAAACCAAGAATCAATATATAATTAATATTATTTATTATTAATCAGATAATTAATATTAAAAGCTATATAAGCTGATTATCTATAATAATTCTTCCTATACTTATTTATATTTTGATTAAGCAAAATTAATAAATTTAGGGTATCTTACCTTTTTAATCTAATATTTAATATATAAATTATTTTTTATATATATTCTAGGTAAAAGCTTATCTTAGGATTAAATATTTCTTTATTTTTTCTTTTAATAATTTAATATTCTATAGTATTAGATTCTAATAGAAAAGAAATTAATAATATCTTATTATTTAATTAGGATAGTATATAATATCCTTACTTTATAGATTTTAGGTCTTTTAATAAATAAGCTTAGTTTTTTTATTTCTAGATTTTTAGGCTATTATCCTTAAAGGTATTTTCTGATTATATTAATTAAAAGATCTTATAAAAATACTTATAATAATTCTTCTTAGACTGGTCCTTATAATAGTTTAAAAGTATCCCTAAATATATTATATTATTAATCTGGTATTAATTAATCCTTTTAATAGTAAAGTAAATAAGATATCCTTTTATCTTGATTATCAGTTTTAATAAAGGGAAAACAATATATATAATAATACTAACACCACCTATAGAATTATAATATAATTTTAAGATAGTTATATAATTAGTATAATCTATAAGGATTAAATAAATAAGAAAAGCTATAAAATAATAATATAATAAAATAAATTTAAAAGATTAATTAATTATCCTATAATTAATTAAATAAAGAAAATAGTTTTTTAATAGCTAATCTTTTAAATATACTAAAAAAATTCTTAGGTAAAAGAGGGAAAAACTTAAATTAAATAATATCTGCCCTGTTTAAATAGCCTGGGTATAGTTTATCTACTTATATAGTTTAATCCCCCTAAATACAGCTTATATAGCTATAGCTTAATCAACTAGCAAGAGGGTATGTTCAACCCAGTTATTAAAGTATCCTTATATATATAATCTTATTTATATTAAAGTGTTTAATTCTTATTAATTTTATTAGTAATAAAACTTTTAAAATAATATTATTATTTAAATTCTAAAAAAGAGAAAACTAAAGAGAGTATTTTAGATATCTAGGATTAATTATCTGAGCTATAATTATAGCTTTTTTTAGCTTTAAACTATTTATCTTGTATTTATAAGCTTAAGAAGAAGGCTAAAGAGTAAAGCTTTAAGTTGGTTTATTAGGGTTTAAAGGAGTTAAATACTAAAAATAGGATTAATCTAATTTCTATCTTAAAGGTATATAAGTATTATATAATATTAAATTTATAGTTTTTAAATACTTTAAATAAAATAGATTAATTTTCCTTAGATTTAGATAATAAATTTATTGATTTAAGGTCTTTAATCAGATTAATTAATTCTAAAGGAATTATTATAGTATTAAATAATAATAGTTTAAATAATTAATAGATTCCTATATATTATCTTTAGGTTTAAAACCTTTCTATTTAATAAGATACTTATTTTAATTGTTTTCTTATCTAGTATTTAATATTATTTTTATTTCCTATTCTTTTTTAATTATTTTTATTTATATTATTATATATTGTTTTATATTATTAAATACTTTATTTAAGAAGGAAATATAGAATATAAGATATAATTATATATTCTTTGGTAATAAAAGTTTATAATTAGTATTAGAAATAGCTTTCTTGATTTTAAAAGATTTAAATTTCTTGAAATCTAATTTATTGCTTAGTTATATTATTATAATATTTAGAGAGGTTTTGCCTAATATATAATATAAAAGATATATTATATCTCTCTCCTTAAAGATTAGTCCCTTTAATCTTTATTTATTTATATAATATTTTATTCTATTATAGATAATTTATAATTATATATAAAGTTCTTTATATAGTTTTTATAGTTATATAATATCTAATATAGCTTTTTCTGATTTTAGCCTTTCTTATTATAATAAATAAAAAGCTTTAGGTATAAATCTGTAATTGGTATATATTAGTATAGTTTATATTAATTCAGAAATAGATATATTATAGATTAATTATAGTTAATAGGTATTTTATTTAATTATTTTAATAGTAATTAATATAAGTATATAAATATTTTTTAATAATTTAATTGATTTATTTTATTTATTTATTTATTTATAGATAATAGGTAGTATTAAGTTTATATCTGGTCCTAAGATATCTTATTAATCCTTACTAAAACTTAAAGGTGAATATTATTCCTTTATTAGATATAATTTCTTCTAATAAGCTATATAAGCTTATAATCACTTTATTAAAACTATAAATAAGGTTTTTAATTAAATTTACTTTTAGGTAAGGGATAAAGTATAAGAATTTTATTAATCTTTTTATAATAATTTATATTAAGTTATAGGCTATTTTTACAAAGGATTCTATTAATAAGGGTAGTTTAATAATAAAGTTAAATAATATTAATTCTTATAGTTATATAGGTACTAATAGTGGTTATAACTCTTTATATAGTTTATATCTTATTAGCTTGGTTTATCTATAAGTAATATAATCATTTATAACCCTTTGAATTATCTATTATAATCCTTTAAATCTATAGTATCTTTATATTTATTCTATAATCTTTATAATTCCTTAATAATTATAAATAGAGGATTTATATAATTCTTATATAATAGTTTCTTAGAGTTCTTTAAATATTTAGAGTTTTTTATTATATTTATAGTATTTATCCTTTTATTTTATACCTTTAGGTATCTTTATTATATCTTTTAAGGAATATACTTATTTAATTTGTTTTAAGATAAGGTTAATTAATATAACTTAGTATATAGTATTTAGCTTTATTTATAGTATATCTGATTTAGATATTTAAAAGATTTATTCTTTATAATAAGGCTTTCTATTATTATAATTACTTTATTAGCTTAGAGTATCTACTCTATTATTTTTAGATCCTTTATAATAAATGATTTTATAGTTATAATCTTTAAGGGTTTTTATATAATAGGTTTATTATATATTTAACTTTTATATAGTAATAAAATAAGAGATATTCTTATAATTAATAAAAACCTTTATTTAATAATTGTTTTTTTATAAGTAATATAAGAATTTATTAAAAGCTTTAATAATAGCTATAAATTCTTTATTATAAATTAGATAATTAAGTTTTGTTTTATAAAGTTTTTTAAAGTAGAAAATAATAAATTATAATCTTTTTTTATTATTTTATTATTTAATTTAAGCTTTAATAGTATAATTTAAGATATTAATCTTTAGTTCTATAGGTTTATCTGGATTATATATTACTAATATAGGTTCTTTATAGATTTGTTTTTTAAGTTCTTTAAATATAGTATTTATATTAGGTTTTTATAGGAATTTATAATCTTTCTTAGTATATTTAATAAATAATATAGCTATTTTATTATAATTATAGATAAACTTTTAGTAGTAGTTAATAAAATCCAAAAACTCTTATATATTTATAATATTTTATAGTATTAGCTAGTTATATACTATAGCGATTTTTATTAGTTTTATTTGAATTTTATTTAGTAAAAAGATATATTCTAAAAAGGTAATTATTTATTTATAAAATTTATATTTTTTTAATTTAATAAGAAGATTATTATCTTAGAGTAGTTATAATATTTTATAAATATATTCTCTATATTTTTTTTTTATTTAAAAGAAGATTAGAATATTATTTAAATAGATTATTATAAAGATATTTAAATATTCTTAGAGAATATTATTAATTATATATTAAAATATTATAGAGGTATTAATAAGATTAAAAGGTATTACTAGGTATTTAAAAAATCTAAATTTAATTCTAAAAGTGGTTTTCTATTTATTACCTTTCTTTATTTAAATCAAGTTATATTCTCCTTTAAGGTTTAAGGTAATAAACTAGTTTATTCTATATAATTAATTATATAGTTTATTAATTAATAATAAGGGTATTTAATCTTTAATTATAATTATATTTAATAATTAATAATCTATAATTAATTATAGTTTATTATTCTTTTTTAATATAAATATAATAAGGTATTCTGCTTTAGATATAAATAGTTAGATATATCCTTTTTTAAGTATTTTATTAAGGTACTCTTATAATATTTTAAATTCCTTAGTATTTAATATATAAATCTTAATAAAAATAGGCTTCTTTTTATTTATAATCTGGATTTTATAATTCTATTGATTATATAAGGGGAGCTTTATTTTAAGTTCTTTATAAAATAGTTAATATATTTATAGTATTCTTTTAGTATAGGTATAAGTTATTTTTCTATATCTAAGGGTGATTTGTTTTTAAAGTATTCTTATAATTACTTTATTATTATCCTAAAAGCAGTAATAATCTATTAGGTTTATTATTATTAATTATTATATTATTTTTTAGTATGATTTCCTGGTAGAAGGCCTTTCTTAATAGTTATAAAGCGTTTCTTTTTTGCTTTATTTATTATTATTAGATATTTATAATCTTTTAAGGATAATATAGTATTACTTTATTATATCTGGTTTATCTTTTAATTAATCTATAGATTATTATTAAATAACTAGGGATAATCTAGTATAAATTTATATTCTTTAATATCTATTATATTAAATATAGTATTATCTTAATATCCTTAGACTTTAAATTTAAAATAATCAGTCTTTTTATTAATCTATTCTTTATTATAGGTAAAGGTATTTTCTTTAAGGTTATATAAGGGGTATAGTTCTTTCTTATTATATTATAATAGTTATATATAATTTATAGCTTTTAGTAATATATAATTACCTATTACTTTATTATCTATTAATATATAAAAATAATATCTTATAATTTATATTTCTATTATTAGTTTAAGCCTATTAATACTTATTATATAAAGGGTTTTTTTAATTAAGGGGTTATATTATAACTCTTTTATAGGTAATTTTATTTATTTTTTAAGTTTCTAGGATTATATTCTTTATATAATCTATTATAATTTATTCTATTTAAGCCTTAAATAATTATATAATATAGAGTTTAATTAGTTTAATTTTCTTTATAGGTTTAGAAATTAAATTCTTATTTATAGAGATTCTTTATTTCCTTATATATATATTTATTTTCCTTTATATATTATCTGTATTAAGGTTTATTATAATTAATTATTATTATAGCTTTATATTAAATCCTCTTTAGGATATTATCTTCTAGTAGTTATCTTTTATATTATTATATTAGTTTTTATTATAAATATATATTATACTTAAGGTTGATATAATTATATAAGTCCTTCTTTTTATAGTCTATAAGTTATAATCTATTATATCCTAATTTAAGCTTTTCCTATTTATAAACCTTATAATAGATAGATTTATAATCTTTATTTTTAGCTTTTTATTTATATTTTTCTAGGGTTTTAGGGTATAGTTTAAATATACTAATTCTAAAAGATATAAAGTACTTAGCCTTATATTAGTTAATAAATTAATCTTTTATAAGGATATTCTTGATTCTTTATACTTTTATATAGTATAGGAAGAATTTATTCTGGATTTTTATTTTCTAATATTAAAAATAAAAGAAATTAATATATAATATCTAACTGATTTTACTATAGAAAATATAATTAAGGTCTAAGAATATATAATTATCTTTATATTTACTATAGTTGGTTTTTAATATAAAGGCTTTTCTAAGATAATCTTTTAGGATAGGGATACCTAAGCCTTTTTTTAATATCTATTTATAAATATATTTAATAATTATAAATTAAAGATTAATTTTATCTATATAACTTGGTATTTATATAAGTTTAATTATTATTTCCTTAAGGTATTTATAGGTAGTACTCTTAGGTAATAGATATAGTATAATATAATACTAAATTATCCTAAGAGGCTTTTTACTCTTAGATTCTAAAGAATTAAAGTTTAAGCTTTTATTTATAGTATTATCTTTTATTAATATATTTTTATTATTAATAGTAAGGATGATTTATCTATCTAGGATTTCCTTAAATTCTTTCTTTTTATCTATATTTATATCCAGTTATTAATCCTATTATATAGTATTAGATTAGGTTAGTATAGTTTATAATATTAATAATTATTAAGGTATAAGGTATTTATAGTTTCTAGGTTATCCTTATCCTTATCTTCTTTATTTTATTATAGCTAGAGTTTATTTATTTTTAGCTATAATATATATACTCTATTATATATTTAATACTAGCTTCTAAGGTTTCTTATCTTTTTTAGGTTATTTATAGTATTATAAGATATATCTATATTTATTATAATTATAATATTAGATTTTTAATATATCTTATTATTAAATAGTATTAAGGTTTATATAGATTAATAAGGAGTCCTATTATCTTTATTTATAGTTAGCCTTATATTATATTTATTATCTAGGTTGAAATCTATAGTATATAGGTTTTTAATTTCTTCTTTTATATTTCTTTTCTTATTATCTTATATACTAATAATTATTAATAGTAATTACTAATATAATATATTTAATAAAGATCTTAAAGTGTTTTTTTTTATAGATTTTATTCTTAACTTTTAATTTAATATTATAATATATAGCTTTTATTTAAGTTTTTTTATCTCTTTTTAATAATCTTAAATATATTTAAATAAATTTAATAATATAATCTATAATTAATCCTATTTAATATAAGTTATATAATTATTATTTGGTTTATAATTATTTATTAATTATTCTAAAGGTATCTTTAAGATATTCTTTAAATTCCTTATAATTACTAAAGATTATATTGGTTTTATATTTTAAAGTTCCTTTTAATAAGTTATTAATATAGTTATATAGAATTGGTTTAAATTAAATAAGTATAATTCCTATTAAGAGTTTTATAATATATTATAACTTAGTTAATTTATCTTTAAATTAGGCTAGATAATATATATAAAAGGCTTAGAGTTAGATAAGGAATACTTAAAGTTTGCTAGGATTTTTATTAAAAAGCTTAGGGTTTTAAAGCTTTAAAACTTCTTTAAAATCTCTATCTTATTAAACTTATATATTTATTTATTCTAGATTATATTAATATTAATTAGTTTATTATATAAGGGTTTCTATAAGTTATTTAATTTATCTAGTTAATATATTAGTTTTTTTATTTATTATATTATTAAATAGTATAATATTGCTTTTATATTATTATTATTAGGTTATAAATTATTCTTATTAGGCTAAGATTTATACTTTAAGCCTTTTAGTTTTGGTTCTTAATTTAATAATATCCTTATCTTCTTCTTCCTTACTATTATTATTATTATTATCTATTGGTTAAGAAGTAATAGGTTGGTTATTAAATACTAGGTTCTAATATTATCTAGTAGGGGTAGGGGTTTAAGGAGCTATAATAATAAATTAATTAATAGAATATTATTTAGGGTTTTATAATAATCTATTAAATAAAAGTTATTAATATATAATATTTAATAAATTCCTAAGGGATAAATCTAATAAAAAGGGTTTATATTAATAGATAAATTAGGGTATTCTAAGCAATATATTAATTATATAAATAATAGATTTAAAGGATTATAATCTATTATTATTAAAACAAATAATAAGATTAATATAATAATATTATTAATAACTATTTAAACTATATCTAAAAGAATGAAAATTAAGGGTATATATATATATTATAGATTATAATTTAAGTTATAATCCTTATTATTAGATTATACTTAAAATTATAAGCTATTCTATTAGATTATAGTTTTAGGAGTAATCCTAAGCCTAGGATTACCTTTAGAATTATAATTTAATTCTATATAATTCCAAGCCTTTAGTATATATCTAGTGATATTATAAGTTATATAATTAAGGCCTATTATATAATCTTGGCTATTAGGTTATAATAATAAGAAATTAAGAATATTCTTATAAAAGATTAATTTATTAATTAATATAAGGTTAAGTATTTTATATCTTTTAAAATTAATATATTTAAATTATATCCTAATATTTTAAAAGAATATAAATAAGAAATTAAAAATAAAAACTATAAGTTTATTTATTATAAGATCTATAAATAGAAAAAACTTAAATTAAATTATAATAGATTATAATTTATTAATTATAGAAAAGAGGATTTATATAATTATATTAACCTTAAGTATAATATATATTTATAATAAAAGCTAATATAATAATATAAAATATAATTACTAAAAGATAATATCCTAGGAAAAACTTAATATAAAGTAATAATAGTAATTAATTATAATAAACCTTAATATAGATAGTATATAAAAGAAAATAAATATATATATAAAGAAATAAAAAACCTTTATAAATAAAAATTTAATTTCTAAACCTATAAAAAAAGCTAAACTAATCAAATTCTATATTATATAATTACTTAAAGCTTAAATAAAATAAAGTATAATAAATTATATAAGGAATATAATCTTAGAAATTTAAAAAAAAAATAAAGTTATCTATAAAAGAGTTATAGTATAACCCTTTATAAAAAACCCTTTATATAATAAGTATTAATAGGCTTAAATTAATAATAAAAATATAGATTATAAAATATTATTTTTATACTTTAATAAATAATAAAGTAATAGATAATTAAATATTATTAAAAGCTATAAATTATATATAATTATTATAATATAATAAAAAAGAATTATATCCCTTATATAATCTTTAAAAAAATATCTTTATTTATAATAAAGGATAGATTAATAAAAAGATAAATTATAAAGATTTAATAAAAATAGGTAAAGTAAAAAAGAAATACTTTATAGCTATTAAAAAGGGCCTCTTATTAAAAAATTATATTAAAAAATAATATAATAATTCATAATAATAAATTTAATAGGTTATTACTACCCTTAGGATAATAATAAAATAATTATAAGAATATTTTAAAAATAAATTACCCTTAAATATAGAAAAATAACTTATACCTATATTAAAAGAATATTATAAATATATTAAATTATTTTATAAAGAACTTAAAATAAAGCTTTCCTTATATAATTAATAGGATTATAAAATCTAGATTATAAATAAAAAAAGGCTATTTTTATTAAAATCTATATATTTAATACTAAGAAACTTAAGATATTATAAGAGTATTTTAATAAAATACTTTAAAAAAGGATATATTTAATTATTTATATTTAAAGCAGGATATTTTATTATATTCATATTAAAAAAGAATAATAAAATATAATTAATTATAGATTATTAATTATTAAATATAATTATAATCAAGGATTAAATACCCTTACTATTAATTAATAAACTATATAATCGATTATATAAAATAAACTGGTTTATTATCTTAAACCTTAAAGGAATATATAATCTAATTTAAATAAAAAAAGATAATAAATAAAAAACTATCTTTAGAATTAAATTTAAACTTTTTAAATATTTAATAATATCTTTTAATTTAATTAATACCTTTATAATATTCTAGTATATAATTAATAATATTCTCTAAGAATATTTAAATATCTTTATAGTAATCTATTTAAATAATATCCTAATCTTTTTTTAAATAGAAGAAGAATATAAAGAATATATTTATAAGATATTATAATTATTTTAAGATAATAATCTTTTTATTAAATTAAAAAAATATAAATTTTATAAATAAATAGTTATCTTTCTAGGATATATCTTTTTATTAAATAAAATTTAAATAAAATCAATAAAAATTATTATAGTATATAACTAGCTAATATTATAAAATATTATAAATATATAAGAATTTTTAGGCTTTATTAATTATTATTAAAAGTTTATTTATAATTATAATAAAATAGCTATATTATTTATTAAATATATTAAAAAAGATTATAAATTCCTATAAAAACCTAATATAAATATTATATTTAAAGAACTTAAAAAGCAAATCTATAAAAAATCTGTATTAATAATATATAATCTAGATAAACCTATAGAATTTAAAACTAATACTTTAAATTATATTATTAAAGTATAGATTAGATAATAAAATAATAAAAATAGATTATAATCTATTATCTTCTATTTTAAAAAACTTTATAGAATAGAACTTAATTATTTAATCTATAATAAAATATTTATAGTTATTATTAAAGCTTTTAATGAATTCTTATATTATTTATAAGGAAATAATTATTAAATAAAGGTTTTTATTAATTATAAGAATATCTCTTATTTTATTATTATATAAAAGCTAAATATATAATAAACCTGCTATATAGAAACCCTTATAAATTATAACTATAAAATTATTTATTATAAAGGATTTAAGAATAATAAAATAAATACTTTAAATTAAAGAAATAATTATAATAATAAAAAGCCTTATTATAAAGAATAAATCTTTTAAATATCTAAATTAAATATATTATAAATAAAATTAAATATTATATATTAAGTTATATTAGCTAACCCTATCTTAAAATAAATTAAATAAATATGCTTTATAAAAGATATAATAAGAGTATTTAAAGATATAAAATAAAAAGATAAATACTATAAATATAATAAGAAACTTTAAATACTTAAAGAACTCTAGAAAATTATTATATAAGAATTATATAAATCCCTTATTTATAGTTATTAAGGAATTATAAAGATTATAGAATAAGTATAAAGATATTATAGATTTAAAAGACTATAATAAATAATCTAGAAGATTATAAATAATTATATTATTTATAGATAAATTAAGCTAATAAGATATAAACTATATAAAGAATTATAATTATTATTAATACCTATATAATTATAGGAATTAATATTATTTGATTTTATTATTAAATTATCTCTATTAATAGAACCCCTTATAAACGTAGTTTATAATTTAATATAGATTATTATAAAAAGATTAATAAAATTCTTATATTTTATACTTTACTTTAAAATAAGCTTAATAAAGGATCTTATCTATAGCTTTAATAGAATAATAATAAGCTTATATAGCTTATTAAAGGAAATTATTTTTAATAGAGAAATAATATTTGTTTTTAAGTTTTAATAAAAATTAATAAAATATCTTAGGATTAAATATAAATTTAATATTATCTATTATTTATAAATAAATAAATAAATAAAATAAATTAATTAAATTATTAAAGGATACTTATATATTTATATTAATTATTATTAAGATAATTAAATAAAATATCTATTAATTATATAATTAGCCTATAATATATCTATTTCTGAATTAATATAACTTATATTAATATATATTAATTATAGATTTATATTAAAAATATTTTATTTATTATATTAAAAAGGACTAAAATCAGAAAAAGCTATATTTAATACTATATAAAAATAATGATTATATAAGGAACTCTATATATAACTCTAAATTATTTATAATAAAATAAAATATTATATAGATTAATAAATATTAAAGGGATTAATCTTTAAAGAAAGAGAAATAATATATCTTTTATACTATATACTTGGAAAAACTTCTTTAAATATTATTATAATATAACTAAGTAATAAATTAGATTTTAAGAAACTTAAATTATTTAAGATTAAGAAAGCTATTTCTAATATTAATTATAAACTCTTACTATTTTAATAAAGGGAAAACAACATATATAATAATACTAACACTACCTATAGAACTACAGTATATTTTTAAGGTAATTATATAACTAGTATAGTCTATAAGGATTAAATAGGTAAGAAAAGCTATAAAGCAGTAATATAATAAAATAAATTTAAGAGATTAATTAATTATCCTATAATTAATTAAATAAAGAAAATAGCTTTTTAATAGCTAATCTTTTAAATACACTTGAAAAATTCTTAGATAGAAGGGGGAAAAACTTAAATTAGATAATATCTACCTTATTTAAATAGCCTAGGTATAGCCTATCTACTTATATAGTTTAATCCCCTTAAATACAGCTTATATAGCTATAGCTTAATTAATTAGTAAGGGAGTATATTTAATCCAGTTATTAAAACCCTTTTAATAAATATTAAAGATAACCTTATTATTAAATTAAATAATATTTATAATTAATTAAATAATAGTATTTAAATATAATCTTTAGATATCTATATATATATACTTTATTTCTTTTATTTTATTTATTTTTAATTAAATATTCCTTTAATATTTAATCCCTTTAACTCTTTTAATATCCTTAAAGTATTTAATTCTATTATTTAATCTATAAATAGAGGTATTATTAATTATACTTATATAATATAATATTTAGATCTATTAGATTAAATAGCTTAAGTTATTAAACTATTAAAGAAAGCTTTTATTATCCCTTTAATATATTAAAGGGTCTTTTCTATAATTAATCTATTAAAATAGAGATTAATATAATTATTAAAGTATTTAATATATAATATAGGCCTTTTAATAAGGAATATATTATTTATCTTTTTAATAAATTTAATTATTATAGTATACCCTATTACTCTTAAGTATTATAAAGATAAACTAATACCTATTTAAATAATAGTCTCTTCCTTATATCTTATAGATTAAATTAATAGTATATAATATAAAGAGGGCTAAGGGTTTAATTTCTTTTATTAGCTCTTCTGTTTTTTCTTTGGATTTCTTTTTTCTTTATTAAAAGGATTAGTCTATTTATAAGAAAGATATCTATTATTTAATTAAGATATTTTATTTAGGTTTTTATTAATAAATTATTTTAGGATTATAATAATATCCTTAGAAGTATTAATATCTTTATTTAAGTTAATTATAAGAGTATTTAAAGAAATTAATTCAATTATCTACTCCTTAAAGATAATCTATTTCTAAGGGTTTAAATATAATATAAATTATATTAATATAGATTTTATCTCCTTATTTAATAAATCTTAATTAAATAGTTTTTAAGTATTTTTAGTATTATTATATATAAATAAAATAAGCCTAGATAAAAGCTTAAAGATTAAATAAATAATAAATAATCTATTTTTATTAACTCCTAAAGAATACTATTAGGGTATTATTATTTAATTATTATTAGATTAAACTATAATTAATTTAGCTTTTTTAATAATAATTATATTAATAATCTTAATTAATTTAGGTTTAATTACCTTATTATACTTAAATTTATTATTTAATTATTAATTAATAATAATTTTAAAGAGTATAGGCTTTTATATTTTAATAAAATAAATAAACTGCCTTATAATAATCTATATAAATAGTATAAGTAGGCTATCTTTTATAGGTATATAAAAGACTTTAGAGTTTTTATATAATATAGATAAAGTATATTTATTAATTAAGAATAGTATAATACCTTTTAAATAAGTAAAATAAAGTATTTTATTTATATTTTAATTATAGATTATTTAATTATTAAGATCTTATAGGATAATATAATAAAAGCTTTATAGGTATTTAATTATATTTAATTTATTAATAATAAGATATAGTATAGTATTTCTTATTTTAAATATATAGCTAGATATAGGCTGGTTTAAACTATTAAATAGATATTAATCTTTTAATAGTAAATAGAAAGGATTATTAGGGAATAGATAAAATATATTATTATAAGATTATTTAATCTTATTTAAATCTTCTTTAATTTAATTAAAATAAGAGTAAAATCTAATTAATCCTTTAATAATAATATAAATCTAAAAGAAAGATAAATAGCTATACTCTTAATCTTATACTTATATTATATATAGAATAATAATAAATATAAAGTTATAAAAAAGATTAAGCTTATAAAGTATTTATCTTTATAGATATATAAATTCTTTAATATAATATATTTATCTATTTATTTATAAATTAAAGATATAAAGCTAGTCTTTAAATTAATCCTAAATAAAAAAACACTAGTATATATTCTTATAATTAATAAATCTAATAAAGAACTATTTATTAAATATATTCTTATAAAAAGCAGCTAGCTTATTAAGGTAATTATAGATATTAAGTATTAGTTAATTATAGGGTTTAAACTTATATAAAATATTAGAGAGATCTATATATATATAGAAATATTTCTTTGATTTAAAAATATATATTACTTTAGGGATTATAAATATATTATTAAAGATATTATAGAGTATAATTTAAAGTAAAGGGTATAATATAAAATTAATAATTTAATTTTTATTCTTTAATATATATAATAGTTAATAAAGCTTGATTAGATAATTACTTTAGTTCTATCCTTATAGGCTTTAAGGGAATAGTTATATAGTAGAGATAAGACTATATATAGTTGAATCTAGGGTATCTATATTAAAATTCTAAGGGAGGATTAATAATAGATTAGGTTAGTTTTATTAAGGGATTATAAAGTAGAGTTATTTAAAAAATCTTAGATTTATTATAAATATAGTATATTTATTAATATAATTATAAATTAAATCTATATCTCCTTTAAGCTATATTATTTCTATAATAATAGTAAGGCTTATATTTTTAATATTTATTTAAAGAAAGGGTATAAGTATTCTAGAAGTTCTTTATTATTTTAATATTATATATTAATAAAAAGTTAAATAAGGGTATAATTAAATAATAATAGAGATTAAAGGAATAAAATAAGATAATATAGATACTAAAAGAGGTAATAGAGATAAAAAGGAGTAATATATATAAGATATCTCTTTATAAAAGAGAGCTTTATAAGTATATAAGGGTTTAAATTAATAATCTTTTATAATTATATATAATTATTTAATTAAAGATATCTTTTATTATAAATAGCTTTTCCTTTAAAATATAGCTTTTTATTATATTTAATAATAATTTATAGCTAATAAGTAATATATGTTTTTATTTATATACTTTTTAAAGGGGTAGCCTTCTAGCTTTTATAACTTTTCCTTTTTTATTTTATAACTTAGCCCTTTTAACTTTAAGATTATTAATCCATCTCTTATTCTCTTTAAATTATTATTATAGATATTATTTAATTATAGAAATTAATTAAAATAATATTTATTCTTAACTCCTTAATATTAATTCTATTATAAATATAATTATTTTATATAATATAATTATTTATAAGATTGCTTTATTATAGAATAATTATATTAAGTTCTTTAATAATATTAAATTATCCTTTATAATAGAAGTAATAATAAATTATAAAGCCTTTCTAATTTAATATTATTTAATCTTTATAAATTAATACTAATCTTCTTTTTTATTTTTAGATTTAAATAATCTTTAAAATATAGATTTTAAAGGGGATAAATATAAATTAAATAAATTACCTTTTTTATAATAAGGTATCCTTTATTATTAAATTTATAAAAGATATATCTAGTATTCTTATATAGCTAGTTAAGGGCTAAAGTCTTAAATAATACTTCTAGGAAAATAATCTTTATAATACTTAAAAATATCCTATATTAAAGTCTATTATAAAAACCTAAATATCTTATCTTATATTTATATTAATTAAAATAGGATATATTTATAGGTATTTCTTTAATACCTTAATAAAATAGAAAGAGAGGATTTATTCTTTATTTATTAGTTATTATAGGGTTATTAATTTAATCTTATATTCTTATTATATATAATCCTTCTTAATTATTATTATAGCTATTAAGGAGTATATTATATAATTATATTATTTATATATTTTAATCCTAGATAAGTATAATAGATATTATTTAAATTATAAATAAGATAGATATATAGATTATAAATAGAGAGGATTTTATAGCTATTAATTTAAGCTAAAGGATAAGGGAAAGTAAATAATTTTCTTAAAGGATTAAATTAAAGATTTAAAAGGATTAATTATTTTAGATTTCTTAAATATATTTATTACTTCTTACCTATAGAAATATTAGCTATTAACTTTAAGGGTTAGGTATATAATAAAATAGGATATAAATAAGATAATAAAGGAAAACCTTAATAGGATTTAATAAATATAGATAGAATTAAATAATTCCTTAATTACTAGAATATAAATTTAATTTAAAGGGGATAGAATAAATTGGTTTTAGGATAATAATATTAATTATATAATCTAAATAATTTAATATTAATAAATAAATTAGCTTTTAAAGGTATTAATTAATCTTTTATAAAATGAAATAAAATAATAAAAAAATATAATTATTATAATATAATATTATAAAATATATCTATAATTAAATAAGAAAGGGAATTATATAAATAAAAAGATTAAAGAGAGATAATATTATAATACTAAAATAATTTATAAAAGTTTCTATTTTTAATAGGAATTTAATAAGTTTTCTAGAGTAAAAGAAAAGGTTTTAAATATATAAGTATAAGCTTTATTTAATTCTGGTTAATATAAATATAGGATAGATCTAAGAGTAAATCTATACTTAAGAGTATAATAAAATCAGATTAATATAGATTAAGGAAAGATTATAAAGAAATAAGATTAATAAGGATTATTTAATTATTAATATAAGAATAGTTTAGTTATTATAATTAAGGTTTAAGAATATTAATTATTTATTATAATTAATTTAATATAATTGATTTATATACTAATAATAGAATATTATATATAAAGAATAAAATTTATTATATCTTTTAAGAAATATTATTAAGATCCTTTTTATTAAAGATTTTTAAATAAAATTTAAGCTAGGAAATCCTTAATTTAAGTATATAAAAAGTTATATATATATTTAAAGTAAATATAGTTAATATATACTCTTTTAATATTAAATTAGGCTAGGGATTATAACTTTAAATTAAGGTTTAATAATTAATAATAAGTCTAGGAAGTCTTTTTTAAGATTAGTATTAGAGTTAGAGTCTTAAAGTATTATTTAATTAATAGATAAATTAAAGTATATAAAGGGGTTTAATAATCCTAGTTCTCTCTTTTCTTTATATAGTTTTTATTTATTTTTAGGTTTAAAAAGCTATATATTAGTATTAGATATCTATTAGCTATATTTATCTTTAATAAATTTCTTTAGATAGTTTTTAGAATAAGTTTTATCTAGGAGAATCTTATTTATTATATAAAGTATATATACTTTAATAATATCTGCTTATAAAGTAATCTAATATAAGCTATATTAATATATTATTATCTTTATTATATAGGATTTATCCTACTTTTTAAATATATTATATATAAATATTAGGTTATTTAGTATTAATTAATTATATTTTAATTAAAGTATATATTTATTAATAGTATTTATTTTTATTATTAACTTCTTTCTAAAATTAATTATCTTTTCTCTAGCTTTTATTATATCTTTTAATCTTTTTTTTAGTATTTAAATATAAGATTTAAATAAATCCTTAATATTAATAATAGTATCCTAATTAATAAGCCTTTATATTAGAAATTTA
Organism: Zelopaecilomyces penicillatus; assembly: GCA_005765155.1. NCBI lineage: Eukaryota > Fungi > Ascomycota > Sordariomycetes > Hypocreales > Pseudodiploosporaceae > Zelopaecilomyces > Zelopaecilomyces penicillatus. The sequence goes on from VCCP01000007.1 coordinate 571,233, forward strand.
ATTTTAAATAATAAGATAGGGTTATATCTATATATATAATAAAAGATAAAAAAGCTATAAAATAATTTAATTATAGTTCTATTTATAAAAATAGCTATTTTAAGATATCTTATCTATTTAAAATCCCCTTTTAATATTTTTATTATTATAAATATAAGGCTTTAATAACTAATTTTAATTATAGAGTTAATTATAGGATTATACCTAAATATTTAAATATATTTTATACCTTAATTAAATAGTATTTAAGGGAGAAGCCCTTTTATTTTAGATCTATTATTAATAATTATATAAAGTATAAGTCTATATTATTATATTAAGGTTATAATAAATATAATTATAGCCCTTAAATTAATCTACTATATTAATTAAACTTTTATCTATTTAATTAAATTATAATAAGCTTTTATAAGGAAATTTATACTATAATTAAATAATATATATTATAAATCAAAATATACTTTTAATATTAACTACTTAAATAATATTAAAATTATTAATTCTTTATTCTATTATAATATAAACTTTTAATACTTAAGGTAATAGATTATAACTAAAGAAATATTATTCTATATCTTTTCTTAATAGTATCTATTAAAAAGAGTTTTAAAAATAATCGCTTTACTTTTATACCCTTAGGCTATATAATAGCTTATTATTAATTTCTTATAGGTAAATAAATTATTAATAATTAATATAGGATAGTTTCTTTTATAGATTAGCTTTAATTAAAGTTTCTTATCCTTAATAAAGAATCTTTAAGCTTTTTAATATAGTATCCTGAATTATACTCTATTAAGATTAAATAGTCTTTTTAATAAATATAGGAATCTAATAATCTACTAGGATTCTATAGAATATCTAGGTTTTAATATATTTAATTATATTAATTTAAAATATATATTAATTATATCCTTTAAATCCTCTTTAATTTTAGTATTTATTTAATTAAATAGGTTTAATCCTTTCTAAGAAAATCTATTTATTATATTATTATTTTTCCTAGGAATATATTTAATAATAAAATTAAATAATATAATATAATTAATCTAATAGGTAATAAGATTATTTAATATATTATAAATAATACTATTAAGCTGGTATATAAGAATATATATATCTATCTCTAAGATAAATTATATATTATAGATATATCCTTTAAGCTTTTAAAATATAAAAAGAATAGCCTTATACTTTTACTTTATTATATTATAACTATATTTAGCCTTATTCTAATAATCACTTTTAAACCTAATTAAATATTATTATTTATCTAGAACTTATATTAAAACTATTCCTTATTCTTTAAGGCTAGTATCTATTATAAGTATAATTTCTTTATTCTTTTTAAAAAGATTAAATAATATTAGAATAAAGATAGTTATTATTATATCTTTAAGCTTAGCTATTACCTTTAATTATAATTCTCTTTACTTTTAAAAGGCTTTCTTTTATAATAAGGTAATAAAAGAGAAAGTAATAATAATAAAATTATATATTTAAATTTAATAATAATTAATAAATCTAAAAAAGGCCTTAATATCTATTATATTATAATAGATAAGTTATTCTAAGATCTTAATAATTTTCTTTTTAACTGGTTTTTTTTTAAATATCTTATAAAGAAATCTAATAATAATAATTATATTTTAATAATATCTTGATTTCCCTTTTAATATTATATATCTAAAGAGCTTAATATTAAAGAAGATTTTATTAAGGTTTTATAAATACTTAAGTATATATTTTTATATCCTAAAAAGAATCTCTTTATTATTATAAATAGATTATAATCTATATATAATAATATTATTAAGAAAGGATTTATAAATATTTAAAATAAGATTAAATAATATTTAAGTTATAATTCTTATAAACTAGGCTATAGAATTTATAATACTTTAAAAGAGTATATATATCCTTAAAAGATTAATAATAAAAAAAAATATAATAAGATCCTTACTTTTTTTATTTAATAAGATTTAATTATAACCAGAAAAGAAATCTAATAATAAGAGTATAATATATATAAAGAAATCTTTATTAAAGGAATTAATATTAAAAAAGATAAATATATTTTTAAAAGTAATAGTATTATATTTTATAATAATATTAATTAAATAAAACCTCTTATCCTTTTTCTTAATAAAGAAATATTAGTTCTTATAAAAAATATAAGATTCTTTTAATATATAATTCTTAAAGTATACCTTTAATAATTTTATAGCTTTTACTTTTAATTTTTATAGAATAAAGATAAAATATATCTACTAGATTAAATAAGGAATTATTTTAATAATTTAAGAAGATATAATTAATAAATTAAATATTCTACTTTCTTTAAATTACTAAAATAAAGCCTATTCTTTATTATAAAAAACCTCTAAGAAAATATTAATCTTTTATTAAATTAATATATCCTTAATTTAAAAAAGGATTTCTTTAAGGTATTTTTTATAGAATTAGAATCCTTTAAATATATTAAAGAACTTTAAGATAATATATTTAATAAAAGGTGTATTTAAATTGATTCTTCCCTTTATTTTCTTTTATTTCTTTTTTTTCTAAAATAGATTACTATTAGGAATAGATCTATTTAAAGAAATATTATTAATAGGATTAACTTTATTAGCCTTCTTCTTATATAAGGTATAGATATATATCTTAAAGGGATTATATAATTAATATATTTCCTTTTTTTTAGATTTTTTCTTTTTCTTTAAAAAGTTTAATTTAATCTTAGCTATTTTTAAAGCTTTAATATATTGCATTATAGATTCTATTAATATATACCTAATAATTATTTTATTATTATTAAAGTTAAGCTTTATAAATATTTTTTTATTATTTTTAAGGAGCTATTTTAGATTAATTAATTCCTTATTATTAACTATACCTTTAATAATATAATTAATATTTAGTTTTCTAAGGAATTAGGTTTATTTTATTTCTAATAAATAGTATCTATAATAGGAGTAATTATTTATACTTATTTTATTTAGTATTATATATATAAGTCTTTGCTCTTTTAAGAATAATTAAATAATAGTTTAGCTATTCTAATAAATAATATCCTTAGGATAAAGAGTATTATAACTCTATTTAATACTATTTTAAAATAAGGAAAATAACATATATAATAACACTAACACTACTTATAGAACTATAGTATGATTTTAAGGTAGTTATATAGCTAGTGTAGTCTATAAGGATTAAATAGGTAAGAAAAGCTATAAAGCAGTAATATAATAAAATAAACTTAAGAGATTAATTAATTATCCTATAATTAATTAAATAAAGAAGATAGCTTTTTAATAGCTAGTTTTTTAAATATACTAGAAAAATTCTTAGATAAAAGAGAAAAAAACTTAAATTAAATAATATCTATTTTATTTAAATAATCTAAATATAGCTTATCTACTTATATAATTTAATCCCTTTAAATATAGCTTATATAGCTATAGCTTAATTAATTAATAAAAGGGTATATTTAATCTAGTTATTAAAACCCTTTTAATAAATATTAAAGATAACCCTATTATTAAATTAAGTAATATTTATAATTAATTAAGTAATAGTATTTAAATATAATCTTTGGATATTTATATATATATACTTTATTTCTTTTATCTTATTTATTCTTAATTAAGTATTCCTTTAATATTTAATCCCTTTAATTTTTTTAATATCCTTAAAGTATTTAACTATATTATTTAATCTATAAATAGAGATATTACTAGTTATACTTATATAGTATAGTATTTAGATTTACTAGATTAAATAGTTTAAATTATTAAGCTATTAAAAGAAGCTTTTATTATCTTCTTAATATATTAAAAGATCCCTTCTATAATTATTTTATTAGAATAAAGATTAATATAATTATTAGAGTATTCAATATATAATATAAGCCTTTTAATAAGGAATATATTATTTATCTTTTTAATAAATTTAATAGTTATAGTATACTTTATTACTTTTAAGTATTATAAAGGTAAATTAATATTTATTTAAATAATAATCTTTTTTTTATATCTTATAGATTAAATTAGTGGTATATAGTATAGAGGGGGTTAAGGGTTTAATTTCTTTTATTAGCTTTTTTATTTTTTTTCTAGATTTCCCTTTTCTTTATTAAAAGGATTAGTTTATTTATAAGAAAGATATTTATTATTTAATTAAAATACCTTACTTAGATTCCTATTAATAAATTACCTTAGGGTTATAATAATATCCTTAAAAATATTAATATCCTTGTTTAAGTTAGTTATAGAAGTATTTAAAGAAGTTGATTTAATTATCTATTTCTTAAAGATAATCTATTTCTAGGGATTTAAGTATAATATAAGCTATATTAATATAGATTTTATCTTCTTGCTTAATAAATCTTAATTAAGTGATTCTTAAGTATTCTTAATATTATTATATATAAATAAAGTAAATCTGGATAAAAGCCTAGAGATTAAATAAATACTAAATAATCTATTTCTATTAGCTTTTAAAGAATATTATTAAAATATTATTATTTAATTATTATTAGATTAAGCTATAATTAACTTAGCTTTTTTAATAGTAATTATATTAATAGTCTTAATTAGTTTAGGTTTGATTATTTTATTATATTTAAATTTATTATTTAATTATTAATTAATAATAGTTTTAAAGAGTATAGGCTTTTATATTTTAATAGGATAAATAAACTACCTTATAATAGTTTATATAAATAGTATAAGTAGGCTATCTTTTATAGGTATATAAAAGATTTTAGAGTTTTTATATAATATAGATAAAGTATATCTATTAATTAAGAATAATATAATATCTTTTAGGTAAATAAAATAAAGTATTTTATTTATATCTTAATTATAAATTATTTAATTATTAAGATTTTATAGGGTAGTATAATAAAAGCTTTATAAATACTTAATTATATCTAATTTATTAATAATAAGATATAGTATAGTACTTCTTACTTTAAATATATAACTAGATATAGACTAATTTAAATTATTAAATAGGTATTAATCTTTTAATAATAAATAAAGAAGATTATTAAGAAGTAAATAAAATATATTATTATAAGATTATTTAATCTTATTTAAATCTTCTTTAATTTAATTAAAATAAGAATAAAATTTAATTAATCCTTTAATAATAATATAGATCTAAAAGAAAGATAGATAGTTATACTTTTAACCTTATATTTATATTATATATAGGATAGTAATAAATATAAAGTTATAGGGGAGATTAAGCTTATAAAGTATTTATTTTTATAGATATATAAACTCTTTAATATAATATATTTATTTATCTATTTATAAATTAAAGATATAAAACTAGCTTTTAAATTAATCTTAAATAAAGAAATACTAATATATATTCTTATAATTAATAAATCTAATAAAGAATTATTTATTAAATATATTTTTATAAAAGATAACTAGCCTATTAAGATAATTATAAGTATTAAATATTAATTAATTATAGGATTTAAATTTATATAAAATATTAAAGAGATCTATATATATATAAAAGTATTTCTTTAATTTAAAAATATATATTACTCTAGGGGCTATAAATATATTATTAGAGATATTATAGAATATAATTTAAAGCAAAGCGTATAATATAAAATTAATAGCTTAATCTTTATTCTTTAATATATATAATAATTAATAAAGCTTAATTAAATAATTACTCTAGTTCTATCCTTATAAGCCTTAAGGGAATAGCTATATAATAGAGATAAGACTATATATAGTTAAATCTAGGGTATCTATATTAAAATTCTAAGGAAGGGTTAATAATAGATTAGGTTAATCTTATTAAAGGATTATAAAGCAGGGTTATTTAAAAAACCCTAGATTTATTATAAATATAATATATTTATTAATATAATTATAAAATAAATCTATATCTTTTTTAAACTATATTATTCTTATAATAATAGTAAGGCTTATATTTTTAATATTTATTTAAAGGAAGGGTATAAGTATTTTAAAAGTTCTTTATTATTTTAATATTATATATTAATAAGGAATTAAATAAGGGTATAATTAAATAATAACAGAGATTAAGGGAATAAAATAAGATAATATAGGTATTAGGGGAGGTGGTAGAGATAGAAGGGGGTGATATATATAAGGTATCTCTTTATAAAAGAGAGCTTTATAAATATATAAGGGTTTAAATTAATAACCCTTTATAATTATATATAATCACTTAATTAAAGGTATTTTTTATTATAGATAGCTTTTCCTTTAAAATATAGCTTTTTATTATATTTAATAGTGATTTATAGCTAATAAATAATATATATTTTTGTTTATATACTTTTTAAAAGGGCAGCCTTTTAACTCTTATAACTTTTCCTCTTTTACCTTATAACTTAGCCCTTTTAACTTTAGGATTATTAATCTGCCTCTTATTCTCTTTAGGTTATTACTATAGATATTATTTAATTATAAAAACTGGTTAGGGTTTGATGACTGGGTTGAATATACCCTCTTGCTAATTGATTAAGCTGTAGCTGTATAAGCTGTATTTAAGAGGATTGAACTATATAAATAGATAGGCTATACCTAAACTATTTAAATAGGGTAGATATTATTTAATTTAAGTTTTTTCCCCCTTCTATCTAAGAATATTTCTAATATATTTAAAAGATTAATTATTAAAAAGCTATTTTCTTTATTTAATTAATTATAGGATAATTAATTAATCTTTTAAGTTTATTTTATTATATTATTACTTTATAGCTTTTCTTATCTATTTAATCCTTATAAACTATACTAGCTATATAACTACCTTAAAAATATATTATAGTTATATAAATAGTATTAGTATTATTATATATATTATTTTCTTTTTATTGAAACTAATAATTAAGATAAAGGGATATCTTATTTATTTTACTATTAAAAGGATTAATTAATACTAAACTGATAATATAATATATTTAAGGGTATTTTTAAGCTATTATAAGGATTAATCTAAGAAGAATTATTATAGATATCTTTATAAAACCTTTTAATTAATATAATTAAAAGATACCTTTAAGGATAATAGCCTAGAAATCTAAAAGTAAAAGAGCTAAGCTTATTTATTAAAAAACTTAAAATCTATAAAATAAGGATATTATATACTATCCTAATTAAATAATAAGGTATTATTAATTTCTTTTTTATTAAAATTTAATATTATAGAATATTAAATTATTAAGAGAAAAAATAAGGAAATATTTAATCCTAAGATAAGCTTTTATTTAGAATATATATAAAAAATAATTTATATATTAAATATTAAATTAAAAAGATAGGGTATTTTAAATTTATTAATTTTATTTAATTGAAATATAAGTAAGTATAAAAAGAATTATTATAAATAATCAGCTTATATAGCTTTTAATACTAATTATTTAATTAATAATAAATAGTATTAGTTATATATTAATCCTTGGTTTTGCTTTTTTATATTATAGGTTAATATTCTAATAGTTTAGTTAATCTTAAGAAATCTTTTTATCTTTTTTCTCTTTTTATAGGTTTTATCCCTGGTATTAAAGAAGCTTTTTATTTAGAAGTAATCTTAGTATTTTAAAAATAAGATATTATTTAATTATAATAAAATAGGAATTATTATCTTTAATTTAAATATAATATCTATTCCTAAAAAAAAGGTTTTATATTAATACTAGAATATAATTAATAAGGTATAATTATATAAGAGTTAAGATAACTCCTTCTTAGATTAGATATTTAAATACCTTTATAATAGAAAGCCTTTATTATTATTTAATCTTCTTAGTATATTACTAGCCCCTGGTTTAAATAAATACTTTTTATATTAAAAAAGAAGATCTTTAAATAGCTCTAACTCTATTATTAGAATTACTATTCCTAAGATTATTATATTTAATATTCTTACTTTAAGTACTTCTTTACCTAATATAATATTTATTATAAATTCTAATAACCCTTTCTTTAATAGATCAGGCTTATAATTAATTAATTAATTAAAAGATAATATTATTAAGAGTTTTTAATAAAATATTATTAAGATTAATACTATTCTTTTTAATAATCTTAAGGATATCCTTATTATAAATAAATCTAAGAGATATATTATTAATCTTAAGCTTATTAAATATTTTAATAGGATTAATATTATTAAATACCTTTTAAATTATAAGTTTAAAATAAAAAATAATAATATAATTAATAAAAAAAAATATAATTATTTTATATATTATATAATTAATATTTATAAGGATATTATTTAATGATTTATCTATAACCTTTTATAGATAAAAGCTAAAAAAGTATTAAAGAGTTGTTTTTTTAAAGGAGATTTATAGTAGTTAAGATTATATAAAGATTATTTAAAAATGCTTAAATAATAGTACCTAGAATCTATTAAAGATATTTTAGATTAATTTAATAGATATAGATTCTATACTTCTTAATATAATTTAAATTAAAAGGATTTAAAATTATTATCTTATATATTATATAAGATTATACTAATAAGGCTCCTTATTAAGATTATTTAAATAAATTCTATTAATAATCCTTATAAATTTAAAAAGATACTGTATAAGCAGTTCTAAGGATACTTTAATAATTAAATGATTATTAGATTAGCTATTAAATAGTATAAGACTTCTAATAGTTTTAGGAATTAAATAAATATAATTATTATTAAAATAATACTTAATTAAGTTATTATAATAAAGAATCTAATTATATAGGACCTTAATTCTAAAGAAAAGTTTTTTCTAACTATTATTAAGATTATACCCCCTAAAGCTAAGCTAATAGATATAAAGAAGTTAATTAAATTTATTAATAATCTTAAGATTAATATAGCTATTAAAGAAGATATTATTTAAATAATTATTAAAATATAAATAAGTATTAATATATATATTAATAAGGATTTATAGTATAAAGGCTTAATAAGTTTTTTATTTAATTAAATAATATTTAATCTTAATAATAATAAGGATTTTAATATCTTCTTCTTTAAGGGAGATAGAATAAGAATAATTATTAATATTATAATTTATTAAGTTATTTTCCCTTTTATTATAATAAATTAATATATAATATTAAACTTAGGTTTTATATATATAATTTATATACTAAGATATTAAATCTAGGATATATTATAGGTTAAAGTATAATTCCTTCTATTATTATATAGTAGTTCCTTAAGATAAAAGGATACTATTAAAAGTTTATAATAGTTTAGGCTATTAACTTCTTTGATTATATAGTTATACCTTTTATTCTCTTAATTAAAATTAAAGCCTTTTAATACTTTAAATAAATATTAAATAAATATAAAAATATAATCTTTAGAAAATATATCCCTTACCTAGGCCTTAAATAATAATCTATAAAATTATAATACTTAGATATTATATTTAATAAAAATATAATCTAAACTTCTTTTATATTACTCTTTTAATATAAAGATATAAAGGATTAAATAATATTAATATATATAATCAATATAAATATTAATAAAAGAAAAAGATAAAAGGATAATAATAAAGAGTTAATTAAATATTTAATTATTATATATTAAAAGGCTACTTCTAAGGCTACCCTAATATTAGATAAGATAATACCTTTTAATCTAATAATTATATTTAAGAATATATTATAAATAATAGATTAAAATATAAGATTTCCTTATTATTAATTAAAATTAAAAAAGACCTTGCTTATAAAGATAATTATTATATTATTTTATATATTAATTAATCTTAATTTAGAGCTTAGAATAATTATAGATTAGAATCTATTAGATTAGGCTAAAGATATAATAAAAGTCCTTTATATCCCTAGGAATAGATTAAATAATCCTATATCTTTAATAAAGCTAAAGAATATAATAGGAGTAATTTAAGTTTATTTATAGATAAGATATAATAAAGCTTTTTTTAATAAGCTAATTAAATAATTATATATTAGTATTATAACTATAATTAAGATATAAGAAGAAGCTTCTTTTAATTATAATTAGTATTAAATAATATTATCTGATTAAGGTTAAGATAATATAGATTTATTAGGCTTATATTATTTCTATATTCTAGAATTAATTAAAGATAATCTTTATAATAATATAAGCTTCTCTTTTAATAAAATACCTTATAAGATTATTTAAATATATTTAAATAGTTATTAGTTATTAAATATATAATAAATACCTAAGATTTAAATTAGGATTAATTCTTAAAAAGGGAAAGCAATAAATATATTTATTAATTTAAGCTCTGAAGGTAATATTATCTTAAAATCACTAGCTAAGAAATATAAGATTAAATATAATCTAATTAAGATTAAAATAATATTATTTTTTAAATAAATTATTTAAATAATTAAAGAAATAGAAGTTTGATTTTATATAGGAATTGCTTAGATATTTATTTATCTATATATAATATTAGATAGAGTTATAATACCCTTTATCCTAGGGATATTATTTATTAGAATAGCTAAGCTATTATTTTATTATTCTTAGAAGAGTAAAGATTTATATATATAATATTAAATAAGATAAGTATAAATAATTATTTTTATTATAGGTATTATTTATTAAGAATAAAATTGTTAAAATAAGTGGGTTTTTCTATATATAACAGCCTGACCTGCTATAGTCTAGCAGCTTAACCTACTACAGCCTAGCAGCTAGACCTACACAGCCTAATAAGCTAAGCTTACACAGCCCTTATAGCTTAACCTATAAAAAGATAAACTAGTACTTACTTTCTATTTTAGTATTTAAAATATCTAATAATTCCAAATAATTATTTAAAATATCTTAAATAATTTTAAATTATCTTAGAATTAAATAAATATAAAAGATAAAAGGATTCCTAATTATATCCTTCTTCTTTTTTTATATTAGCAATATAATCACTTCTTTCTTCTTTTCTATAAACTTTTACCTAGATAATTATTATACCTTTCTTTCACTATTATCATTACTAGCTTTAACTATAGCCTATATTATAAAATTATAATAGATTATAAGCCTAAAAGATAATTATTTTAGACTATAAAAAGAAAACTCTTTTTCTACTATATTCAGCCTTTTTATATATTAGATTTTTCACCCCCTCTTCTAATTAATCAGACCTATATTTCCTATTAATTAAAAGTTATAAAAAATATTATATATATAAGAGTTAAATATCAGACCTATAGCTTATAGTATAACCCACTTTCAGATTTATAGATTACTAATTCAAACTTATAAACTTATAAATCATAGCTTTATTAACTATATTAAATACAATTAATCACTTAAATTACTAATTAACTTTATAAAAGCCCTATATAAGACTATATCGATCGGCTGATTAAGTAAAGGCACTATACCAGCTATACTATAACACTATTATAAACTAATATATAACAGGCAACCCCCATACCTATCAACCTCTTTAGCTAATTAACTAGATTTAAAGCTCTTACTAAGACCCAGCCACTTATAGTACTGCTATAACCAGTACTTTCAGCTGTTTATAATACTATTATATAGCTATAAGCTTATTTTTAAAAGCTTATTTCTTATTTATACCACTATAACTATTAGTTATAGCAGTCTAACCCTGAAAATATTAAATTAAAACCTTTTAATAGAAGATAATCTATTAAAATTATAGGCTCTTTGATCTTAGATATAGGAACTTATATAATAACTATAAAAGTTATAAGCCTAATTTATAGTAGCCAATAGTATTAAAGAGCCCTTATAACCTTAACTTCAGCCACCTTAGCCACTACCATAGCCTATATAGTCTACTAACCTATTAAATGATCTAGCCTTAAAGGAGCTATCTAAGAAAATATAGGCCTTTTTAGAAGCTTTTAGGCTAAAAGGCCCTAATAATTATAATTAATAGCTTTAAGCCCTATCTATCTAGCTACAAGCATTAGGATTATTTAATTTTCTATTAAAACCCATTATAAGCAGCTAACTTAATAATTATTATTAGGCTATTTTACTTCTATTACTTTATAACAGCTGCTTATAGTACCTATAAGCTTTTATAAGCTAGGCTATAATACCTCTAAAAGCTTATTAAATACTAAATAAGTAATATTACTATAGTACTACCCTATAGCATAGAACCCTCTATAATACCTTTCACAAACTTAGCTTTAGCAGTTATAAAGGCTTTATAGAGGCATTTAATAATAAATTTAATACCTAACTCGCTAGGCTATAACTAGCTTTAGTTATTATATAGCCTATAAATCAGATAAATTAGTATCTAAAGGCTATAAAAGATGCTTTTCTATAATAGGCTAAACACTAAAGGAATAATATCAGGATTTATATAATGCTTAACACCTTATTAAATACCCTGAATTTATAGTTCCTTATAACAGACTTATTAAAAGAGCTATAAAATAAAAGCTCTTTAATTATAAAAGCTAGCTCTTATAAAGCTAGGGAAACTAAGGAACCTTCTAAAAAGACCTATAAGGACTTTAAGAAAAAGGAGAAAATATTTAAATCTATTAAAAAGCAGCCTTATAAGCTCTTTTAAAAGAATAAAAGAATAAAGAAGCCTATTACTAATAGTAAGGAGCCTGATAAAGCTTTCTTTATAATAGGTACTTATAATCTATCTATAGATAACTAGAATATTATAGCTAGTACCTAGAGCTCTGATTCTAAATCTGATATAGAAGGTTTAAAAGCTATAAAGCCTAAAGAATCAGCTTATAACACCTACCAGACTATTAATCTAAAGAATATCCTATTATATAATACCAGCTTAATATATTATATTATTAATAATAGAATCCTTTTTATTAGTTATAATACCTATAATAAAAGATTAAGGCTTATAGTGATTAATAATAGTTTAATCTATTTAAAAGGATTTAGAATAGCTATATTTATAATACTTATAGGCCTTAAATCTAGTTTAATAACTGGGTTGAACACACCCCCTTGCTAGTTGATTAAGCTATAGCTGTATAAGCTGCATTTAGGGGGATTGAACTGTATAAGTAGATAGGCCATACCCGGGCTATTTGAACGGGGCAGACATCATCCAATTCAAGTTTTTCCCCCTTCTACCCAAGAATTTTTCCAGTGCATTCAAAAGACTAGCTATTAAAAAGCTGTCTTCTTTATTTGATCAATTATGGGATAATCAATTGATCTCTCAAGTTCATTTTATTATATCGCCGCTTCGTGGCTTTTCTTGCCCATTCAATCCTTGCGGACTACGCTAGCTATACAACTACCTTAAAATCACACTGCAGTTCTATAAGTGGTATTGGTGTTGTTGTGTGTGTTGTTTTCCCTCTATCAAACTAGGATTTATAGTACTTTAGAGCTAAAAAATATATTATATATCCCTAATATAGATATAAATATAATAAATAAAGTAAAGTATTATATTTCTAGCAATATACTTTTATAAGAGAAGCTATTTATAATAGACTGAACCTGCTATAAACTACTAAACTTTATTAAATATAGCTTCTTTCTTTAATAAAAGGGGAAGCCTATACCTAAATTTTTAGGGCCTTTTAATCACTATTATAGCTATCTAATAGTAATTAAAATCACCTCTAAACCTCCTCCTAGTATATATAAGGACCTTACTAAGCCCTTTAAACTAGCTAAATAACTATTAGAATTAATAAAAAGCCCTGAAATTTCAGGCCTATATACATTAGAAAGCCCTAATCCAGACTTAGGCCTATTAAAAGACCTATTAAAAGATATTATATCTTTTCTAGAACCCTTTAAAAATACTATTATAAAGAGAGATACAGGTTATTCAGCTAAAACTAGCTATTAAAAGCTATTATAGCTAGTAGGAATTTAATATATCTATCTTAGTTATATTAGTTTATAACTACTGAAAAAAACCACTAAAATTTTAGCAGGCTTACCTGATTTTACTACTATAAAAAAAGCAGATTTCTTTTATTTAGCTTATATACAGGCTAAATTAATATATAAACCCTCTAAAAACCCAATTCCAGATCTATTAAAAGTACTAGAGATTATAAAGGGAAATACTTTTCAGATAAAACCAACCCCTTATAATAAGCTCCTTATAAGGCTTATTTTAATAAAGAGAAAATCCTATTATTAAAAGATTCTCTTACTACCTAATAAGAAAGGTTATATTATCTTCTCTGCTATAAAAGGCTTATTTAAAGGGCTAAAAGCCTATTATAATAAATACCCCCTATAACTCTATTTTAATAATAGAAAAGAGGTCTCAGCACTATTAAAAGACTGGTTAGCAGGTAAAGGTATTAGTTTTAGTATATCTAGCCCCTATATTTATAAGTAAAATAGCCTATCAGAATACTTTATAAGGGTTATTTTAAACCAACTATAGGCTACTATAATCTAGGCCTAGTTATCACTTTTTCTCTAGACTGCTATTTTATCTACTATAATTAATCTTATTAACTATATAGTGATTATAAACAAGGATCTCAGCCTATTACAGCTCTTCTTATAAGAGCTAAAACCAGCTCTAACAGCTAATAAACTAAATCTAGCAATCTATAGAGCTATTAGAGCCTATTATAAGGTTATTATCCCTGCTAAGAAATGCTAATAGAGCACTAAACTAAGCCTTAGAACAGAGCTAGCTAGGCTGCTGACTATACTAAATAAAAAGGTCTACTTAATCTATATACCTTCCTACTAATAGATAACCAAAACCTTATTCCTTTGTATTATAGAAGGAATAGGCCTTATAAACTAGGGTCTTAAAGGTAATTTTCATAGTCTTCAGAGCCCTTCTAGCTTAAAGAGAGAATTAGAAGAGCTTTATACCCTATTAAAATTAATAGATTAACCTACCCTAAAGGATCTAACCGATTTACAAGCCCTAGATTAAGCTAGAAGACCTATCCAGCTGCTAAAACCTATAATACAGACACCATAACAGCTGCTATAGCCGCTGCAATCTCTACTATAATTACTGCAACCCCTATTATAGCCTATATTATAGCCTATAATATAATTACTATAGCCTATTAAATAGCTTAAACAGTTATTAAAAGACTCTGAACCTATATAGCTAGATCTTGCTTACCCTATAGATATCTATTATAAACTAAAGGTAAAATTTATTATTAAGGCTTTTTTAGAATCTGCTGGCTGGAAAGAAGCTTTAAAAGATCTTGCTAAAAAATAATAGATTAGTGCTATTTATAGCGAATTCTATTAGATTCTATAAGCTAAAGTTATATATTTTTCCCTATTATTAAAGATTCTAAAAGACCGAAAAATCCTAAAAAATAAGCTTATTCTTAAGCTTAAAAAGGATTTATAAAACCAACCCTTAAAATATAAGGCTAGGCTTGTTATAAAAGGTTTTATATAAATTAAAGGAAAAGATTATTTTAAAACCTTCACAGCTACTAGTATACCCCCTATCTAACGGATTTTACTAGCTTTAATAGCCTCTTATAACTAGGAAGTTAAATAAATCAACTTTATAGGGGCTTTTTTAAATAGCCGGTTATCTAAGGATATTTTTATAGAATTTCCAGAAGGCCTCTCTTCTTTTATAGAGACCCAGATCCCTGGAAACCAGC
Source organism: Zelopaecilomyces penicillatus (assembly GCA_005765155.1). Taxonomy (NCBI): domain Eukaryota; kingdom Fungi; phylum Ascomycota; class Sordariomycetes; order Hypocreales; family Pseudodiploosporaceae; genus Zelopaecilomyces; species Zelopaecilomyces penicillatus. Next base: position 586,844 of record VCCP01000007.1, read on the forward strand.
CTTTAGCAGCCTTATTAGCTAGGCTAGGCTATAACCCTGCTATAAAACAGGTTATTCTGCTGAAAAAGGCCTTATATAGCCTAAAGCAAGGCCCCTATAAATGGCAATAGCAGCTAATTAAGCTGCTAGCTACCCTAGGGTTCCAATCCTTAACCTCTAACCTAGCTGTCTTTATTAACGCTTAGACTAATACCTTTATTATTATCTATATTAATGATTGCTTTATTATAGGACCTAACCTACTCTATATTAATAAGCTAAAACGCCTGTTAAATAAGGTCTTTATTATAAAAGATAAAGGCTTTATAGCCTTTTTCTTAGGGATCTAAATTAGCTATAACCAGGCTAAAAGAGAGCTATAGCTATACTAATCTTAGTATATTAATAAGGCTTTTTAATGCTTTTAGCTGTAAGATATAACCCTTATAGCTATACCTTTATAGCCTAAAGTATTAAAAGAATCCCTAAAAAGGGTTCTTATCTCTATTAAATAATAGATCTATTAATAGATTATAGGGATTTTAATATATCTTATATTGCTTTTTAGGCCTGATATAGCCTTTCTAATTTAATAGCTTTCTTGATATATATAATAGGGCTATATTAATTATTATAATATAGCTAGGAACCTTTTAAAATATTTAAAAGGTTTTAAAGAACTAGCTATCCTTTATAAGGCTATAGGCCTTATATAGGCTAGATAGCTAGCTCTTTAACTGCTAGGCTATTTAGATAGTGATTTTATAGATTATAAAACCATTAGTAAATCCACCTATAGGTATCTCTTTAAGCTAATTAATAGATCTATCTACTGAAAGTTAAAGAGATAGACTATTATAGCCCTCTTAACTATAGAAGCTGAATCTGATACTTTAATAGAGGCTATAAAAGAGCTAAAATAGCTTTCTAGGCTTTTTATAGAGCTAAAAATCCCTTTTCAGCAGCCTATAAACCTGTATTATAATAATATAGCCTCTATAAGCAATACTAAGAACCCTGATTAGTATACCTAAACCAAGCATACCCTATTAAAATTCTATTATATTAGATAGAAAGCAGTTAGCAGGCTATTTAAGATAAATTATCTTATAATTAAGGCTATACCTATTAATAGACTAACTAAGGCTTTAATAAGTTTTATTTTTTAAGGCTTTTTAAGCCTTCTAAACCTATAAAAACCCCTTATAAAGAGCTAGCTATATATTATATACCTTGCTAGAGGGAGTGTTAAAATAAATGGGTTTTTCTATATATAGCAGCCTAACCTACTATAGTCTAGCAGCTTAACCTGCTATAGCCTAGCAGTTAGATCTGTACAGCCTAGTAAGCTAAGCTTATATAGCTTTTATAGCTTAACCTATAAAGGGATAGATTAGTGCTTACTTTCTGTTTTAGTATTTAGAATATTTAATAATTCTAAATAATTATTTAAAATATCTTAAATAATTTTAAATTATTTTAGAATTAGATAGATATAAAAGATAAAAGGATTCTTAATTATATCCTTTTTCTTTTTCTATATTAATAATATAATCACTTTTTTCTTCTTTTCTATAAACTTTTACCCAGATAACTATTATATCTTTCTTTTACTGCTATCATTATTAGCTTTAGCTATAGCCTATATTGCAAAATTATAATAAAAATAAATCCAATTCCTTAAAAAATTAAATATTAATTATATTATTAAAGGTATAGTTAATAATAAGGAATTAATTAATCTAGAATAGCTCCTTAAGGATAATAAAGAAATATTAATAAAGCTTAATTTTAATAATAGTAAGATGATTATTAAATATATATTAATAGATTCTATAAAGTAATATATTAAAGCTTTAAAAGTGATTAAGGTTAAATTAGATTTTTTAAAGAAAAAGAAAAAATCTAAAAAAAAAGGAATATATTAATTATATAATCCCTTTAAGATATATATTTATATCTTATATAAGAAGAAGGCTAATAAAATTAATCTTATTAATAATATTTCTTTAAATAGATTTATATTTAATAATAATCTATTTTAAAAAAAGAAAAAATAAAAGAAAGTAAAGGGAAGAATTAATTTAGATATACCCTTTATTAAATATATTACTTTAAAGTTCTTTAATATATCTAAGGGATCCTAATTCTATAGAGAATATCTTAAAAAAATCCTTTTTTAAATTAAGGATATATTAATTTAATAGGAGATTAATATTTTTCTAAAGATCCTTTATAATAAAGAATAGGCTTTATTTTAATAATTTAAAAAAAATAGAATACTTAATTTATTAATTATATCTTCTTAAGTTATTAAAATGATTCCTTATTTAGCCTAATAGATATATTTTATCCTTGTTTTATAAGGATTAAAAGTAAAAGCTATAGAATTATTAAAGGTATACTTTAAGAATTATATATTAAAGGAATCTTATATCTTCTATAAGAATTAATATTTCTTTATTAAGAAAAAGAATAAAAGGCTTTATTTAATTAATACTATTATAAAATATAATATTATTACTCTTAAAGATATATTTATTTCTTTTAGTATTAATTCCTTTAATAAAGATTTTTTTATATATATTATACTTTTATTATTAGATTTCTTTTTTAGCTATAATTAAGTCCTATTAAAGGAAAAGAGTAGGGATCTTATTATATTTTCTTTTATTATTAGTCTTTTAAGGATATATATATTCCTTTAAGGTATTATAAATTTTATAGCCTAGTTTATAAGAATTATAACTTAGATATTATTTAATCTTATCATAAATATTTATAAACCCTTTCTTAATAATATTATTATATATAAGCTATAATCTATTTATAATAATAAAGAGATTCTTTTTAAAGTATAGAAATATATATTTAAGTATTTATAGAATCTTAATAAAGTTCTCCTTAATATTAAGCTCTTTAGATATATAATATTAAGAAGGAAATTAAGATATTATTAAAATATAAATATTATTATTAGATTCTTTTATAGGATATTTAAGAGAAAATTAATTAAAGAGAAAATTATTAAGATCCTAAAATAGCTTATTTATTATAATATAATAAATATTAAGGCTTTTCTTAGATTTATTAATTATTATTAAATTTAGATATATAACTTTATTATTATTATTCTTTCTTTTATTATCTTATTATAAAAAAAAGCCTTTTAAAAGTAAGAAGAATTATAATTAAAGATAATAATTAAGCTTAAAAATATAATAATAACTATTTTTATTTTAATATTATTTAATCTTTTTAAAAAGAGCAGAGAAATTATATTTATAATAGATATTAGCTTTAAAGGATAAGAAATAGTTTTAATATAAATCCTAAATAAATAATAATACTTAATTAGGTTTAAAAGTGATTATTAGAATAAGGCTAAATATAGCTATAATATAATAAAGTAAAAGTATAAGGCTATTTTTTTTATATTTTAAAGGCTTAAAGGATATATCTATAATATATAATTTATCTTAAAGATAGATATATATATCCTTATATACCAGCTTAATAGTACTGTTTATAATATATTAAATAGTTTTATTATTTATTAGATTAATTATATTATATTATTTAATTTTATTATTAAATATATTTCTAGAAAAAATAATAGTATAATAGATAGATTTTCTTAAAAAAAACTAAAGCTATTTAATTAAATAAATATTAAAATTAAAAAGGATTTAAAGGATATAATTAATATATATCTTAGATTAATATAATTAAATATACTAGAATCTAGATATTTTATAAAGTCTTAATAGATTACTAGATTTCTATATTTATTAAAGAGATTATCTAATCTTAATAGAGTATAATTTAAGATACTATATTAGAAAGCTTAAAGATTCTTTATTAAGGATAGAAAACTTTAATTAAGGCTAATTTATAAAAGAAACTATTCTATATTAATTATTAATGATTTATTTATTTATAAGAAATTGGTAGTAAGCTATTATATAGCCTAAGGGTATAAAAATAAAGCGATTATCTTTAAAACTCTTTTTAATAGGTATTATTAGGGAAAGATATAGAATAATATTTTCTTAGTTATAATCTATTATCTTAAGTATTAAAAATTTATATTATAATAAAATAAAGAATTAATAATTCTAATATTATTTAGGTAATTAATATTAAAAGTATACTTCGATTTATAATATATATTATCTAATTATAATATAAACTTCCTTATAAAAGCTTACTATAATTTAATCGAATAGGTAGAAGTTTAATCGATATAATAGATTAATTTAAGGGTTATAATTAGATTTATTATAACCTTAATATAATAATATAGATTTATACTTTATATAATTATTAATAATGGATCTAAAATAAAAGGGCTTCTCTTTTAGATATTATTTAATTAGAGTATAAAATATATTTAAATATCTAGGTATAATCCTATAATTAATTCTATAATTAAAATTAATTATTAAAGCCTTATATTTATAATAATAAAGATATTAAAAGGGGATTTTAAATAGATAAGATATCTTAAAGCAGTTATTCTTATAGATAGAATTATAATTAAATTATCCTATAGCTTCTCTGCCTTTTATCTTATATATAAATATAACCCTATCTTATTATTTAAAATTAAATTTTTAATATAAAGGCTTATTAATTAGGATATTATTATTAATACTAAGGATTTATTTAAGTCTTATATTTAAATACTAGAAAAAAGATTAAAAGATATAATAAAGGCTAGAGAAAAGGTAATTAACTTTAAAAAAAAGCTAATAATAAGAATAAATACTATTAATAAATATATACTTTAATCAAAATATAATTAATTAATATTAAATAATCTAATACTTATATAATATATATTTAAAAAGCAGGATAAATCCTATATAGTAAAGATAATAATATATTAATATAGCCTATATTAGATTGCTTTATAAACAGATATTATTAAAGTATATATACTTTATATAATAAATAGGATTCTCCTAAATAAAACCTATTCTAAAAACTATTTAAAGAAGTTTATTAAAGATAAATATAACTAATAAATATCTAATACTAATATATAGCTTTTTAAACCTAAAGATAAATAAGAATTATATAAGGAAAAAAAAGGATTAGGATTACCAGACCCCTTTATATACTTTAATTTATCTATTAATTAAATAATGTTTTAAGATTTTAATTCTAATACTGATTTTAAAGAAGATTTTCTAGATTTATTATTAATTATTAAATCTTGGTTTAAAGTTATAATCCCTAGCCTAACTTAATACTAAAAAAGTATATATTAATTATATTTACTTTAAATATATATATAATTTCTTATATATTTAAACCAAGGATTTCCTAGCTTAAATTCTATTTAAAAATCCTTAATAAAAAGGATTTTAATAATATTTCTTAAAAAGTATAATAAATTTTATTCTTTATATATAATATTCTATTATTAATATATAAACTAATTATATTAAATTAATTATAATAAATAATTAATACTTTTAAACCTTAATTATAATAATCAAACTATTCTTATATTAATAATTAAATAATCCCTATTAACCTTATTTCTTTATAATCTTTTCTTAATTTATATTAATTTGATTTTATTATACCTTTAAGTATAGATTTATTCTTAGATCTACCCTATACCTATATTAATTAGGATTAAATAAAGCTTATATTTATATACTTAAAAACTTTCCTTTTATTTTAAAAAACTTATTAAATTTCTATTAAAAATAGGAGTTCTTATAAATTATTTTAATACTATAATATTATCTTTCTTTAATCTTCCTATTTATATAATTCCTTTTCTTATTTAATTATAGATATATTTTATAATATTATATTATAATAATTATACTCTTTTATTATTTTATTTTATTTTATAAAAGATTAATTAATACTTTTAAAAGCTAATTTTTTATTAATACTAAACTATTTAGATTATATAATTAATATTATTATCTTAAAATTAATTTATCCTATTCCCTTTAAATTAAACTTATATTCTAATAATTAAGGAATTATTTAATTCTATTTATATCTATTAAATCTTATTAAGGTTTTCCTTTATTATTTTATTTATATTTTATTTTATTATATATTTAATCTTTAAAATTAATAATTAATATTTCTATAAGCAAAAAATAATAGATATATTTAAGAAATCTAGAATAATTAATCTCTTTAAGTCTTTAATCTAGTCCTTTTTTAAGAAAATTATTTATTTTCTTTTATCCTTTAACTTAAATTAATAGCTATAAAATCCTCTTTATTTATAATCTATATATCTATCTTATTTATAATTTAAATAGTATTTATTATATTTACCTAGGATTAAAATATATAAATAATATAATTATATAATATACTCCTTAATAATTATAATAATAATTAAAAAGGATTATATATAATAGAAATATAAGATTAAATTAATAACCCTATAATAATTAATAAATAAAGAATAGATTCTCTTTTTTTATTTTATTAAGGTATTAAAGAAATATCTATAAATATATTTTATTTTAGCTAATATAAATATAGGGTAAGATATTTAGGTTTTTATAATAGATTTTAATATAGGATATTCTTAAATATTATAGAGATTATCTTTCTAAAAGTATTATTTAGGATTTTAGCTCTTAGCTAGCTATATAAGAGTATTAGGTATATCTTTTATAAACTTAATAATAAAGAATACCTTATAATAAAGAGAATAATTTATCCAGCCTATATTTATCCCCCCTAAAATCTATATTTTAAAGATTATTTAAATCTAAAAATAAAAAAAAGGATTAATATTAATTTATAAAGATTAAATAGTATTAAACCAGAAAGGTTTTATAATTTACTATTACTTTTATTATAAAAGATAGTTTAATACTATTAAAGAATTTAGTATAATTATTTTATAATAAGATAATCTTATAAGTAATTATACTATATAGAATAATTATATTTATAATAAAACTAATATTAAGGAGTTAAGAATAAATATTACCTTAATTAGTTTTTATAATTAAATAATACCTATAATAATAATCTAAAGAGAATAAAAGGCAGATTAATAATCCTAAAGTTAAAAAAGCTAAGTTATAAGGTAAAAGAGGAAAAGTTATAAGAGCTAGGAGGCAGCCCCTTTAAAAAGTATATAAATAAAAATATATATTACTTGCTAGCTATAAATCATTATTAAATATAATAAAAAGCTATACTTTAAAGGAAAAGCTATCTATAATAAAAGGTATTTTTAATTAAGTGATTATATATAACTATAAAGGGTTATTAATTTAAATCCTTATATATTTATAAAGCTCCTTTTTATAAAAAGATATCTTATATATATCACTCCCTTCTATCTTTATTATCTCTTTTAATACCTATATTATCTTATTTTATTCCTTTAATCTTTATTATTATTTAATTATATCTTTATCTAATTCCTTATTAATATATTATATTAAAATAATAAAGAATTTTTAAAATACTTATATCCTTTTTTTAAATAAGTATTAAAAATATAAGCCTTATTATTATTATAGAAGTAGTATAGCTTAAAGAAGGTATAGGTTTATTTTATAACTATACTAATAAATATATTATATTTATAATAAATCTAGGGTTTTTTAAGTAATTCTATTTTATAATCCTTTAATAAGACTAGCTTAATCTATTATTAACCCTCTCTTAGAATTTTAATATAGATATTCTAGATTTAGCTATATATAGCCTTATCTTTATTATATAATTATTCCTTTAAGGCCTATAAGAATAGAACTGGAATAATTATCTGATTAAGCTTTATTAATTATTATATATATTAAAGAATAAAGATTAGATTATTAATTTTATATTATACCCTCTGTTTTAAATTATATTTTATAATATCTTTAATAATATATTTATAGCTTTTAAAGTAATATATATTTTTAAATTAAAGAAATACTTTTATATATATATAGATCTCTTTAATATTTTATATAAGTTTAAATCCTATAATTAATTAATATTTAATATTTATAATTATTTTAATAGGCTAGCTGCTTTTTATAAAAATATATTTAATAAATAATTTTTTATTAGGTTTATTAATTATAAGAATATATACTGGTATTTCTTTATTTAGGATTAATTTAAAGATTAGTTTTATATTTTTAATTTATAAATAGATAGATAAATATATTATATTAAAGAGTTTATATATTTATAAAGGTAAATACTTTATAAGCTTAATCTTTTTTATAACTTTATATTTATTATTATTCTATATATAATTTAAATATAAGGTTAAGAGTATAGCTATCTATCTTTCTTCTAGGTTTATATTATTATTAAAGAATTAATTAGGTTTTGCTTTTATTTTAATTAGATTAAGGAAGATTTAAATAAGATTAAATAATCTTATAATAATATATTTTACCTATTTTTTAATAATCCTTTTTATTTATTATTAAAAGATTAATATTTATTTAATAATTTAAATCAGCCTATATTTAGTTATATACTTAAAATAAGGAGTATTATATTATATTTTATTATTAATAAATTAAATATAGTTAAGTATTTATAAAGCTTTTATTATACTATTTTATAGGATCTTAATAATTAAATAATCTATAATTAAGGTATAGATAAAGTATTTTATTTTATTTATTTAAAAGGCATTATATTATTCTTAATTAATAGATATACTTTACTTATATTATATAAAAACTCTAGAGTCTTTTATATATCTATAGGAGATGATCTATTTATATTATTTATATAGATTATTATAGGGTAGTTTATTTACTTTATTAAAATATAAAAGCCTATACTTTTTAAAACTATTATTAATTAATAATTAAATAATAAATTTAAGTATAATAAAATAATTAAACCTAAGCTAATTAAGATTATTAATATAATTATTATTAAGGAAGTTAAATTAGTTATAGTTTAATCTAATAATAATTAAATAATAGTATCTTAATAGTATTCTTTAAAAGCTAATAGAAATAGGTTATTTATTATTTATTTAATCTCTAAGCTTTTATTTAGGCTTATTTTATTTATATATAATAGTATTAAAAATATTTAGGGATTATTTAATTAAGATTTATTAAATAAAAAAATAGAGTTTATATTAATATAGCTTATATTATACTTAAACCCTTAAAAATAGATTACCTTTAAAAAATAGATAATTAAGTTAATTTCTTTAAGTACTTTTATAGTTAATTTAAATAAAGATATTAATATTTCTAAGGATATTATTATAATCTTAAGGTGGTTTATTAATAAGAATCTAAGTAAGATATCTTAATTAAATAATAGGTATTTTTTTTATAAATAAATTAATCCTTCTAATAAAGAAAAAGGAAATCTAGAGAAGAAGTAAAAGAGTTAATAAAAGGAATTAAACTCTTAGCCCTTTTTATACTATATACTATTAATTCGATTTATAAGATATAAGGGAGAGATTATTATTTAAGTAGATATTAGTTTATTTTTATAATACTTAAGAGTAATAGGATATATTATAACTATTAAATTTATTAAGAAGATAGATAATATATTTCTTATTAAAAGGCTTATATTATATATTAAATACTTTAATAATTATATTAGTCTTTATTTTAATAGAATAGTTATATAAGGGATTCTTTAATATATTAAGGAGATAATAAAAGCTTCCTTTAATAGCTTAATAATTTAAATTATTTAATCTAATAGATCTAAATATTATACTATATAAATATAATTAGTAATACCTTTATTTATAGATTAAATAATAAAGTTAAATATTCTAGGGATATTAAGGGAGTTAAAGGGATTAAATATTAAAGGAATATTTAATTAAGGATAAATAAGATAGAAGAAATAAAATATATATATATAGATATCTAAAGGTTATATTTAAATACTATTGTTTGGTTAGTTATAAATATTACTTGATTTAATAATAAGGTTATCTTTAATATTTATTAAGAGGGTTTTAATAACTGGGTTAAATATACCCTTTTATTAGTTGATTAAGCTATAGTTATATAAGCTGTATTTAAAGGGATTAAATTATATCAGTAGATAGGCTATACTTAGGCTATTTGAATAAGGTAGATATTATCTAATTTAAGTTTTTTCCCTCTTTTATTTAAGAATTTTTCTAATATATTTAAAAGATTAGCTATTAAAAAGCTATCTTCTTTATTTAATTAATTATAGGATAATTAATTAATCTTTTAAGTTTATTTTAATATATTACTGTTTTATAGCTTTTCTTATTTATTTAATCCTTATGGATTATACTAGCTATATAACTATCTTAAAAATATATTATAATTCTATAAATAGTATTAGTGTTATTATGTATGTTGTTTTCCTTTGATTAAAGGGGTAATATTTATTCTTAGCTCTTTAATATTAGTTTTATTATAAATATAATTATTTTATATAGTATAATTATTTATAAGATTATCTTATTATAGAATAGTTATATTAAGTTCTTTAATAGTATTAAACTATCCTTTATAATAGAAATAATAATAAGTTATAAAGCCTTTCTAATTTAATATTATTTAATCTTTATAAATTAATACTAATCCTTTTTTTTATTTTTAGATTTAAGTAATCTTTAAAGTATAGATTTTAAAAGGGGTGAATATAGGCTGGATAAATTACTCTCTTTATTATAAGGTATCCTTTATTATTAAGTTTATAAAAGATATATCTGGTATTCTTATATAGTTAGCTAAGGGCTGAAATCCTAAATAATATTTTTAAAAAAATAATCTCTATAATACTTAAGAATATCCTATACTAGAGTTTATTATAAAAACTTAAATACCTTGTTCTATATTTATACTAGTTAAAATAAGGTATATTTATAGGTATTTCTTTAATACTTTAATAAAATAAAAAAAAAATTATTTTTTATTTATTAATTATTATAAGGTTATTAATTTAATCCTATATTCTTATTATATATAATCCTTTTTAATTATTATTATAATTATTAAAGAGTATATTATATAGCTATATTATTTAGATATTTTAATCTTAAATAAATATAATAGGTATTATTTAAATTATAAATAGGATAAATATATAAACTATAGATAAAGAGGATTTTATAGCTATTAATTTAAGCTAGAGAATAAGGGAAAGTAAATAATTTTCTTAGAAAAGAATTAAACCAAAAATTTAAAGAGACCAGTTACTTTAGATTTCTTAAATATATTTACTATTCCTTACTTATAGAAATATTAACTATTAATTTTAAGGGTTAGATATATAATAAAATAGAATATAAATAAGATAATAAAAGAAAACCTTAATAGGATTTAATAGGTATAGATAGGATTAAATAATTCCTTAATTACTAGGATATAGATTTAATTTAAAAAGGATAAAGTAAATTAATTTTAGGATAATAATATTAATTATATAATTTAAATAATTTAATATTAATAAATAAATTAATTTTTAAAGGTATTAATTAATCTTTTATAAAATAAAATAGAATAATAAAAGAATATAATTATTATAATATAATATTATAAAATATATTTATAATTAAATAAGGAAGGGAATTATATAAATAGAAAGATTAAAGAGAGATAGTATTATAATATTAAAATAATTTATAAAAACTTTTATTTTTAATAGGAATTTAATAAGTTTTCTAAAGTAAAAGAAAAGGTTTTAGATATATAAGTATAAGCTTTATTTAGTTTTAGTTAATATAGATATAGGATAGATTTAAGAATAGGTTTATATTTAAGGGTATAATAAAATCGAATTAATATAAATTAAGAAAAGATTATAAAGAAATAAGATTAATAGGGATTATTTAATTATTAGTATAGAAATAATTTAATTATTATAATTAAGGTTTAAAAGTATTAATTATCTATTATAATTAATTTAATATAATTGGTTTATATACTAATAGTAGAATATTATATATAAAGAGTGAAATTTACTATACTTTTTAAGAAATATTATTAAGATCCTCTTTATTAATGATTTTTAAATAGAATTTAAATTAGAAAATCCTTGGTTTAAATATATAAGAAGTTATATATATATTTAAAGTAAGTATAATTAATATATACTCTTCTAGTATTAAATTAAGCTAGGGATTATAATTTTAAATTAAGGTTTAATAGTTAATAGTAAATCCAAAAAGTCTTTTTTAAGATTAGTATTAAAGTTAAAGTTTTAGGATATTATTTAATTAATAGATAAATTAAAGTATATAAGGGGATTTAATAATTCTAATTCTCTTTTTTCTTTATATAATTCTTATTTATCTTTAGGTTTAAAAAGCTATATATTAATATTAGATATCTATTAGCTATACTTATCTTTAATAAACTTTTTTAGATAGTTTCTAGAATAGGTCTTATCCAGGAGAATCCTATCTATTATATAAAGTATATATACTTTAATAATATCTATTTATAAAGTAATCTAATATAGGCTATATTAGTATATTATTATCTTTATTATATAGGATTTATCCTGCTTTTTAAATATATTATATATAAGCATTAGATTATTTAGTATTAATTAATTATATTTTGATTAAAGTATATATTTATTAATAGTATTTATTCTTATTATTAGTTTTTTTCTAAAGTTAATTATCTTTTCTTTAATCTTTATTATATTTTCTGATTTTCTTTTTAGTATTTAGATATAAGATTTAAATGAATCCTTAGTATTATTAATAGTATCCTAATTAATAAGCCTTTATATTAGAAATTTAATTTTAAATAATAAGATAAGATTATATCTATATATAAGATAAAAGATAGAGAAGCTATAGGATGATTTAATTATAGTTCTATTTATAAGAATAGCTATTTTAAGGTATTTTATCTATTTAAAGTCTTTTTCTGATATCTTTACTATTATAAATATAAGGCTTTAATAATTAATTTTAACTATAGAATTAATTATAGGATTATACCTAGATATTTAAATATACTTTATACCCTAATTGAATAATATTTAAAGGAGAAGCCTTTTTATTTTAGATTTATTATTAATAATTATATAAAGTATAAGTTTATATTATTATATTAAGGTTATAATAAATCTAATTATAGCCCTTAAATTAACTTATTATACTAGTTAAATTTCTACCCTTTTTAATTAAATTATAATAAGCTTTTATAAGGAAGTTTATATTATAATTAGATAATATATATTATAAATTAAAATATACTTTTAATATTAATTATTTAAATGATATTAGAATTGCTAGTTCTTTATTTTATTATAATATAAACTTTTAATATTTAAGGTAATAGGCTATAGCTAAGGAAATATTATTCTATATCTTTCCTTAATAGTACTTATTAAAAAGAGTTTTAAAGATAATTATTTTATCTTTATACCCTTAGATTATATAGCAGCTTACTATTAATTTCTTATAGATAGATAAATTATTAATAATTAATATAGGATAGTTTTTTTTATAGATTAGCCTTAATTAAAGTTTCTTATCCTTAATAAAAAATCTTTAAGCTTTCTAATATAGTGTCCTGAATTATACTTTATTAAGATCAGATAGTCTCTTTAATAAATATAGGAATCTAATAATCTACTAGGATTCTATAGAATATCCAGATTCTAGTATATTTAATTATATTAACCTAAGATATATATTAATTATATCCTTTAAATCCTCTTTAATTTTAGCATTTATTTAATTAAATAGCTTTAATCCTTTTTAAGAAAGTCTATCTATTATACTATTATTTTTCCTAGGAATATATTTAATAATAAAATCAAATAATATAATATAACTAATCTAATAAATAATAAGACTATCTGATATATTCTAAATAATATTATTAAGCTGGTATATAAGAATATATATATCTATCTTTAAGATAAATTATATATTATAAATATATCCTTTAAGTTTTTAAAGTGTAAAGAGAATAGTCTTATACTCTTATTTTATTATATTATAACTATATTTAGCCTTATTTTAATAATCACTTTTAAACTTAATTAGATATTATTATTTATCTAGGATTTATATTAAAACTACTCCCTATTCTTTAAGATTAATATTTATTATAAGTATAATTTTTTTATTCTTCTTAGAAAGATTAAGTAATATTAGAATAGGGATAGTTATTATTATATTTCTGAGCTTGGTTATTATCTTTAATTATAATCCTTTTTACTTTTAAAAGGCTTTCTTTTATAATAGGGTAATAAAAGAGAGAGTAATAATAATAAAGTTATATATTTAAATTTAATAATAGTTAATAAATCTAAAAAAGGCTTTAATATCTATTATATTATAATAGATAAGTTATTCTAGGATCTTAATGATTTTCTCTTTAACTGGTTTCCTTTTAGATATCCTATAAAGGAATCTAATAATAATAATTATATTTTAATAATATCTTGATTTCCCTTTTAATATAATATATTTAAAGAGCTTAATATTAAGAAGAATTTTATTAAGATTTTATAAATATTTAAATATATATTTCTATACTTTAAAAAGAATCTTTTTATTATTATAAATAAATTATAGTTTATATATAATAATATTATTAAAAAAGGGTTTATAGATATCTAGGATAAGATTAAATAGTATTTAAGTTATAATTCTTATAAATTAAGCTATAGAATTTATAATACTTTAAAAGAGTATATATATCCTTAAAAGATTAATAATAAAAGAAAATATAATAAAATCTTTATTCTTTTTATTTAATAGGATTTAATTATAGCTAGAAAAGAAATCTAATAATAAAAGTATAGTATATATAAAAAAGTCTTTACTAAAGAAATCAGTATTAAAAGAGATAAATATATCTTTAAGAATAATAATATTATATTTTATAGTAGTATTAATTAAATAAAGCCCTTTATTTTTTTTCTTAATAAAGAAATATTAGTTTTTATAAGAGGTATAAAACTCTTTTAATATATAATTCTTAAAGTATACCTTTAATAACTTTATAGCTTTTACTTTTAATCCTTATAGAATAGGGATAAAATATATCTATTAAATTAAATAAGGAATCACTTTAATAATTTAAGGAGATATAACTAATAAATTAAGTATTCTATTTTTATTAAATTATTAAGATAAAGCCTATTCTTTATTATAGAGGATCTCTAGGAAAATATTAATCTTTTATTAGATTAATATATCCTTAGTTTAAGAGAGGATTTCCTTAAGGTATTTTTTATAGAATTAGGATCCCTTAAATATATTAGAGAACTTTAAGGTAATATATTTAGTAAAGGGTATATTTAGATTGATTCTTTCTTTTATTTTCTCCTATTTCTTCTTTTTCTAAAATAGGTTACTATTAAGTATAAACCTATCTAAAGAAATATTATTAATAGGGTTAATTTTATTAGTCTTTTTCTTATATAAGATATAAATATATATCTTAAAGGGATTATATAATTAATATATTTCTCTTTTTTTAGATTTCTTCTTTTTCTTTAAAAAATCTAATTTAGTCTTAATCGCTTTTAAAGCTTTAATATACTGCTTTATAGACTCTATTAATATATACTTAATAATTACCTTATTATTATTAAAGTTAAGCTCTATTAATATTTCTTTATTATTCTTAAAAAGCTATTTTAGATTAATTAATTTCTTATTATTAATTATATCTTTAGTAATATAGTTAATATTTAATTTTTTAAGGAATTAGGTTTATTTTATTCTTAATAAATAGTATTTATAGTAAAAGTAATTACTTATATTTACTTTATTTAATATTATATATATAAATCTCTACCCTTTTAAAAATAATTAAATAATAGCTTAACTATTTTAATAAATAGTATTCTTAAAATAAAGGGTATTATAACTCTATTTAATACTATATATAAGTAAATAGATATCTAAGCGGTTCCTATATAGAGTTAAATTTCTATTTCTTTAATTATTTAAATAATCTATTTAAAGAATAATATTATTTTAACCTTAATTAGATTATATTTAACCCTATATTTCTTAGCTAGTGATTTTAAGATAATATTATCTTTAAAGCCTAAATTAATAAATATATTTATTGCTTTCCCTTTTTAAGAATTAATCCTAATTTAAATCTTAGGTATTTATTATATATTTAATAATTAATAGCTATTTAAGTATATTTAAGTAATCTTATAAGGTACCTTATTAAAAAAGAAGCTTATATTATTATAGAGATTATCTTTAACTGGTTCTAAAATATAGAAATAATATAGGCTTAATAGATCTATATTATCTTAACCTTAATTAAATAATACTACTTAATACTAGTTATAATTAAGAGGGGCTTTTTTTTATATTTTAATTATAGCTATAATACTAGTATATAATTATTTAATTAGCTTATTAAAGAAAGCTTTATTATATCTTATTTATAAATAAACTTAAATTACTCTTATTATATTTTTCAGTTTTATTAAAGATATAGGATTATTTAATCTATTCCTAGGAATATAAAGGACTTTTATTATATCTTTAATTTAATTTAATAGATTCTGGTTTATAATTATCCTAAGCTTTGGATTAAGATTAATTAATATATAAAGTAATATAATAACCGTTTTTATAAATAAGATCTCCTTTAGGTTTAATTAATAATAAGGAAATCTTATACTTTAATCTATTATTTATAATATATTTTTAGGTATAGTTATTAAGTTAAAAGGTATTATTCTATTTAATATTAAAATAGCCTTAAAAGTAGCTTTTTAATATATAATAATTAAAGATTTAATTGATTCTTTATTATTATCTTTTTATCTTTTTCTTTTATTAGTATTTATATTAATTATATATATTAATACTATTTAATCCTTTATATCTTTATATTAAGAAAGTAATATAAAAGAAGTTTGGATTATATTTTTATTAGATATAATATTTAAGTATTATAACTTTATAGGTTATTATTTAAGGCTTAGGTAAGAGATATATTTTTTAAAGATTATATCTTTATATTTATTTAATACCTATTTAAAGTATTAAAAGGCTCTAGCTTTAATTAAGGGGATAAAGGATATAATTATATAATCAAGGAAGTTAATAGCCTAAGCTATTATAAGCTTTTAATAATATCCTTTTATCTTGAAGAACTGCTATATAATAATAAAAGGAATTATACTCTAGCCTATAATATATCCTAGATTTAATATTCTAGTATATAAATTATATATATAGAATTTAAGTTTGGTATTATATATTAATTTATTATAATAAAAGGGAAAATAGCTTAATAAATTATAATACTAGTAATTATTCTTATTCTATCTTTTTTAAAGGAAAAAGATATTAAAATCCTTATTATTATTAAGATTAAATATTATTTAATTAAATAAAAAACTTATTAAGTCTTTATATTATAGATCTTTATTAATATATATATTAGTATCTATCTATATTTTAATAATTATTTAAGTAATATCTTTTTTAATAGTTATATTAATCTTAAGATTATTAATAAGCTTGATTAATTTCTTTATATTTATTAGCTTAGCTTTAAAGGGTATAATCTTAATAATAATTAAAAAGAACTTTTCTTTAAGGTTAAGGTCCTATATAACTAGATTCTTTATTATAATAACTTAATTAAGTATTATTCTGATAATAATTATATTTATCTGATTCCTAAGATTATTAAAAGTCTTATACTATTTAATAGCTAGTTTAATAATTATTTAATTATTAAAGTATTTTTAGAGCTATTTATATAATATCTTTTTAAGTTTATAAGGATTATTAATAGAATTTATTTAAATAACTTTAATAAGGAGCTTTATTAGTATAATCTTATATAATATATAAGATAATAGTTTTAAATTCTTTTAATTTAAATTATATTAGAAAGTATAGAATCTATATCTATTAAATTAGTTTAGAATATCTTTAATAGACTTTAGGTGTTATTATTTAAGCGTTTTTAAATAATTTTTATATAATTTTAATTATTATAAATCTTTTTTAAAGAAATAATTCTTTAATACTTCTTTAGCTTTTATTTATAAAAGATTATAGATAAATCTTTAGATAATATCCTTATAGGTATTAATTATATAATATATAAAATAATTATATTTCTTTTTATTAATTATATTATTACCTTTTATCTTAAGCTTATAATTTAAAAGGTATTTAATAATATTAATCCTATTAAAGTATTTAATAAGCTTAAGATTAATAATATATCTTTTAGATTTATTTATAATAAGAATATCCTTAAGATTATTAAAAAAAGTAATATTAATCTTAATAATATTTTACTAAAAACTCTTAATAATATTATCCTTTAATTAATTAATTAATTATAAATCTAATCTATTAAAAGAAGGGTTACTAGAATTTATAATAGATATTATATTAGATAAAGGAATACTTAAAATAAGGATATTAGGTATAATAGTTTTAGGAGTAGTAATTTTAATGGTAGAGTTAAAGCTATTTAAAGGTTTTCTTTTTTAATATAAAGAGTGTTTATTTAAATCAGGGATTAATAATATATTAAGAAGATTAAATAATAATAAAGATTTTCTATTATAAAGATATTTAAATATCTAGTTTTAGAAGGAGTTATTTTAATTCTTATATAGTAATACTTTATTAATTATATTCTAGTATTAATATAAAACCTTTTCTTTAAGGATAAATATTATACTTAAATTAAGGATAATAATTCTTGCTTTATTATAATTAAATAGTATTTTATTTTTAAAATATTAATATTATTTTTAAATAAAAAGCTTCTTTAATACTAGAGATAAGACCTATAAAAAGAGAAGAAAGATAAAAATATTTCCTAAGATTAATTAAATTATTAAAATATTAATCTATAGTATAAAAAAGTAAAACCAAGGGTTAATATATAATTAATATTATTTATTATTAATTAAATAATTAGTATTAAAAGTTATATAAGCTAATTATTTATAATAATTCTTTTTATATTTACTTATATTTTAATTAAATAAAATTAATAAGTTTAAGGTACCCTACCTTTTTAATCTAATATTTAATATATAAGTTATCTTTTATATATATTTTAGGTAGAAGCTTATCTTAGAATTAAATATTTCTTTATTTTTTCTTTTAATAATTTAGTATTTTATAGTATTAGATTTTAATAGAAAAGAAATTAATAATACCTTATTATTTAGCTAGAATAGTATATAATATCCTTACTTTATAGATTTTAAATCTTTTAGTAAATAAGCTTAACTCTTTTATTTTTAGATTTCTAGGTTATTATCCTTAAAGATATCTCCTAATTATACTAATTAAAAGGTCTTATAAAAATACCTATAATAATTCTTCTTGGATTAGTCTTTATAATAGCTTAAAAATACCCTTAAATATATTATATTATTGATCTAGTATTAATTAATCCTTTTAATAGTAAAGTAAATAAGATATCCCTTTATCTTAATTATTAGTTTTAATATAAAGAAAATAATATATATAATAATACTAATACTACCTATAGAATTATAGTATAATTTTAAGGTAATTATATAGCTAGCTTAGTTTATAAGGATTAAATAGATAAGAAAAGCTATAAAATAATAATATAATAAAATAAACTTAAAAGATTAATTAATTGTTCTATAATTAATTAAATAAAGAAGATAGCTTTTTAATAATTAATCTTTTAAATATATTAGAAAAATTCTTAGATAGAAGGGGGAAAAACTTGAATTGGATAATATCTGCTTTATTTAAATAGCCTGGGTATAGCCTATCTACTTATATAGTTTAATCCCCTTAAGTGTAGCTTATATAGCTATAGCTTAATTAACTAGTAAGAGAGTGTATTTAACCTAGTTATTAAACTATATATAGGTAAATAAATATCTAAACAGTTCCTATATAGAATTAAACTTCTACTTTTCTAATTATTTAAGTGATCTATTTAAAGAATAATATTATTTTAACCTTAATTAAATTATATTTAATCCTATATTTCTTAGCTAGTGATTTTAAGATAATATTACCTTTAAAGCCTGAATTAATAAGTATATTTACTGCTTTCTCTTCTTAAGAATTAATCTTAATTTAAATCTTAGGTATTTATTATATATTTAATAATTGATAATTATTTAAGTATATTTAAATAATCTTATAAGATACCTTATTAAAAAAGAAGCTTATATTATTATAGAGATTATCTTTAACCAGTTCTAAAATATAGAAATAATATAGGCTTAATAGATCTATATTATCTTAATCTTAATTAAATAATATTATTTAATACTAACTATAATTAAAAGGGGCTTTTTCTTATATCTTAATTATAGCTATAATATTAGTATATAGTTATTTAATTAGCTTATTAAAGAAGGCTTTATTATATCTTATCTATAAATAAATTTAAATTACTTTTATTATATTCTTTAACTTTATTAAAGATATAGGATTATTTAATCTATTCTTAAGGATATAAAGGACTTCTATTATATCTTTAATTTAATCTAATAGATCCTAGCCTATAATTATTCTAAGCTCTGGATTAAGATTAATTAATGTATAAAATAATATAATAATTATCTTTATAAATAAGATCTCCTTTAATTTTAATTAATAATAAGGAAGTCTTATACTTTAATTTATTATTTATAATATATTCTTAGGTATAATTACTAAATTAAAAGGTATTATTTTATTTAATATTAGGGTAGCTTTAGAAGTAGCCTTTTAATATATAATAATTAAAGGTTTAATTAACTTTTTATTATTATCTCTTTATCTCTTCCTTTTATTAATATTTATATTAATTATATATATTAATATTATTTAATCCTTTATATCTTTATATTAAAAGAGTAATATAAAAAAAGTTTAGATTATATTTTTATTAGATATAATATCTAAGTATTATAATTTTATAGATTATTATTTAAAGCCTAAATAAGGGATATATTTTCTAAAGATTATATTTTTATATTTATTTAATACCTATTTAAAGTATTAAGGGGCTTTAACTTTAATTAAAAGGATAAGAGATATAACTATATAATTAGGGAAGTTAATAGCCTAAGCTATTATAAGCTTTTAATAATATCCTTTTATTTTAAAGAATTATTATATAATAATAAAAGGAATTATACTCTAACCTATAATATATCCTAGATTTAATATCTTAATATATAAATTATATATATAGAATTCAAGTTTGGTATTATATATTAAATTATTATAATAAGAGGGAAAATAACTTAGTAAATTATAGTATTAATAATTATTCTTATCCTATCTTCCTTAAAGGAAGAAGATATTAAAATCCTTATTATTATTAAGATTAAATATTATTTAATTAAATAAAAAATTTATTAAGCCTTTATATTATAAATCCTTATTAATATATATATTAATATCTATTTATATTTTAATAATTATTTAAATAATAGCTTCCTTAATAGCTATATTAATCTTAAGGTTTTTATAAGCTTAATTAACTCCTTTATATCTATTAACTTGGTTTTAAAGGATATAATCTTAATAATAGTTAAAAAGAACTTTTCTTTAGGGTTAAGGTTCTATATAACCAGATTCTTTATTATAATAACTTAATTAAGTATTATCTTAATAATAATTATATTTATCTGATTTTTAAGATTATTAAAAATCTTATATTATTTAATAGCTAGTTTAATAATTATTTAATTATTAAAATATTCTTAGAGTTACTTATATAATATCTTTTTAAGTTTATAAGGATTATTAATAGAATTTACTTAAATAACCTTAATAAGAAGCCTTATTAATATAATCTTATATAATATATAAGATAATAGTTTTAAATCCTTTTAATTTAAATTATATTAAAAAATATAGAATTTATATTTATTAAGCTAATTTAGAATATCTTTAATAGATTTTAAGTATTATTATTTAAATATTTTTAAATAATCTTTATATAATCTTAATTATTATAAGTCTTTTTTAAAGAAATAATTCTTTAATACTTTTTTAGCTTTTATTTATAAGAGATTATAAATAAATCCTTAAATAATATCCTTATAGGTATTAATTATATAATATATAAAATAATTATATTTATCCTTATTAATTATATTATTACCTTTTATCTTAAGCTTATAGCTTAAAAGATATTTAATAATATTAATCCTATTAAAGTATTTAATAAGCTTAAAGTTAATAATATATTTCTTAGATTTATTTATAATAAGGATATCCTTAAGACTATTAAGGAGAGTAATATTAATCTTAATAATACTTTATTAAAAACTCTTAATAATATTATCTTTTAATTAATTAATTAATTATAAGCCTGATCTATTAAGGAAAGGGTTATTAGAATTTTTAATAGATATTATACTAGATAAAGAAATACTTAGAGTAAGGATATTAAATATAATAGTCTTAAAAGTGGTAATTCTAATAATAGAATTAAAGTTATTTAAAGGTTTTCTTTTTTAGTATAGAAAGTATTTATTTAAATTAAAAGCTAGTGATATATTAAGAAAATTAAATAATAATAAAGGCTTTCTATTATAAAAGTGTTTGGATATCTAATCTAAAAAGGAGTTATTTTAACTCTTATATAATAATACTTTATTAATTATATTCTAGTATTAATATAAAACCTTTCTTTTAGGGATAGGTATTATACTTAAATTAAGGATAATAATTCCTATTTTATTATAATTAAATAATATCTTATTTTTAAAATATTAAGATTACTTTTAAATAAGAAGCTTTTTTAATATTAAGGATAAGATCTATAAAAAAAGAAGAAAGATAAAACTATTTCCTAAAATTAATTAAATTATTAAAATATTAATCTATAGTATAAAAAAATAAAATTAAGGGTTAATATATAATTAATATTATTTATTATTAATCAGGTAATTAATATTAAAAGCTATATAAGTTAATTATTTATAATGGTTTTTTCTATATTTACTTATATTTTAATTAAATAAAATTAATAAATTTAAAGTACCCTATCTTTTTAATCTAATATTCGATATATAAATTATTTTTTATATATATTTTAAATAAAAGTTTATCTTAGGATTAAATATTTCTTTATTTTTTCTTTTAATAATTTAATATTTTATAATATTAGATTCTAATAGAAAAGAAATTAATAATACCTTATTATTTAATTAAGATAGTATATAATATCCCTGCTTTATAGACTTTAGGTTTTTTAATAAATAAGCTTAGTTTTTTTATTTTTAGATTTTTAAGCTATTATTCTTAAAGGTATCTCTTAATTATATTAATTAAAAGGTTTTATAAGGATATTTATAATAATTCTTCTTAGATTAATCCTTATAATAGCTTAAAAGTACCCCTAAATATATTATATTATTAATCTAATATTAATTAATCCTTCTAATAATAAAGTAAATAAGATATCCCTTTATCTCGATTATTAGTTTTAATAGAGAGAAAATAATATATATAATAATACTAATACCACCTATAGAATTATAGTATATTTTTAAGGTAGTTATATAGCTAGTATAATCTATAAGGATTAAATAGGTAAGAAAAGCTATAAAGTGGTGATATAATGAAATAAATTTAAGAGATTAATTAATTATCCTATAATTAATTAAATAAAGAAGATAGTTTTTTAATAGCTAGTCTTTTAAATATATTTAAAAAATTCTTAGGTAGAAAAGGGAAAAACTTAAATTAGATAATATCTGCCTTATTTAAATAGCCTGGGTATAGCCTATTTACTTATATAGTTCAATCCCTTTAAGTGTAGCTTATATAGCTATAGTTTAATTAATTAGTAAGGGGGTGTGTTTAACCCAGTTATTAAACTATTAAAGAATATATAATTATATTCTATATTTTATATTTCCTTATTAAATAAAATATTTAATAATATAAAAGAATATATAATAATATAAATAAAAGTAATTAAAAAAGAATAAAAAATAAAAACTATATTAAATATTAAATAAGAGAATATATAAAATAAATACCTTATTAAATAAAAAGGTTTTAAACCTAAAAATAATATATAAGAATTTATTAACTATTTAAACTATTATTATTTAATACTATAATAATTCCTTTAGAATTAATTAACCTAACTAAAAAACCTAAATTAATAAACTTATTATCTAAATCTAAAAAAGATTAATCTATCTTATTTAAAGCATCTAGAAACTATAAATCTAATATTATATAATACTTATATACTTTTAAGATAGGAACCAGATTAATCCTATCCTTAATATCTAGCTTCTTTAAACCTTAATAAATCAATTTAAAGCTTTGCTTTTTAGCTTTCTTTTTAAGCTTATAAATATAAAATAAATAATTAAAAGCTAAAAAAAGCTATAACTATAGCTTAAATAATTAATTTTAAATATTTAAGATATTCTTTTTAATATTTTTTTTTTAGAGTTTAAATAATAATATTACTCTAAGAATTTTATTATTAATAAAATTAATAAGAATTATATATTTTAAATATAATAAGAATATATATATATAAGGATACTATTAAAATATTATTATAAGAATAACCTTATTTTATATAAGCTATATAATAATTATTATTTTCTATTATATAATAAGATTATTTTTATTTAAAATAATAAAAATATAATATATCTATTAATTTATTATTAAAATCTATACCTTTAGTTAGTATAGAATATTTAATAGCTTTCTTTAAAGAATATTAAGGTTTCTTAATATAATCTAATATTATAAGAAATAATTCGATATAATATAAATCCTATAATTTATAAATATATAAAAGAAAAAAGATATATTTATAGGCCTTAAAGATAAGACCTTTTAGGAGGGAGATATTATATTATAATCTAATAGCTAAGGTTATATAATAGGCCTTAATTATATAACTTAATAATATTATTTAATATATACTAAAGGCTTAGAATTATATAGAATTAGATTATAATTTTAAAGGTAATCCTAAGCTTAGGATTATTCTTAAAACTATAAGGATATCTTATAATTTTAAATATAATCTAGTAATAAGGATTATAATTTAAATTATAATCTATAATATATATATATATCCTTAATTTTTATTTTTTTAATTTAATCTTAATTAATTATTAATAATATTATTATATTAATTTTATTATTTATCTTAATAATATTAGATCATAATCCTATAAATCTATTATTTATATAACTAATATATTATTTAAAATACCCTAACCTATCTACTAATATAAACCCTTTTATTAGATTTATCCCTTAAAAAATCACTAAATATTATAATTATTTAATAAAATATTAAACCTTTCAATATTATTATAATTTTATATAAATCTATATAAAAGTTTTAATTATAAGCTTTAATTAATATAGTTTTTATATAATTCTATAATATATATAATATTTATATATTATTAGGTTTAATATAATAAAGTAATCTATTCTTTATTAAGAATAATAATTTTATATTTATTAATCTTTCTTTTAAATTTTTCTTTTATTTATAGCTATTTATAATTAATATTTTAATAATTTTAATTAATTTATTCTTTTATAAGTATTCTTTTATAAACTTTACATTTAGTTTATTATTTATTAATATAATAATTATAGAAAAATATATATCCTTTTTTTTAAATATTATTAAATTTATTTATTATTTTTGTTATTAAATAGTTTTTCTTAATTTCTTTTATATAATTCTTTATTATTTATTAAAAGTTATAATATATTAAATATAAATGTTTTTTTTAATATATAATAAATATTTAATCTATATTAATTTAAATATATAAATACTATTATTAATTAATAATTTATCTTTATTAAATCTAATATTAATATATTTATATAATTTATTATTTTCTTAATTATTATATAATTTATTAAAATAATAATTAAATAAATTAATAATTAGATTATTATTCTTAACTTTTAATATAATTATACTAGATATCTAATCTTAATTTAATCGATTTATATCTTTTTTTAGATTTTATTAATAATCTACTTAAAAATATAACTAGTTATATTTATTAAATAGGTATTTTTCTTTTATTTTATTTATTATCTTAAAGATAAAATATAAAAAAATCTATTCCCTTTTTATTTATATTTAATTTAAAAAGATTAATCTTTTTTAAATTATAATAATATAGGATTATTTTTTTTATTAAATAATCTTATAATATTTTAAAAGATTTTTTTTTAGCTTATAAGGGTTTAAAGCTAATTTTCTTTATTTTAAATATTCTTATCTTTTTATTAATTTTTTTAATTATATACTTTTCTTCTCTTAGTTTTTTTAATAAAATTATTTTATTAATCTTTAATAAATCTACTTTTATTTAAAAACTATAGATAAATCTTTTAAAAAAAGTTATTATTCCTAAATATATCTTTAGATTAGCTAATATAATTAATATTTTTATTTTTTTTAATACCTTTATCCTATTATTTATTATACTAATATTAAAAATATTAATTTAGAATCTAAATAATTTAATTAATAGAAATATATGAAAAGATTTTATTAATAAAATTATTAATTATAAATTCTTAAATAGGTATAGGATCTTATATAGATATTTATAATAATCCTTAAAATTATTATTAAAAATAATAATATTATTAATATATATCTTAATAAATTCTTTATAGGGATATACCCTTTAATTTATAAATTATTATATAAAAACTAGATTATTTTTAAATCCTATTAATATTATATAGGATATTTTTAATCCTTATAAGCTAATAATAACTATCCTATCCTTATATTTATTATATATTAATAGCTAATAAAAAAATACTAATATATTTAATATTAATATATATTTCTTATTTTTTAAAGAAAATATTTTTTTTTTATAAAAGAATTAAATAAATATCTAATACTAATATTTTATTTAATTATCTTAAATATATTATTATTCTTTCTTTATATTTATTATCTGCTTATTATTATATAATAAAAATAAGGTAATTAAATAGTATTAGTTTTCTTATTTAGCTTATATATTCTTAGTTATAAAGCTTATCTATTATTATATTAAGAAACTTTTTATTTTTAAGTCTTAATAAATATAGTTTTATTATTAGCTTTTTATTTTATTAACTTTTAATAAATTTAATCCTTATTTTATTCTTTTTATTTATTAGGATTATTCTTTAATTTTATTATATATTATATAATTTAATTAATTTTATAATTACCTGAGATTCCTTTTAATTAATTATATATATATAAACTCTTTATTTTATTTTAATTTTATTTAATTTATTGAGTTTTATAATAAAACCTTTCTTTTAATTCTTAATATTATTTTTATTTATTATATATATATTATTTTTATTTTATAGCTTATTTAATAATAGATTTAATACTTTAATTATTTTATTAAATAGATTAAATTTATTATTTATTACATTTATATAGGTTAATACTATATAAATATTTTCTTGGAATATAATATAATATTTATATTTATTATAATTATATAAATAATTTAATTTTTATTTATATTAATATTTTATTAGTTTATTAATATTATTTATTATTATTATCTAATCTATTATTAATAAAACACTTAGTATATTAAATATATAAATATAATTTATTATTATAGTATTTTCTAAAATAAAGTAATATACTCTTTTTATAAAATATAAATTATAGTATTTTAATTATATATAATTAATTAGGATTTACTTTTTTAATCTTAATAGAATTATAGTATTTTATAATATTATAATTCTTTAATAGATTAGTTTATATTCAATCTATATTTTAAAGGATATTATTTTATTATATATTATATAAATGTTTAGTTTTTTTATTATTATTAATATATTAATACTATATTTATTAATAAAAGTTATTCTTAATAATATATTTAATTTTAAATCCTTTATTAATTAAGTATTAATTATAAAATAAAAATATATTAAGTTTTTATTAATTTATTTTATAATATAGAAATCGAATCTAGCTTTATTAATAATTTTAAATAAATTAATTATTTCTTATATTAATTTTAGCTTATTAGCTTTATAAAAGATTATATTTAATAAGTTTTATTAAAGCTATTTTTTATTAATTAATATATTTAAATATACTATATTAACTATTATAATTATTATTACTTTATTTAATATAAATTTTATATTAATTTTTAAATAATTATATTTTATTAATTCTTTATTTTTAAATTTTTAATTTATTTTAATAATTTAATCTTATTAAAAATAAAGGTATATATCTTTTTTATATTCTTTCTTACTTTAATTATTAAAATAAATTATTATATTTATTACTTTTAATTAATTTAATAATATAATTAATCTATTAAATATACTTTTTCTTAATATTATATAATTATTTATAAATATATAATATATTAATAAAGATCTTATTTTAAAATATATATTATACTTTAAATAATCCTTTCATATATCTTTTCTTTTATTAATTATATATTTAAAAAGTAAAATAAATAATTTAAAAGGGAGAATTTATTAAGATAAGGAATTTTCTATTATTATAAATACTAGGGATAAATTATAAAAAAATTAAAAGAGATTTTATTAATATTATCTAAGGTATAATAACTTTTATTAAAATTATATATAATAAACTTAGATATAATTTAATATCTAATTACTTTTAATTATTATTTATACCCCTTAACTCTCTTATCTTTAATATTAATATTAATATCTTTATTATTTTTATTTTAATAATAAATATAATTATTTTATATTTAATATATAGGTATCTAGTATTAATATCTTTTTTAATAAGTAATTCTATTATTTTAATAATAGTATTAATTATTTTATTAATATATCCTATTATTAAATCCTGATTTTAATTTATTATAAAAATTCTAAATTATTTAATTTTATTTATTATATAATAGTATATATCCTAATTATTTATGAGGGTTTATATGCCTTTAATTATAAAAACTCTATTTAATTTTTAAGCTAATTAATAATTAGATTACTTAAATAATTTAATTAAGGTATATTTATTATATATATTTCACTCTTATATTAATTAATTATTTTATTTAATTTAATTATTTTATTTAATTTAATTATTTTAATTATAATATATCTGGTTTTTAATCTTATTTAATATATATATTAATTTTAATAATTTTATATTATTTATTTTATAAAGTCTTAATATTATTATATTAAAGGGTAATTTATTTTTTAATAATATAATATATCTTATCTATTACTTTTTATAAATATAATTAAAATACTTTTTTAAAGTTGTTTCTTTTTATAATTAAAAGATTAATTTATTTAATAATTTATTTAAATAAATATAGATTTAACTTAATTATTATTTAATAGTTTTGAATCCTATAGATTATATTATTTATAATAATTTTAATATTTATTTTCTAATATTAATACTTAATCTATAATTATTTTTTAAATATTTAATAATTATTAGTTTTTTTATTATATTGATTTTATTTATTTTAAATTCTTTTTATAATATTATAATCTAGATATTAATAAATCTTTTAATTTATTAATATTCTTTCTTTAATATTAGATTAATCTATTAATATAATATATTATTATATAATAATTATAATAAGTTTATATAGATTATCATAGTATAAGTTAAATAAATTAGATTATTATAAATACTTTTAATAAATAGATTAATATTTCTTTAAATTATATTATCTTTAATTTATATTATATCTAATCCTTTAAGGGATTTATTTAGATTAAGATTAAATAAACTAATTTTTTAAAGTTTTCAATTATTATAATATAATTATATATTATTATATTATACTTAATTATATTATATTTATTTATCTAATTTTATAGATTTAATTAGTTTTTAAATTAATATTTAAAATTATTTATTTATTAAATTAATTAAAGGTATAGATTAAGATTAGGATATTAATACCTTATATTATCTTTTAGATATTATAGTTTATAGTTTATTTATAATATTTAAATTTTCTAGGGATAAAATCTATAATCTAGATTAATTATTTAATTCTTTTAAATATATAAATAACTCTTAATTAGATGTAAGGAATTAATTAATTAATAATATAAATAATATAATTAAATTATTAAATAAAGATAAGGTTATCTATAATAATTCCTTAAAGGGTATATAATTAATATTATATATATTCTAATTATTATTATTTAATAATATAATAAATCTTTTTTATACCTTCTTATATTAAATAAGGTTTTATTTAATATCTTTTAATAATTATAAATAATATTTTCTAATTTAATTAAAAAATATAAATCTTAATATTATATTTTCTATTATTAATAGATCTTTTATTTTTAATATAATATTATATTAAAATCCTATTTATAGTTATTTATATTAATTGAATAGCTTAATACTTTTATTAAATTAACTAAAATTAATAGATATAAGTAGATTATTTAATTATTAATATAAGTTTTTTAATAATTTAATAAATACCTTAAATAGGTTTTTTAATAATTTAATAAATACTTGTAATTAAGTTTTCTTTTCTTTATTAAAAATAAATATTATAAATATAAATAATAGATTTTTTTTATATTATTTTTATAAATAATAAGTAAGCTTTTCTTTTTATTTTATTTATTTTAAAGGATACTTAATATAAGTCTTATTATTTAAGATTATAATATTAATAATAAGTTTTTTAGCTATTTAAAGATCTAGTTTTATAATAATACTTATATAATAATAGTTAATTTAATTAAAGTAAATAATATATTTAGTATTTAATAAATTATTATATATTATAAATATTATTATAATAGATAGCTATTAATAAACTTAATTATTAAATAATCTGAGTTAGGTTTTTTTAAAATAAAATAAAGTAAAATAAAAAAATTATAATATAAGGGGGATAATAGGTTATATAATTATATAATATATAATTACTATTAATTATTAGGTATATATAAAATCAAAGAGTTAATTCTTTTAATTAAAGTTTTTTTATATTTAATATAATTATTTATATAGCCTTTTTTAATAAGAGCAGCTGCCTTAATTAATTAATTAATTAATTATAGGTTTAATAGATAATAAAGTGATAAAATATAATATATATTATATAATAAACAGCTTTATCTATTATAAAATTTAATATAAGATCTAAGGTATTTAAATAGTCTAATCTATTAAACTAAGCTAAAATAAAAAATAAAGGCTTATCCTTTAAAATCCTTTCTTTCTGTTTATTTAAAATATCTAATAAATTTAAATTATTTTAATATTTTTTAAATATATAAAAAAACTAGATTCTTAATTAAATTTTATTTTCTTTTTTATAAATAATATAATTATATTTATCTTTTTTTTATAGATTTTTATTTAAATAATTATTATATCTTTTTTTTATTATTTTAATTATTAATTTTAATAAATCTTTATAAATCTATAATAGATTATAAATATAAAAGATAATTCTTTTAAATTATAAAAAGATTAATCTTTTTCTTTTATTATATTTAATCTTTTTATATTAGATTTTATTTTATTAATTAAATCTATTTCTTTTATTAATTAAATATTATAAATTCTATTATATATATAAAAGTTAAATATTAAATCTATAATTTATAATATAATTTTTTTTAAAATTTATAGACTATTAATCTAAAATTATAAAACTATAGATTTATAACTTTATTAATTATATTAAATATAATTAATTGTTTAAATTATTAATTAATTTTATAAAAGCCTTATATAGGATTATATTAATTATATTATATATTATAACTAGTATATAATAGACTCTATATATATTTATTAATCTTTTAAATAAATTAATTAAAAAATAAAGCTTTTATTAAGATTTAGTTATTTATAGTATTATTATAAATATTCAAGCTTATTTTTTATAAGCTATTTTTTATTATTTAATTATTATAATTCTTAATTATAATAGCTTATTATAATATTTTATTTATTTAATAATCTTATATTATAGCTTAAACTTATTAAGGCCTAGTATTTATATATATATATAAGGTATATAATCCCTTTTAATTTAATAAGTAAAAAGAAAAAACCTTTAAAAGAATAAAAACCTTTATTCTTATTTTTAGTTAATATAATAACTAATATAATAGCTTTATAATTATTTTATTTTATTTTTAATTATTATATATAATAATTAATTATAATAATAAATAGTTTAATATTAAGTCTAAAATAATAATTTTTCTTAATCTTATTAATTATTCTATTAATTCTCTTATCTTTAATAATCCTTTTATCTTTTTAATTATTTAATAATATTATTTTAATTAATAGTTTTTTAAATAAATAAATAAACCTAAAGAATATATATTCTTTATATTATTATATTATTATAAATATATAATATTATTATAACTTATATATTAATTCTTAAAAAGGGTTTTTTAATAATTAATTAAAGATTTATATTTATTAATTAAGAATATCTTTAATTAAAAATTAAGAAAGCTATTATATTAATATTAAAAATATATTATAAATATATTATAAATATATTATAAATATATTATAAATATATTATAAAATCGATTTAAATATTTATTAATTATTTTAAGATAAGATATTCTTTATAATTTTATATCTTTATAATTAATACCTTAATATTATTTAAAAAGGTATTATAATATTATTTTAATAATAATCTAAGTTTTATATTATTAAATAACATATCTTTTCTAGATAAATAAGTTAAAAAAGAAAGGGTTTTTATTATAATAGGATTTAAATCTATTTTTTAATATAATAAAGCTAAAGTAATTTAATAATTAATTACTTTATTATATATATATTTATAATTTAATAATAATATTATTAATTATTTAATCTTAATTAAATAAATAATAAGATAATAATAAGATTAATTTATTATAAAATATTATATAAAAAATATATTAAAAATTTTAAATTTTAAATATAATAAAAGTATAATTAATACTTATAATAAAAATAAAAAAAAAGATATAAGATTTATATAATAAGTATAATAAAAATATATAATAATAGAATTATATAGTTTATTAATAGTAATTAATAAATATAAAAAAAAAGTAAAATTATTATAATAATATCTTAAAATTATAATAAATTATAATAATTATAAAAAATAAATAATAAAATAGAATTTTATAAATAATTATAAAATCTTATAAAAGCTAAGAGAATTTTATATTTAAAATATTATATAAATCTAATCTTTAATAAAAGAATTAAAATAAATAAATTATAACCTTTAAATAGCTTTTATAAATATTAATCTAGCCTTAAAATTAAATCTATAAATTCTTAATTATATAGCTTTAATTAAATAAATATAAAGATATTATATATATTTAATTAATTCTTTATTAATTATTAAATATAAAGATATAATTTATTATATATAAAAGAATAGGGATTAATATTATAATAATATAATAAGAATATATTAATATAAAAAAAGAATAAGGGTTTTTTATTTATTTTTTTCTTTTTATTTATTAAATTAAAAGGGATTATATATCTTATATAAAGGTTTAATTTAAATAAAAAAATTAAGCTAATATAATTATAAGATTAATAATAATAATATATTTAATTGTTATATAATTATATATATAATATTTAATAAATAATTTTTTTAAAAAAAATTATATTATATATTATAAAATATATATAAAGAATTTAATATTTTCCTTTTATATTTTAATTAAAGATATTTTTTAATATAAAATAATCTTTTATTAATTTAAATTAATTCCTTTTATTTTATATATAAGAGTATTATTATTTATATATAAAAAAGTTATTATTTATATATTAGGGTTATATATCTATAATTTTCTTATATCTCTTTTAATTAAATAAGCTATTATAATACTAAGACAATTAAACAACCTATAATATATATAACTTATTAATAAAAGAGGCCGCGGTATAGCACAGACCATTATAGCACAGATAGGCAATATATAGTCAATTTATAGGACCATTATATTAGCGATTTTATAACTTAATTAACTATATACATTACGGTCTCTCCAGTCGCGGCCTCTTTAATAGCGGTCTCTTCAATTAATAGATCATGTATGCTATAATAGCCGGGCTGGCTGTTCAATTGCCTACTAGAGTGAGTGGCCTGTTTAATTAAGAAGTGGGGAGGCCTTAAGGACTTGGTAAGATACGCGCAGAAAAACCGGGTACACACGTGACCCTTGTGTGCGAATAGCAATTTCTTTGTGTGCGAATAGCAATACTCATAAATAATAGCTTTAAGAAAATTCTTCATTCTTAAACTTTCTTCCTCGCTGCCCTTCAAGGTGGCATGTCGACTTCTATCTCTCCAATATGGTTTCTATTACCGACGAAGAAGTTCAACAACTACTAGTGGAAGCAGCAAAGCGACTCGAGAATGGTCTCTCTTCCAAAGTAGCATCTACTTCAATAGTATCTGAGTTGGATGCCCGTATCAACTCACTTAACTCATCATCCCTAGCCTGCGAAAATTTGTCGGTGCGTCTTCCACAGTCAAAGCTGAGTACTGATGGGATCTGCAAGGTATGTTGTTAATCCGATAATGATACTTGTTCCTGGATCCGTATTATGATGATGTCTAGCCTTGAAGGCATAATGACACAGTGTCAATGTCCGTCTTGGACGAAGGCCCTGTGGATTCTGATTTTACCATATCATAGTTACTCTGAATACAGTCCGGCCCCTGCCTATCCACCACCTCTTAATCTCATTTTCCATTGGCCTACTTGTATAACCTGTTTTGCTAGTTAGAACCGTGCTGCTGACATTAAACTTGTGCAGGACAACGCCGGCTTAGACTGGCATCATCTCCCGAAAACGAAGCTGACATCTGACCTCCAGAGAGACTGGCAGCTTCTACGAATGCGTGGAATGCTCAATCCCAAACATCAAAAAAAGGCTCTGCCAATCGCTCCTCCAAAGTATTGCCATGTTGGGAACATAGTCGACAGACAGGCGGAGTTTCAGCGCGGGAGAACCACTCGTCGAGAAAACAAAGGAACCTTGTTGGAGCAGGTCACAGCAGAATACAGTGGCACTAAGTTACAGGCGAAGTACACACATATACAGCAGACAAATGCCTCGGGCAAAAAGGCGTTCTATCAGCGGCTAGTATCAAAACGCCGCAAACGCAAGTAATCACAACGAGCGAAAATCGCTATTTTTCGACATGGGTAGTTGATAATAATAATAACAGTGTATTAATTATCTAGAACGCTGTATTCCAGTTAAGTATTATGTTATATTAATACAGATAAAGTTACTTTAATAAAGATCTTTATAACTATCATTATATTTTGTAGGCATTATTATTTATAGTAATAGATTTTACTTTTTATAGTTATAGAGGCCTGTACTATTATAAGTTTAATACTAGCTTTGTATACCTATCCTTTAATATTAAAATATTAATATAAAGGCCTAAAAATAAATAATATAAGGGAAATATATTTATATAATGATTAATTAGCTAGTATAAAAAAAAATTAAAGCTAATAATAATATTATTATTATAAAGCTCTTTATTTATAATAAATTCTATTAATAATATTATATTATACTTTTAGATTTATTATTAATATAAAGATTATAAAAATCTGGTTTTAAAGCTCTTTTAATTATTTTTTAAATTATCTTTTAAATTATCTTTATATTAAGTCTTTAATAAGCCTTTTAAAAAGCCTATTAATAAACTCTTTAACCTATATAATATATTATTAATATATAAAAGAATTAAAAAAGCTGACAATTAATCTTATAAAATATACAGTATTAATATTATATAAAATAAGCTTAATTTTATATAAAACTAAAATATTTAATAAGTTTTTAAAATATAAATCTAATAAAAATAGTTTATATTATTAAATATATTAGAGTATTTTAAATAATATAATTTATTATATTAATAATAAATATAAAGTATTATAACCAGGGATTAAATATTAATTTAATAAATAATAATAAATAATATAATAATATTAAAATATATATTAATAGTTAATAAAGATTAAATAAAAAAAATAAAAATTAAAGATATATATATATATATATTATAGCTTATAAGACTTAATATAAATCTATTTAAATACTTATAATTCTAGATTATAATAAATTAAATAAATTAATTTTAATATAATTTTTATATTTTAATATATTTTTAATATATATCTTATTATAATTATATAATCAGCTTATTTATATAATTATATTATTAAATTAAAATAAAAGGTTTACTTTTATATAATATTAAAAGCTTTTTTATTTTTCTAAGATTTATATATAAATAATATATATTAAATTAATTATTTTAATCTTTATTTAATATAAATTATTAATATTATTAATTAAAAGTTTATAATAAATTTTATTTAAATCTTATTAATATAAAATAATAAAAAGGATTTAAATAAATCTATATATAATTTTAAGCCTTTAAAATCTAGTTTAAAATTATTATATCTTTTATTATTATAATAAATAAAGAATTTATATTAAAAAATATATTTATTTATTATTTTCTTTTAATATAATTATAATTTTATTATAATAAGATTAAATATTTAAATATTTAATTATAATATATAACTTAAAGAACCATTAATTATTAAAGCTTTAATAGCTTTTTATACCTAAAAAATATAAAAATTTTTTTTAATTTAAATATAAATCTTATTATTAATTGATTAATTAAAGCTATATAATCCTATTTAATTATATCTAGAATTTTTTTTATAATTCTTATACTTTTATTTATAATTATCTAAGATTAATAATAGCTTTTAATTATTTTATTATTAAAAGATTATTTTTATTATTTAAGGCTTTATTAAACCCTATAGCCTATTAAAGGTTTAAAGCCTTAAATTAATAAGATTTAATTAATTCCTTATAATAATCTATAAAAATCTAAGATAAAATAATAATACTTTTAATTAAAATTATAAGAATTAAAAAGATTAATACCCTTTAGTTTTATTTTTAAACAGCTTAAAATCTTAATATCTTTATTATAAATATTCTATTAAAAAAAAGATTATAATTTAATTAAAACTATAATAATTTAAATAATTTTTAATTAAAAAGATTAAAGATTATTAATATTATTAAGCTATAATATTATAAAAATATTAATAATAAAAAGGAATAAATTAATAATCTTATTTAAGCCTTTTAAATAAATCTTAAATATTTAAAAAAAAAGAAATATTAAATTATTTTAGCTTTTAAAAATATAAAAAATAAATATAAATCCTTTTAATTAAATAAGATATAAAGCTATATTAAAATTAAAAAAAAAACATAAAAAAACTAATTAAGAATATTTTTTAAAATAAAATAAAATTTATTTAAAAGATTTTATTAATTAAATAATTAAGATTTATAATATTTTTAAAAAAGCTTAATAATATAATTATTAATCCTTTATAGAATTCTATTTATATTTATTTAATTTAAAAATTTATCTTATAAAAAGATTTAAAAAAGAATTAATTATATAGTATTTAATTAAGCTTAAATTAGAATTATAAAGGTATATTTATCTTTATAGAAAAGCCTTTTTTAAGAATTAAAATAAGATAATATAGAAAATAAAAAGGTTTTAATATTATTTAAAAACCTAAAAAAAAAAAAAAAACCTAGGATTTATAAAAAAGATTAAATAAATAATAAAAATAAGGCCTTAAATAATAGATTAAAAAGGGATTCTTTTTAAAATTATAATAAAAATTAATTAAATTAAATTAATTTATAATTAATAATAATTCTATATTAAAAAGGCTTTTATTAAAGCTAAAAAGATTATAAAAATAATAAGGATAGCTATCAAGGACCAAGATCGAGAGGTTATGAAGAGAGTGAAGAAGGTTAGGAATGGTATTAATTTTACTGTATATAGCAGATAGGTAGCAGATAACTAGAAGCTTGATCTCTGGCCCTCTTTCTTTTCTTAAAGGAGAAGGCCCTCTCTATAGATATATGCATTCCTAGCCCACATGATATGGGTTCTCTACAGGGCCCCTTTGGGGTCCTAATAGTATACCCCCCTTCCTTTAGGGCCATCCTTAGCCCTGATAACTGGTAGCAGCTTTATCGCCGCAATCATATAACTATGAACAGCCGACCAGCCCAGCTGTTATCAAAGAAACTATAATCAATTAAAAGTGAAACTTCCAATAGGTTCCATTTCTTCCCTATAAATCTCTGTATATGGGCTCTTTGTGCTTTATGAGAAGTCCCCTATCT
This sequence comes from Zelopaecilomyces penicillatus, assembly GCA_005765155.1. Classification (NCBI taxonomy): domain Eukaryota; kingdom Fungi; phylum Ascomycota; class Sordariomycetes; order Hypocreales; family Pseudodiploosporaceae; genus Zelopaecilomyces; species Zelopaecilomyces penicillatus. Next base: position 625,093 of record VCCP01000007.1, read on the forward strand.
TATGACTCCCCCAAAGAAGCCTTATTACTGGCCGATTTCTTTATATAATATTATCTCTCCAAGGCTAAGGATTCAGGTAATATATCAGACTTGCGGAAGCATTAGAAACATGCTCATTATGCATGAGCAGCTTCCTAGCTTCTTCCCTGTTTATAGCACTGACTTTCCCAGTTTACCTAATGATAAGGGGGCTGTTTCGCCTTCCCGATCTACTAAAAAGCGATAGATCAATTACCTCCTTCTTTGTACCTTTCCATAGCTAACCTTGTATAGTAGCAGCTTTCTGCCAGCACAGGCTTCCTCACCTCTCAGGGCTTCGCCTGGTATTAGACTGTTGAGGACCTTCGGGTCCAGCATAGATAGCAAGAAGCAAAGGAAGGCTAATAAAGAAGTGGTAGTGTAGCTATAGTGCAAGCATCATAAGACTAAGCGTCTGGTGGTGATTGCTGCTAAGAAAGCTATCGCAAAGGGTTCCCCTGTATTGGCATTGGTTATGCCTAAAATCTCTACTATTAAATCTCTGGTTTTACCTAAGGCTTTAACTAAGACTAAGAAACCCCCTCCTAAGTCTTCTGCTTTCGTGGGACCTGGTGATAATGACTTATCCGATAAGGTAGAGGAGGCAGACTTTAATAATAACCTGCCTCTCTATTCCTCCCAGGATGTTCCTTGGTTATCGGCTAATAGCCGGTTGGTAGCTGCTTCCCTTCTTGTATTGCTTCTGAGCTTAATAGTATTGCAGGGATTTAGACTCTTATAAAGACTATATAGATTAAATCCTTAAGGATAATGCTAGCAGTAAGGGAGATGAAGAGGAGGATAAGATAGATAATAAAAGGGTTAGGAAGTCAACTAGTCCCGATTCTCCTTTAAGCATTTCCTCTGCTTCCTACTAATAAGTCCTTCTTGGGTTCTATCTCGCTGCTTCTTCTCTGCTGACTTTTGGCTCTATAGTTCTTCTAGCGATTCTGAGTCGCTTCCTGATGCTAATACCATTATGGCCTCTTTTGCAGCGCACAGTGCCCCTGCCTTCTCCTCTGCTATTCCTAAGTCTTTAGCTTTATCTATTATTAATAGATAACTCCACGCAACGCCCAAGCCACTCCCTCTCTCTAATGGTAGGCGTCCTATGTCTTCTATTACTAAGGTCATGGTAGTAGCCATACCTATCTATATTCCTAAGAACCCTTTAGCTATAAAGAATGTGATACCTAGCAAGACACCTTCTAAGAAGAAGATAACACTCAGTAAGGTACCTCTTAAATAAAGTCCTACCAAGACAGGTATATCAGCTATTGCTGATGGCTTGTCTATTATTAAGTATATTAGGTAATAATAGCATTTATCTAATAGCTAACAAGCTACTAGGAGTCCGATCCTGTATTATAAGCAAATGGTTAGTAATATAACCAAGTGAGGTTTATTATTATAGTTGCTTGGCTATTGCTAATACTTATATAGCTATCCTGAGGTTTATTAGCATTGCATAGCCGTATAGGTTAAATAGGACCCAACAGCCAATCCTATTCTAGAACCTAAAAAGGCTAAATAGCCTGAACTTTGTCAGTAGGATAAATATATATTATATCCTATTATAACCTGAATTCAAAGTTATTAATAACTGCTCTATAGCTATTAAACTCCGGTGTTTATACTGTATAGGTAATAACCATTCCTATTATAGAGTGATAGTAAATTATTATATACTTGTATATAATCTTGTCCAATATGGGATGTAATCAAAGCTTAACTTAATACTGCTCCCTTTATTCTTTATAGCTGCTTCTTTACTAATATTTCCCAGGAGATGTTTCAGTATATATAAGGCAAGGCCAAACAGGCACTTGGCTATATATACCAAAAGCTAATAACTGCCCTTACTCGCGCTAAGGCATAATAAAATGTGAATAAAGATAAAGCTTTTCTTATAAAGAATACTTTAAATTTTCAGACTCAATTAGTATTAGATCAGGCTAACTCCCTTCGAGTTATTGTAAATATCCAGGCTTAGTAATATAATATTAGTTTTGATATATGATTAGGCTTGATATAGCTGCTAATAATCATATAGGTGTGTATTGATAATGCTTTTATACTATTGCTAGTAGTCCTTCCCTCTTATATTATGCTTGATAGTTAGGCTGGTATAGAGGCTGCTTTGAATAGTCTTCCTGATATAGCTCTGGAATTAAGTTCCTTTAATGAGGATAATAATGAAAGTAGTGATAATGGTGATAATAATAATAATTACTAAGGCAATCACTTAAGGGGTTCTGGTATTCGGGAAAATAACTTACTTGGCTTTTACTAATACTATTAGAGACTTCTGCTCCCTAGTAGCTAGGTTTTTAATAAGGAAGCTTTATATTCGTATATTATTATATAATCTAAGAAATCCCTCTTGCTTAGCTAATAATTATCCTTATCATTATAATTCTCTTATTTTATATAGTATATTCATCGCTTACCATTCCATTTATATATCAAGATTTTTTCCACTATATAGAATTGTTCTGGTATAAAAGGGTTATCTTCTGGCTCACTTGGTTCGCCCCTACTATTATATACCTCCAGGTTTATGATATTAAATATATTATATATCCTGACTGAATCCGATAGCCAGAGTTGATAAGCCAAGCCGCTGCTTCCTATCTGCTTCTCAATCTAATAAGGGCCTATGAATTTCTCTGCTAACTTCCTTATAGGACGTTTCAGCTTAAGGTATTTTATAGTGATCATTACCCAGTCGCCAACTTTGAACTGCTTTTCTTGTCTTTTCTTATTGTATCACTTTTTGTACTGCCAATGTACCCTTTTCAATGCCTCTATTACTATATCACAACTTGCCTACAGCTCCTAGATTCTTTCCCTAGAGCCCTTATATAGTCCTCTTAATTGAATTCTGTCTTATGCTGGTGCTATTGGCTTATAGCTATATAGTAGGTAAGCCAGGGATTCTCCTATGGTGCTGTGTTGTGCTGTATTATAGCAGAACTGGGCTAATGGTAGTCTTATAATCCAATCGAGCTGGTCTTTATTAATAAAGCTTTATAGGTAGTGTTCGATCATCTGGTTTATCTATTCTATCTGTCTATCTATCTATGGGTGGAATGTAATGCTTAATCACTGCTTGTAAGCTAATAAGTGGTAGAACATTTTCCAGAACACGCTCGTGAATATTATGCCATGGTCTGATACAATTCCCTATGGTATCCTGAAATACTTGAATATATGATTTAAGAATAAGATTGCTAGGCCATCGCTGGTGATACGCTTTGTTGTAGGGATAAACAATGAAAATTTTATATACCTATCTATAATAATAAGAATACTATTATATATCTTATTCTTTATTCTTGATTTAGGTAAATCTATAATAAAGTCTATAAAGATTTCCTATCAAGGTCCTTCTGGGATTGGTAGAGTAGCTAGGTAGCTATATGGTTGGTGCTGCCTAGGTTTATTTAATTAATAGAAGTCATAGATTTATATGAATTTTATTATATCTCTCTTTATACCTTTCTAATAATAAGTCATCGTTAATTGTCTTAGCGTTCTGCTGACTCCTTGATGGCCTGATATTGGATTATTATAAAGTATTATTAAAATTTCAGTCCTTATTCCAACTAGAACAAAGACCTTCCCAAAATATAATAGCAGCTGGTTATTACCTATTAATCAACTATTATATCTATTAGAAGAACCATTTACCTTGGATTACTCTTGGATATAAAATAAATCACTGTTCTATACTTCTAATAGTATAACCATAAGGGTATTAATATCCTTCAGTGATGTTATAGCGGTGCTCCTTCGAATCACTTGCTTGTTTGCAGTTGAAATTCTCCGGGTTGCATACTGAAGGCAGGCCACTTACTCAATCGCAGTCGAAACCCTCCTAACAAGAGAGATAGACACAGATCGCGACCCTGCGCCCTCGCAGCTAGCCTCTAGAAGTCCATTCACAACTGGAGTCTCTGCCAGTTGTGTAGTTATGACTTCTGAGGTTTCTTTAGTATTATGAAAACGTTTAAGGAAGGAGGGTAAATAGCCTTTCCTTGATTCTTGGATGCCTTCTGTATCTATATAATCTGGCCTTCTGGATAATGCGTCCGCCAGATTCAATCTATCTGGTCTATACTTAATTCTGAAATTGAACGGTGCTAGCTGGTCGAGCGCATCTGCTTGCCGGCTTGAAAGCTTCTGTTTTGCTGCTAGATAGCTATGGTTCAGATGGTCCGTCATAACCACAATCTCATGTTCTAAGTAGGCCAAGTAATGACACCATACCCGAAAAGCTTCTATAATTGCTAACATCTCAGTGTCTGGTATATAATAGTACAGTTCTGCCCCATTAAGTTTCCTCGATATATAAGCCATTGGGTGCCATTTCCTATTAATGTATTATACTAGTATAGCATCTATAGTAAAATCTAATATATCTATTTCGATATAAATAGAAGCAGCTAGATTAAAGTGGGCTAGTACTGGCTGCTCTAAGAATTTTTGCTTCAGTTCCTTAAAAGCAGCTCGCTTATGGCTTCCTATATATATAGGGCCCTTCTTCTTGCCCTTTATTAAGTCTATGAGGGGTATAGTAATCTTGCTATAGTTCTTAATAAACTATTAATAAAATCCTATAAAACTGAGGAACTATTAAATATCTTTAACATTAATAGGTAGCAGCTAACTAGCTATTATCTATACCCATTCTTCCTCTATATATATTCCTTTAGGGCTGATAATAAACCCTAGGTATACCACCATATCGATACTGAAGTTATATTTCTATAAGTTTATATATAAGCTACTTTATTCCAGTCTTTGAAGCATCTGGTATATATTGTTTATATAAGCATCTGGGTTACTGCTATATATCAGGATATCATCCAGATATATAATATAGATACAGTCCATAAGGCCTTGCAGTATATTATTAATATATTCCTGGAATATAATAGGGGTATTCGTGAGTCCAAAGGGCATTACTTAATACTCGAAGTGGCCATAACAGCATCGGAATACAGTCTTCCATTCATTGCCTTCTTTAATACATATCCAATAATATATATCTTTAAGATTAAACTTAATGAATTTCTTTGTTCCTTGAAGTTGGTTCAGGATCTTATGGATTAATGGCAATGGGGCTTGGTTTTTCTTTGTTACTTGGTTGAGAGTATGATAATCGATGCAAAGGCATAGCTTGCCTCCTTTCTTTGGAACGAACAGAATGGGTGCTTTATATAGGCTTACTGATCGGTATATTCAATCTCGTTTCAAAGCTATACGAAGGTATTCCTAGAGCACTTCCAGCTCTTTTTCTGCTAGGGAGTAGATAGGGCCTTATAATAGTGCCTTCCTATCAATCAATTCTATTGAATGAGTTCATCCTTTAAGCGATGGCAGCTTGATAGCTGCTTCCTTGCTAAACACCTCTGCGAATTATGCATATTTAGGTGGTAGAGTCTTTGTAAGTTCTTCTTCTTCTCCTGGCTGTGGCTTACTATTATTAATAGGTCTTATACCTGAGATAACCATTATAGTTTTCGCTACCCTTATAACCCATCGAGCTTGCTTTGCGCTAGCAATGAATTCAATGCTCTATTCCATTAAGGGATAGTTCTAATAATCCTTTAATCATACAATTCTTGGGTCCGTGGTATAAAAGAAAGGTAATCCCAAGATAAAATCTTCTTTAATATCTACTATAATACAGTCCATAAGATACCTCTTTACTATTCCTTAATCATTATATAGTTCTACTAACTTTATGATTCTTCTATATGTAGGAAAGTCGATATCCTTATATATTATCTTCAATAAGGGGCCTTCTTCTAGGTGATCAAAGTCTATTAATAACTTTGGGTTAATAAGGTGAACTTCTAACCCTAGGTCAAACAACAGTATAGCTGCTACCTAGCTATGACCGCTCTGTATCCTCGCTTTTTTTGTTATTGGGGATGCAAAGTGGTCAGCGTTATCCTAGGTATGACAGGCAACTGGATCGGTATTGGAACCGCTAGCTGGGGTATTGAGGTTCGCTTGCCGCTGCTGAGCTGCTTTATGATTTTCGGTGGTATGATGAATGCTCTTGTATATTGTGTAGTTAGGGGCTTGGTATGCTGTCTTGTAGTGTGCGCCACTATATTTGTAACACTTCATATACTGAGGGATAGAACTATCATTCGATGAGCGATCTCCCTGATTTGATAAAGGGGTTATGTTATTACTGGCTTTATCTTAGGGAGAGATTGAGTTATTCTGGTTATTACCCTTCTACTATAAAGGGGCTTTGTAAGTGTTCTGGTTGTTCTATCTTTGTTGGGCTAATATAGACTCTCCCTATATACCTGCTTAAAATAGCTGCTCTTAAGTGGTAGATGAGCCATTACTTATAACTTTAGCCTAAAGAGGCCCTAATAGTCTCTGCACTATATAAGCTATATAATAGCTTAGGGGTAGTGGCTCTGGTAGCTTATTGATGAGGCACTTGTGTGCGTGGATGAACTATTAGAAGGTCTGATTCATGGTTTGTTGAAGCCGGTCTAGCTTCCTAGTAGCTTTATAGCAGTGTATTGGATTATTGCCTTGGTTATTCGATAGCTAATGCACTAGCATAGCCTAAGTGATATCTCTGATACCTCCTGGGTGATTAGTATAGAGATAGCTGGTCTATCGATCGGATATATTACCTTGGAAGCAGGTGATGCTGAAAAGCATCTTTTGCATATCCTTTAGGAATTCTATAGGGATTGCTATGAACTGTATATCAAGTTAGGTTAGGAACGTTTGCAATTCGATCTAAGACTTCCCTTGATACTTGGGCATTGGAAGGGCTTGGGACCAAATGGTTCCATAATATCGCTTCGACTCTCCTGCTCCTTCGCAGCTCAATGCATCAGGTAGTTAAGTCGGGGTGACTGGATCTTCCAGCCCCAAGAGATCCAAAACTGTATTCAAATCGCCTTTCTAAAATGAGGATAAGTATTCTGCCTTTCTTTTTTCTCTTAACTACCTTTTGGTTATCTAAATTAACTAATCCAGCTCTATTTTAGAAAGAGTCTCACTGCTTGCTAGTAGTATGCTAGCTAGAGGGGTAATCATAGGATACCTAAATCCAGCTTGATATTGAGTAAGAAGCTGGGCTGAAGGCTGCTCCTATTGGTTTGAAGATTATTCTATAGTCCCTAATAAAGCTATGGTATTGCTGGTTATTGCTTGGGTTTCTGGGATCAATTTAGGCTTATAGCTTATAAGCTAGCGGCTAGCTACCATGGTTCATTTCGCTACTATTCCTAACTTCAATAATCTCTTTACCCAAAGAAGGGATAAGAGAGATCAATCTATCAAGGACTAAGATCAGGAGGTTATGAAGAGAGTGAAGAAGGTTAGGAATGGTATCAATTTT